>JAMAGK010000027.1:0-423741 GCA_023626135.1 Talaromyces sp. R2412 | reverse complement strand
TAGTTTAATAAGCAAGACTTGGATCTTAATAAAGCTATAATTAGTATTAAATATTAATATAAATATAACTATAAATAGTTTGAAAATAGCTATAAAATATAATATAAACGTTTTAAAGTTAATAATTTTATACTTTTATATAATATATTTTAATTATAAAATATATTTATAAAAATAAAGTTATTTTAATAATAGCTTAGTCTCTATAAAATCCTAAAAGTTAATAAGCAAGGATTATATTATATAGTAGAGCTTAATAGCATCAAATTTTAAAAAGTATATAATAAAGATAGATTAAAAAAGTACTTTATTTGGCTAATAGTTAAAAATGAACCTGCTTTAGGACAGGTAGATAATAAAATATTAATTTATAAAAAAGATATAACTATCCTTAACCCTCAACCTAATAGAGAAAAGGAAAGAATTGTAAATAAAAATCATAATAGCATTTCTATAGAATAGGATTTTATAGTAATAATACCACTACTATAGAATTTAAATTAGGAAACTATTAAAACAGTAATATGTTATAAATATATCAATAATATTAAAAAAACCTATTTTCTTAATAATAAAAAATCTTCCTCTCCTATTTTTCTTTAATTTTTTTAAAAATTTTAATATTTTTTAAAAACTTTTTTTATTTTTTTATATACTCTAAAGACTTTTAGTATATTTTCTCTTAATATTCTATTTTATTATTTAAAAGAATGCTTTCTCTATTTACTAAAAATATTTTAGAAATATAGAGATATTCGCCTAATATTTCTAAAGAGGCCAGTATTTTAATAGTAAAATAAAGATGACACTCTGTAAATTATAATTAGTCTAAAAACATTCTATAATCTAAGAAGCCTAGACGAAGTCAAGCATTATATAAAAATATTATCTAAAAAAAAACAGTATGCTACTTAAATATAAATTAATAATTAAATTATATATAGTATAGATTATATATATAATTTTATATATAAATAGTAGCTCTTTATAAAATATATAGTAATTTAATAAATAGCTAGTATACAGAAGTAAGTATTTAAATAAATATAAAAAAAGTTATAAAAGATTTTTAAAATAGTAATAAAGTAGTATATATTTTTAAAAAGCTTTATTTAACAAATATAAAATTTTTTTAATAAAGAAATAGTATCAAGTGTTAATTAGCTTATTATATTAAACTAATTTATATAAAAGTTTAAATAGATTTTAAATAAAATAAATTTATATAATATTCTATAAAATTAAATTAATAAAGCTATTATAAAAAGGCTTATAAATCTAAAATAGAGAATATAGAATATCAACTATTTCTAATCTATAAATATAGATAGGATATTAATAGATACTAATAATAGCTTTATTAGCTCTATCTTATTAAGAAAAGCTAAATTTATAATTAAAAATAATAGCTTTATTAAAAGATTAACTAAAGAAAAACTATAAATAATTAAATAAAAAAAAATTATATCTGAACTACTTTTTACTTTTTTTAAATAAAGATTTTAATTAGTAGTGTTATTATTATAAAGATATTCTTTTTCTAGATTATAATCTATTAATTTATTTAAAATCTTTTTTAATATATAATAAGATATTACTATTTAATATATCTTTTTAAAAAATAGTAAAATAAGTTTATTAATATATTTATAATCTATTTTAATAATATTAAAGGTATAGTTTATATTAATAAATGCTATACTTTCTTCTAATAATATAACTAGATTTATTAATATATGAAGCCTTTAATAAGATCTCTATAGATATCTTAAAATCTTAGTTTTTAATTGATTAAGCTTTCATTTCGTATATAAAATTAAAAAAACTAACTAATTAGAATACTATCTAATTAAAACTCCGCGTAGCTATTCTATTTCTAAAATATCTATAGCATCCTTTGTAGTATGTAGTTAAAAGATCATAATAATTACTATTAAAGAAGTAATTAAAATAATAAAAATACTTATAAATAATAAAAATAAAAAATAAAAATATAGTAATAAATAGTATAAAAAAAAGAAAATATAATTATTATAATCTAGCTATTTAATTAGTAATATAGACTTTATTATTATAGTCTATAGTTGCTAAAGCATATCTAAAATAATTTTAAAAAAATTATAGCTAAGTTACTATATACTAAAAAGCAAAATTATAATATTTTTAGAGACTTTACACGCTTATATTAAAAAGACTATCTTTCTTATTAAATAGCTTTATATAAAGATCTTATCTAGATTTTATTATTATTATATAAAGATTATTTATAGCTATATAAGGCTATAGAATCAGAAAAACTTTTAAATACTCTATAAATAGTTTAATAAAATACTATAAAATAGATATAATTTAAGCAGACTAATAATCTATTTTAAGAAATATAAATGGTTTAGATATAGTAACTAATCTATCTGTTTTAAAGATATCTATAGTATTTATAAGTTTAATCCTATTAGAAGTATTAAAACTACTTTACCCTCTTACTATAATAATATAAGAAAGATATAATAACTACCTATATTAGCTAGGATTATTTTAATAAAGAAGTAGGCTAAGAATAAATAAAATATTTAAAAAAATAATAGCACTATTTATTTTAATAAAATTATATTTTAGTAAAAGAAAGTAAAGTTAATAGAGATTTTTAACTATAAATTTAAACTATATAACTAGTATTTTTAATATATTAATAGAAGAAATAACTATAGTTAGCTACAATCTATATATTATAGATTATGCCAGTAATTAATGCACTAAGACTCTCTTTATTAGTTAATTTATACTACTCTATAATCTAATAAAAAATAAAAACTTATTTTATACTTTTATTATACTAAATATATTAAACTAAAAAATAAAATATTTTTTTATTATATTAATTTAAATATTTCTTTTTATATTTAGAATAATTAAGGTGTTAATACTATCCAGAGCTTATTTTCTTTTAATAATAAAGATATTAATAATTATATTAAGATTATTCCTAGCTTATATCATAAAGTATCTAAGTAATAATCTAAAATAGTTATTTATAGAAAGACTAAAAACAGTCTAATAATATAAATAGATAATAAAATATAAATAAAATAAAATATAATTAATTTCTTTATTAACTAGTATAAGGTTCTGCTTAGAAATCTTTCTATCTAAATAACTAACTTTTATTTACTATATAGCTTCATTAGCTTTATTACTAAAATTAGACAGACTATATTCTTCTAATATATAAAAATTAAAAAAAAATCACTCTATATTAAATATACCTAAGTTAGGTACCTAAAAAGATTTAGCTATAGTTTACTATAATTTTATATCTGGTCTGAGTTCTCTATCTAGGCTTACTAACTACTATAGGACTATCTTATATAGTTTTTTAATAGCAATACTACTAATAGATTTTAATCTAATCAGTAATACTTTTATTAAAAAAAAAAAATAAAATAATTTTACTATTTTTTTAAAAATTAAAATCTACTAGAGTAAGAATACTAAAATTATTAAATTATATTATAATATATAAAAAAAGAAAGTAGTAGTGATAGTAAAAAAATATTAGAAAATAGTAAAAACTATAAAATATATTATCTATAATAAAGCTTTTTACTTTTAAGTTTATAATAATAATAATTTCAACTCTAAATCTAATAATCTAAATAAAGATTAAAAAGAAGAGTTACTAGAAATAATAGATCTAAAAGAAACTAAACTATATAACTATTACTAAGATAAAAAAAGATATTTTAATTAAGATTTACTTAGTATATTTATATAGTTATTATCTATTATATTAATTGTTTATTTCTTTTATTATTTATTAAGCTAAATTATTTTTTTATTTTTATATATTCTTTTACATAATAATATTATAATAATAGAAGAAAAGTATTTATAAACTTATCTATTATTATTAATCTGTTAGTTACTTTATATATAGTTAAGAGTGTTTTTCTTATATAGTTTAGTAGTGTTTTATTGTAATATTTAGCAGCGCTGGGACGTTGCTTATGGGATAGGTGGTACATATAGTGGTGGAAGCCGCTATATTGGCTGGTAAACTGGATAAACCGGTTTGCTGGAGCCATGCGTTTACTAGAGCTACAGCCGTTTTATAGTTTTTAAAAAAAAAAGCTTCCTAGGAACTCAGGTAGTTTTTAAAATAGAAGATTGATATGTCTTATAATCTCTTTGAAAGCTTCTTTACTAAGGTTATATATAAGGATTGAGCTCGACTCTGCACTAGACAGGACGGTAACTTCTACACGTACTGTCTTGCAACTCACACTCGCCCACTACGACGGGGTTCATCTTTTCCACCACAATATCTATAGCATTCTTTATAATATATAGTTAAAGAATTATAGTAATTACTACTAAGGAAATAATTAAAATAGTAAAAGTATTTATAGATAATAAAAATAAAGAATAAAAATATAGTAATGAATAATATAAGAAGAAAAGAATATAATTACTATAATCTAATTATTTAACTAGTAATATAGACTTTACTGTTATAGCCTATAGTTATCAAAGCATGTCTAAGGTAATCTTAAAAAAATTACGGTTGAGTTATTATATACTAAAAAATAAAATTATAATATTTTTAAAGGCTTTATATACTTATATTGAAAAGACTATCTCTTTTATTAAATAATCTTATATAAAAATTTTATTTAGATTTTATTATTATTATATAAAGATTATCTATAACTATATAAAGCTATAGAACTAAGGAAACTTTTAAACGCTTTATAAATAGTTCAATAAAGTGCTATAAAATAGATATAATTTAAATAAACTAATGATCTATCTTAAGAAATATAAATAGTTTAGATATAGTAACCAATCTATCTATTCTAAGGATATCTACAGCATTTATAAGTTTAACCCTATTAGAAGTATTAAAGCTATTTTACCCTCTTACTATAATAATATAGGAAAAATATAATAACTAGTTGTATTAACTAAGGTTACCTTAACAAAGAAGTAGACTAAGAATAGATAAAATACTTAAAAAAGTAATAGTATTATCTATTTTAATAAAGTTATATTTTAGTAGAAAAAGATAAAATTAATAGAGATTTTTAATTATAAATTTAAGCTATATAATTAATATCTTTAGTATGTTAATAAAAGAAATAATTATAATTAGTTATAATTTATATACTATAGATTATGCTAATAATTAATATATTAAGATTTTTTCTATTAATTAATTTATACTGCTTTATAATCTAATAAAGAATAGAAATTTATTTTATATCTTTACTATATTAAATATATTAAGCTAAAAGATAAGATATTTTTCTATTATATTAATTTGAATGTTTCTTTTTATATCTAGAATAATTAAGATATTAATATTATTTAAAGTTTATTTTCTTTTAATAATAAAAATACTAATAATTGTACTGAGATTATTCTTAATTTATACTATAAACTATCTAAGTAATAGTCTAGAGTGGTTACTTATAGAAAAACTAAAGACGGTTTAGTAATATAAATAGATAACAAAATATAGATAAAATAAGATATAATTAATCTCTTTATTAACTAGTATAAAGTTCTATTTAAGAATCTCTTTATTTAAGTGACTAATTTTTGCTTATTATATAGCTTTACTAGTTCTATTATTAAGATTAGATAGATTATGCTCTCTTAATATATAGAAATTAAAAAAAATTACTTTACATTAGATATGCCTAAATTAGATATCTAAAAAAACTTAGTTATAGTTTATTATAATCTTATATCTGGTTTAAGTTCTCTATTTAGACTTACTAATTATTATAAAACTATTCTATATAGTTTTCCAGTAATAATACTGCTAATAGGTTTTAGTTTAATTAATAATACTCTTATTAGAAAAAGAAAATAGAGTAATTTTACTATTCTTTTAGAAATTAAAATCTATTAAAATAAAAATATTAAAGTTACTAAGTTATATTATAATATATAAAAAAAGAAGATAATAATAATAATAAAAAAATATTAAAAAATAATAAAGATTATAAAATATATTATTTATAATAAAGCTTTTTACTTTTAGGCTTATAATAATAATAATTTTAACTTTAAGTTTAATAATTTAAATAAAGACTAAGAAAAAAAATTACTAGAAGTAATAGATTTAAAAGAAACTAAACTATATAACTATTACTAAAATAAAAAAGAATATCTTAGTTAGGGTTTGCTTAATATATTTATATAGTTATTATCTATTATATTAATTATTTATTTCTTTTATTATTTATTAAGCTAAATTATTTTTTTACTTTTATATATTTCTCTACGCGATAATATTATAGTAATAGAGAAAAAGTATTTATAGATCTATTTATTATTATTAATCTATTAGTTACTTTGTATATAGCTAAAAGTGTTTTTTTTATATAATTTAATAGTATTTTATTATAGTTTTTAGCAGTACTAGGACATCACTTATAGAATAGATAGTAAATATAATAGTAGAAACCGCTATATTAGTTAGTAAACTAGATAAACTAGTTTACTAAAGCTATGTGTTTATTGAAATTATAATTACTTTATAGTTTTAGAAAAAAAAAGAAAACTTAGATAGTTTTTAAAATAAAAGATTAATATATTTTATAATCTTTTTAAAAGCTTCTTTACTAAGATTATATATAAGGATTGAGCTTAACTCTATACTAGATAGGACAGCAACTTCTACACGCACTGTCTTGTAACTCACACTCGCCCACTACGACGGGGTTCATCTTTTCCACCACACTATTTATATAACTATTAAGATATTAACTTTTAAAGAAAAAGATTATTAAAAGAATTAATAATTTTTAGCTAATAAATATAATAATAGAATATTATTATATAAGTAATAGGAATATAATGTATTAATAAGTATAGATTAGCTTAGTTATTATGATATACGGAATATCTATGTATTTATTATTGATATATAATTACGGTTCTAGGACTAAAGATCTAGGGATAGTATTTTAGATTAATAAATATAAAATAATAACTATATAGTTAGCTATAATATAAAATATCTATCTTCTACTTTATATAGATATAAAGTATCTATATTAAGGTCTAGAATATAAGAATATATATAATTTTAGAATATTTTACTTAATATATTATTAGTATAATAAGAATGATATTAAATATATTTAAAAAATAATAGAACTAATAACTATTATAACTTAAAAACTATCTGAATATAGATAAATATATATATAAAAATGTTTATTTATTATTATATATTTAGTTTATTATATTTTATTTTTATATTATAATAATATATTATTATTACTTTTTAATATATTTATAGTCTATTATTATGATAGTTCTCTATTTTACTTTTAGATTGTTTTACTACGTTCCTTATTCGACTTCGGTTAATAGAATATCTACCGCGATTCACATCTTGGTGACGAGTTGTTGAACCGTTTGACAGATATAAGATTTCTATATTAGATTTTTATAATATAGATAAGACTAGCTTTATTATTAACTAGAAAAAAAGTAAAGCTATTATAATATTAAATATTTATAACTAATAATATTTTAAAAGTTAATTAAACTAAAAATCTTTTACTGTTATTAAATATATTTTATTATTAAAATAAACTATACTGTTATTTATTATCTTTATTGGTAAAGCTTATATAGAGAAATAATATTTATAAGATAATTTTAATAATAATTATAATAATTAATAAATTACTATTACTAATAAAAAATTTACGTTTGATAAATTTACTTTTAAATAGCTTTAAAATTTTAATTTTTATATTTATAATTAGATTAAAACTGGTTTTTGAATATTTTTTATAGATAATTACTAGTTCTATTATATTTATAAATTTTTTAAATATTATAAAAAACAAAAAATTATTTATTTTAAATTTTTATTTTATTTTATTTATATTTTATAGCCTTTTAATACTACACTTTTTTAATAATATAAGAATTACTATAAAAAGATAATTAATTAATAAACTTAATTAAAAAGTAAAAAATTTATTAAAATTAACTTTTTATATATACTTTATAATATTTAATTTTAAATCTTTATAAATTGTATAATCCAATCAAAATTTATAATAACTAGAAATTAGTCTTTAAAACCGGAAATTATTATAAATAAACTATATTAAAAATTTAATAAGAATAATAATTCTATATTAACTTTTTATAATAGTAATTTTATTCTAAGCTTACTAACTATAAAATTAAAATTTTCACCTTATATAATTACAAAACTTTATTAAATAATTATTAAAACGCGGAAATCTTTAAAAAAGATTAAGATTATATTAAATAAAAAAAGTTTAATATTTAAATATTATCTTAATTAGATTTTTAATAATAGTTTTATATAGACTAAATTTAATACTTAATAAAATTTTAAGATAGAAAGTTTTATACACTTTAATAAATATAAAAAAAATAAAAAAATTATTATTAAATATAAATTAATAACGTATTTATTATTTAATATATAAATTATTATATAAAAGTAAGAAAAAAAATAAATATAAAAAAATTAATGCGTGTTATAAATTATAAAGCTAAAAAGTATTAGAAAGAAAAATTATTTAAAAAACTATTTAGTTATTTTTTATTTAATATTTTCTTTAAGAAGTTTTTAGAAGCTATTTAAATTTTAAAAAATATTTTATTTGTTATAGATACTTAGAGGGTGCAGTTATAATTAATTAATTTCTTCAAGTTATTCTCAAAAATCCACGTTAAGGTGAAAACCACGTTGAGCCGGTGCCCACCCATAGCGGGAGCGGCGGGTGGGCAGGGCCGCGGCTACTGGACAAATCGATAGATCAATTTTTAATAGCTTACCCCCGATGACAAGTGTTACCGTAGAGTAAAATACGGAGTGTACTTTGTAACTTTGGCTTATATCTTTGAGGAAGCTCTTAACTAAGAAAAATCACACCTTACTGAATATCAGCTGCAAATCCTAGAGAAAGACACAATTATATGTTACCCTAGGTTGCGAAACTGCAATGAAAATAGTTATAAGCAATCATGTCGGAGTATACCGACACTGTACAGCATCTTCCTGGCAGACGGAAACATCCGGGGAACCAATCGGATCGATACAAAGCCTGTACAATAATTGCTTCGCTGAAACCTAGTTATTATAACCAGCAATTTTCTAGACCATATGATCCATTGTTAGCTTTGGAGTTTATGTAAAGCTTTTTCGCAAAATATTTCTCAAGAATCCTCTATCATCATTGTCGGCGGTGGCGTGTTCGGACTGAGCACATCACTTTGGCTCGCCCGTGCTGGCTACAAAAACGTGACTATTTATGATCGCTGTCCATTTGACAAGAACTTCTACAATCCATCTAACGGGTGTGATGGCGCTTCAGCCGACATAAACAAGGTTTTTCGCATGGCCTATGCAGACAAGGTTGAGTATGAGTCCCAACTGGTCTGATAGATATATCCGATACCTAACTTGCTCCAGATATCAGCAGCTTGCCATTGCGGTCAGAGACATTTGGCAGAAATGGACCGATGAAGTCATTTATAGTCTCCCGTCTGAGCTCCCCGATGGACTCACACCAGAGGATAAGCTGCTACATGTCTGCGGAAGCTATTTTCTCGGTGAAGGAACAGTTCTCCCGGATTACTACAAAGAAAGCCTTGCAATGATGGAAAAGACAGCTCCCGATTTTCGCAAAATGCAGTTCCTCAAAGTGGGAAAAGTGTGTGATCTGTCCTATTGTGAGTTTAATCGAGCTGATCGTGGCCGCAGGAAAACGCTGAGGAAGAGGCACGACTGAGAAACATTAGCGAAAAATGGGTGGAAAAGTACCACATCATCGATGGAATTAACAATGGCAACACCAATGGGTTTCTCGATATTCAAGGGGGAATTGCCATTGCAGATAAAGTTAGCCGCTTCCCTATATCCAATACAAGTAGTTTACTGAAGGAGCTAGGCCTGTGTCTACGCCAGGTTCCTTTGCGAACAAGCCGGTGTCAATTTTGTGCTTGGAGATCCCCATGGAAAGGTTTCAAACCTTATAATTGAAGAAAATGGCGGACAGAGGAGAGTTAAAGGCATCAAAACGTGCGACGGCTTTTCTCACTTGGGTGACCTGGTGATTGTTGCTGGTCAGAATTTTCTATCCTACATTGACATATTGACTGACAAACTTTAGCTGGCAGTTGGACTGCATCAATTATTCCCGAGGCCCATATTACCGTTGAGGCCACAGCGGGTACAGTCATGTTCATTGATATTCCGAAGGACAGGCAGGACTTGTGGAAGAAGTTTAACTCCGATAACTACCCCGTGTGGTCCTATCGCAAGGGAGATGGAGACAAGTCAGTTAAGAAAAAAAAAGTTGAATTAATCTCGAAGTTTATTTTAACGATGACTAGCTATTATCAGGGTGGTGGCTTTCCAATATCAAAAGAAGGGAGACTCAAGTTTGGGTTCCGTGGGCGTAAGGCAGGTTGACCTAACTCTCTTAGAGACATGAGCTGACCTTTGGAAAGTTCACCAACTACCAAAACCACCCTAAAAATCGCAACCTGTATGTATTTAAGATTTTTAATCGTCGCGATGCAAGTTGACATAAGGGCAGTCGCATTTCCATCCCGCGAACCAAGTATAGCACGAACCCCATCGACACCGTTCCTCTTTATGGACTCACGCGCATGAAAGAGGTTATAGCTCAGGGCTTTCCAGAGTTGGTAGAGTTTGGATTCACAGACAGCCGTGTAATTCACTTTAACCCATTGTGAGGCTGGATACTTACCCGGAGTTTAGTTGTGTTGGTACACAGACAGTCCTGACAATAATGTGAGTATCGCCTAGTACATAACCCGTGATCATACTGATATAGCCTAGTATGTCATCGACTACGTACCCAACTACTCTGACTCGCTTTTCATTTGCACTGGAGGATCGTAAGTAGACAGCTCGCAAGCTTAGTGCACGAGCTAAACTGCACAGTGGCCATGCTTTCAAGTTCCTACCCATTCTGGGTAAGGTAAGGATGCCCAAGTAGTACGCACTAGGAGTGAAGATCTTAATTTTGTTGTGATAGCATGTCAAGAACCAGCTAGAGCGAGTTCCCGATCAGTTCACTACGTTATGGAAGTGGCGCGTCGCAGAAGAAGGCAAGCCGAACAACGGACTGTTAGAAGGTGAGACAGGTCCTAGGGAGATGTCCAGGGTTGAAATGGCCGATCGTGAGTGATTCTTCTGCCTTCCAAATGCATTTACTAATCCACTGCAGGTCGTGACTTTGAAATGAAGTAATTCAGTGAAAATGAGAATGTTCGAAATGTTTTATCGGACATCACGAATACGATGAACAAGGTATAGTAATGTTTTATTAAATGCAAAATTTTTAGTTGCAGGTGAATTACAAAACATGCGTCAGTAGTAACTGTACGTCGGTTGGAATTTACATAACAAATACAATGTACTAAATTGAATTTCAATTCAATGAAGCTCAACCTGGTATATCATAAGACATAAATTCGTCCATAAATCCGGCAAGCAGACCCTCTATTTCATCAGACATTCCCGTATTGGCAATGTCAGCCACCCACTGCGTCCAAGTCTCCTGCTCTGTGGCATCTGTGGAAGCCCAGGGAGTGGGTACAATAGTCGCCCCATTATTCTTACTCACAATCATTGTCATTGTACGATTTGCAAGAACTTCAAAAAGATCTCGATAGGGTGCCGCTTCCTCCCATGCCTGGGCAATCACCACAAGCACCATAGTTGCATCCGTACAAGTCCTGCTCACGTCATCGTATTGAATTGTTTCACGGATCCATGGAGCAGTCCACAGACAGTGTAGGTATACTAGGCCAGCGAAAAATATACAGCGTAGCGTCTGCCAGGTGTGCCTAACGGGAGTGCCTACGTACAAGCGGCGGTATTGCGTACAGATATTCTTGGCTGCCTGTATGCAGTCTGAGAATATGGCGTCTGTGGAACGCCTACCTTCTCCCAATTTGGTCTGGTAGATATGGAGAACGGTATAACTGTGATTGAGCTCATACCAGGCTTTCGTTGCAAAAATAGAGAGTCTAACGCCTGTTCGAGGTATAATTTCTGGGGCCGAGGCCAGCCACTCATCGAGGTCAGCACGGAGCTCTTCTACTCTAGATATGTAGGTAGCATTATTGGCACTAGAAAGGGAATTTTCTGAGTATAAGTCCTGATATATACGAGCCCATAGACAACGGAGTCGAAAGACGTGTACAGCATTAGACATGTTGGTTGGGTGCTCGTTGGTCGACCTAGGGATGCCACCCAGAGTCTCGGCAATGTGCAAATCGTCAATATCTCTTGGGAACTAGACCGGATTGATTAGCGAAATCAGTTCCCAGGATTCCAGGGCGCGTACCTCAGCACTGATGTCGTGCAGCGCAAGTGAGAGAGGACGTCCGAGCCACAGCGACAGCGAGCACTCTATGCCGTAGGCACACCAGAACGTTCGCTTTCGCATTTCAACATGAAGGGCATCATCCAATGGCCCACAACGTTTACTTTTTCGGTGGTATCCGAGTTCAATGCATTGGCGCAAAGCGAGACCGGTTACTTTCCTGCCAGAGGTCATAGTACGACATCTGCCAAAGTGGTACATTGGTTGCTTACCACAGAGATGGGCCGACCGGAGACCGCAACGAGTACATGGCGTAACACAGAAGAGCCTGTATTGTCTCTAGATTATCCAAAGAGAGCACATCCGAATACAGCTGTGCTGATGTATAGAATTGCTAAACCGTAATGAGCTGGCTGTGTACTCCTCCTGCGGGCCATCCTTACCCCGGCTAAGGATTGATGACTAGGGAGCAACAGAGCCCCGACTGAATAAACCTGAATGCACTTGAGCACAGAGCAATGAAGTATGGAAGTGGTACCCACCATGTTTACGAAGAATGGTGGAACAGAATCGACCTCCAAATTAGTTGCATCCTGGGATTGCGTAGCGAGCCTCTTTTCCCATAGCCTAAACGTCGGCTCATGCAAAAACGGGTATTGGGGTTGAATGTTTGCAAAGTATGCGTTGCTAAGTGTGAGCGCTAGGTCATTATCTAACAAAATGGGTATGGACGGCAAAGGGACTCCTCTGCTCAACAGACCAGGTGGGAATTTTAATCTCTCAGGCAAGTGTTGAGACAAAGATGAGTTGATTATATTTGAGAATGAGAATGTGGACGAAGGGCCCAGATACTGTGGCTCTGGTTGGGCACTTCTGACATCGAGTATTCCGGTTTGGAACGACAGGTCTGTTGGTCTGTGTCCCTCATCGGCAATAAAGGCGCCGTTGTGGCTGCTCCTTTGCTGCACTTCAGGTGTTGGAAAAGATGTCGGAGAGCCGCCCACTGTCACCGCAGGAGTTCGACTCCTATCCTCCAAAAAAGCAACACGTGCCTCTAGTGACTCAACGTAATTCCGTGGCCGACGTTTCTTGGTGCCTGGGTCTTCGACAAGACAAGCTGACTCCTTGATGAGAACCAAAGCGGTCGACAGAAGACGAAAGACAACCTACTTCGTGACATGCGGGAGCAGTTCCCACACGCGGGCGTCTGGTCATCACACTACATACCCCCTTGTAAGCGGCCAACATACCACGGCGCGTAGAGGCTGGCGTACCTTGAGCTTCTTTTCCTTGCAGCTCACACACGCACGATGCGATCTGGGCATGGTCCGCCGACGAGTGTATGGCCCGCGTTTCCTGCTCTCGCCACAATGCTGCATTAGGGGGTGATGACTCGGACTAGGTGGGGAGCGGCAACATTCGGAGATTTCAAGAGATCAATTGATGCACATAAGAGTAATAGTAGAAGTAGTAGTAGTAAGAATAGAAGCACGTAGGAATCGTAGTAGTTAGCAGTGGGAGCAGTCAACTGCTATCTGGGGTGTCTGCGTGGGGAAACCGGAATCAATTGACATCTACGGCCTCCGATTGGGCCCCCGGATCATTCCGAGATACCGGAAATATCCGGCCTTTTCTCCCCACGATTCCATCGGACTTCTTGTCTGTGGAGGCAACAACTATCCGGCGTGACTTCTTCAGGTGCACTATGTCAGATGCTTACCATTATATATGTGACCATGGACTTCCTCTTCATTCTTCTGAATAGTCCGCCCATCGAAGCGGAGAGATTCCGGCTCAAGTGTCTGCACACCGTTGAAAACCACTGACAATGGGCTTCCAAACCATCATCGACCGGTCCCCCCTCGCTGCATATGCTCGCTCCGTACGCAACGCCCCTCGACAAGTCATCTGCAATGGGAACTTGATCTTCACCTCCCTAGTCATCGCAATGAGTGCTATTCCTCTGAGTGCGACTCACTAATTCCATTCCTCTATCCCTGCTAACACCTCTTAGCATGGGACCAGGGCTCATCTTCCGTCGTGTCCCTTCTACCTGGCTTCCAGAACCACTTCAGCATCAGCTCTGGCACGACACCCAGTGACATAAAGACATTTGTTTCCATTGTATACGTCGGCTATGCTGTCGGGGCTGCGTTGTCTTTCTTCATTAACGACCGCGTTGGTCGATTGTGGTCTTACCGCCTGTACATTCTCGTCTGGGTCATCGGCCAAATAATCGCCGCTCTCGCCCCTGGCTTGACTGTCTTGTATGCCTCGCGCATTGTGTCTGGCATGGGCCTTGGCTCCCTCAGTGTCATCGGACCCATGACTCTTGTGGAAATTTCACCAGCTGAGATCCGTGGCCTTCTCACCTCCTGGTTTGCGGTTGCCATAGCCATGTCTTCTTTTACATCCATCTTTTGTGTTTATGGAATCTACCTCCATCTACCTTCCAACAACATAAAGTTCCAAGTTCTGTGGTTTACTCCAGCGATCTTTATGTTTCTCTGTGCTATATCCAGTTTCTTTATCTGCGAGTCCCCTCGCTGGCTTCTGATGGTTAACAGACGAGAAGAAGCCACTACCGCCTTGGTCAAACTTCGCGGTTTACCATCTCACCACCCCCGTGTTCTGGAGGAATTTTCCGATATTGAAATAGCCCTGGAACAAACCGGTGCCAGAACTAAGGATATATTGTCCTTGCTCAAGGAGATGTTCACAGTGCGCTCCAATCTTCGTCGTCTACAGCAGTGTCTTATCTCCTACGCTTTAGCGCAACTTTCTGGCGCCAAATCCATCACTTCTTATTTCGTTCCCATTATGAAGCTACTAGGCGTTGGGGGAGGCGACGAGGAGAGCATGTTTTTAAGTGGAATGTACTCTTTGAGCAAACTGTGGTTTATTCTCTTTGCTTCATTCGTCCTAGTTGATGGTCTTGGTCGTCGACGGTCACTTTTTCTTGGCATAACAGTACAGATGCTTTCACATATTTACATTGCAGTCTTCATCAAATGTATTCAGCAAGGATCCGTGTCTAACAGTGCATCGCAAGCAGCTATCGCAGCCATCTTCATCCATGCATTTGGCTACGCTGTGGGTAATGTGCACCTTACTTGAATCCCACTCCTCTTTCTTACTCTAACTAATTCTATCACAGGCCTATTCGTCCTTCCCTACGTATTTGGTGGCGAATTATGGCCGAATCACCTGCGCACTCTTGGCGGTGCTCTTGGGCAGACCTTCCACTGGTTGTTCATCTACGCTATATCCTACAGTACACCAGAACTCCTATCTTCGACAGACGACTGGGGCGCATTTCTCTTTTTTGCAGGCTTTTGCTTCCTGGCACTGGCATACGTGTTCTTCATGGTGCCTGACACCACCGGTATAAGCGTTGAACGAGTCGACGAGATTTTCAACGGGCCGTGGTTCACTGCGTACAGGGGCATGAATCGGGTAGAAGTTATGGATAGTGTCGAAAGTGTTGGGAATAGGGGTAGCCTTGAAGATAATACTGTGAAGCATTGATGGCATACTTATATATAAGTGACACTATATTTTATTTTTTCCATCTCGATAAATAGTATCCAGTTCTTATTAGAGACTCTATAGACACAATGGCTGGCCCAAACCGCAATTCTGATATATTCATCCAGGAAGTCATGGTGACGTAAAAAATATGTTATTAGCAGTTTAAAAAAAATCCAGAAAAAAGGACCGAGCGCCAGGAATGTTAACCCAGCGATTATCTTCAGTCCTCCCACAATTTCAAATGAGGGCCCATGCAGCTAAGTATATTCACCGCATTATCTTAACACGCTACACCTAATTTCATAGGGCATACTCTTCAAATATGTGTATAATTTATCAATTGGTGGCAATTCACTGGTCCGACGTAGTGGTGTAAATATCTTTCATACATATTCAAGTACAGTTCATCATAAATACAACTATATAGAAAAGAATAGTATCATGAAAAGTCATTTGCATCATATATTTCATGAGAGTGTGGATGGGATCCATAATATTATGGCTGCGAGCTGTGATTGCTGATTGATGGTGTGGTCTTGATCTCAGGAGTGTAAATGGTGAAATAATCTGCAGGCAGCGCATCTAGTCCCCGAGGTGCACCTTTCGCTATGACTTCGCGGAACTCATTCAGGATAACAAATTCAAGCTGCAGCTTAAACGCATATACAAAAGAGTGTATTACCGCTTTGAGTGTGAAGTACTGCGCATAGTCCAAGGCAATGACTAGGACATCACACAAAATAGCGATGACCTGGATCAGGATCAGGTATGCGATGGTCACCCGAATTCTCTTGTTGAAAGATCCTTTGACCATTTTCATAGTGCCATAAATATAAATCGCACTGAGGATTATTTCTTGGATTGAGAAGCCAAGAATCTGGACCCGCTCCATTACCCTCATGTAAGGCAAGAACTTGTGATGAGTGGGTTCATTAGATAGGCCAAATTGGAAAACCACAGTGGGAACGTGGAACAGGAAAGCATCAGTGATGATCATCGTGAGGCAAAGAGGCAAAACATAGCGGCTATGCATGACAAACTGAACTAGGTTCAGGCGCGAGTATAGAACGACGGAAAAACCAGTGACCATCCCAACCCAGCCGATTTCAGATATGATGGTACTGAGGATCCAGTTGCATTTCGGTACGCAATCTTTGAGCACAAATCCAATTGCATGGAGGGTGACACCCCAGGTTGTAATCAGGACACTCCAGAAGTAAAGTGTGTTATATCGTTTGAAGGTATAGAAGATTCGAACAGTGAGTTCGACAGTCATCCAAAGCGGAAGCGCAGTAAAGACGGCAATGAGGGACCTTTGGCATGAGTCAGGAGAAATCCATGTGGTTAATCTCCACTGGGAACAGACATACCAGATTGTTTGGTTCCAGGGGAGAGGCCCGGCCCGTGCAAAAGACCAGTCGAATTGGTCAGTGGGGACATATTGGACGGTGATGTTCTGAACAACCATAGTGTCTCCGATTTGAATGGAGAATTGTTATGATAATGACCTTTACAAGTTACATGTATAATAATCTAAATAGATGCAACAACAAGGCAGAGCTCTATATATAATGTACATCATGCCCATCATGCCTTGCTTTCAACCATAGTTACACAAACATCCATAATAGCTTGGTTGCTCCGCGAGTCAGGAGTGATTCAGCCCTCGATGCTGCATGTTAGTGCTGCATATCTTTTTTTCCTTCAGCAAGGAAATACAAATATCAATACACCGCATCAATGTGATAAGTCTGCAAATATAGGGTACATACTAAATTACATACTACTACTACATAGATTGCAGGATTAATCCGAGTTGCGCACAAAGCGGGATGTTGTCACTGGACGTGGCTTAGACTAGAGCAAGAAAGGAAAGGATAGTCTCCGCTGAGTCCTCGATCTGCAAATTCTGCACGCATGATTGATAGGTGCCCAGGCTGATTTGGACCCCACTTGCGATGATCTATTTTTGGCTCTGTCTGTAGAGCATTTCCTTTTTCGGGACAACAGCAAGGGAAGGGTGAGGATGCAGCCTTCCGCTGGCTGGTGAAAAAGGTTCGTTCAGTTTCAAGATTATCTTTGACGCGTTTCAACGGCTCGCTGTCAGGTAAGCCTATCAAAGTGCTATACCAATCCATTCCATCGCACCCTGGGTAGTTCAGCTTTGTGCATGTTTTCAATTCGAGGAAAGATGCGCATTTGTATTTCAAGTGTAAGGCATGTCACGCTTGATATATATCGCGTCTTAAGGGAATGCCAAATTAAGGTTACAGTAAAAGCTTCCGGTTTTGTTTGTTTCAAATCTTGTTTTGTCTTGGTGGTTGGATTGGGGTAGGTCACGCCTATCTTGTTCGGAAAAATCGTAGATTTAAAGTCAACAATGGGAACCTCCGGTAGCGGAGTTTAATCATATTCCCACTCCGTGTAAACTATTGGAGCCCTTCAACCCTGATAATTCTAATGTAGCGAGTCATTCCCTTTTTCTTTTGATGACGCGTTTGCTAGCCACCTGATATAGCGGATGAACAGCGCCAAGAACTCGATTATAAAAAAACAAATGGCTTTTTAGCTATATTAACCTATCTTTTAGTTGTCAAAAGCTGCTTCAACAACTGATTCAAGGACTAAAAATCTTATGGACTTATTTTTGAGATGTGTTCTCGAGTATTTTTAGTGGTTGTGGTGAAATACACCATGTGAGGTTGATCCCACGAATGAATTTTGTATAATTGCACAGTACATCCCGATATCTTTTTCGAAACTAAGAAAAGCGGCAAAATTTAAATTTCTAGGTGTCTGATTGGCTGAACTTGCTTCACCGCCAAGTATGACTAATCAGCGCGGTGGAGGGTGTTCGTCTGTTTGGTCTCCGTAAGGGTGCAAATATTTGTTTTGTGTTGTTTCGACTATTCTAGCAACAGCAACATTTGAAGTTTATTGTTCCCCAAGTTGGTGGTATTGCTTTACACGTTGACTAGTGTTTACTAGTATAAATGCCCTATAATAAAGCAACTGACATTGAAGGCATTCCCTGAAATCAATTGAATACAGAAATTCAATGCAACAATAACTCATCGCGCGTCCAGGCACAAATATATGAAGAAGGAAAGGGCCCAAAAATCAATTTTATGATACCAATCCCAATACTCGCATGAACTCATTAGGAGATAAGAGGTCGACTGATATTACTAAAGCTCTATTAATATGTCTTGTCAGGCGTATATCTGGAGCGTATATCATGCTTCTTAGACCCAGGGCTGATATTACTCAACATCAAGAGAATCAACTATGGGCCAGTCGTCGTTGTTCTCATTGGGGACCTTGTACGGGCCACAATGCACCGCGTTGCCCCGGTCATCTATGGCGAACGAGTCCCGTGCTTGATGCGATAAATAACCACTATCTGCGCGGAGGAATGATTCGACGCTTTCTTCCCTTGAGAATTAGCGCGGATCCATACCCTGGGGCTAGTAGCTCGGTACCTTCAAATGCAGAATGCAGCTTTTCTAGCTAAACTACAGGCACGTCTATATGTCTTGATGACATATGGGTTCTCGATGACGTGAACATTGGATATATGTCCCTACATCACATAAAAGAGGTTAGTATCATGCCCCAGCGGTAAGGGGCTCGTATTTGCAGTACATCCAGGCAAGTCCCGATATTCTCCTACATTTACCTTGACGGCAAAAGGAGCTACAATATTCATCTGGGCCTTGTGCTCCATGGTAATGAGCGTCTCATCATGGGCGCAACGCCCCGCAAGCCACGCCTGGAAACAATTTTTTCTTCTGTCGGCCACGCGGACTGCGTTGGTCACTTTTTTTTTTTTTTTTTTAAGGCAGTGACCTGATCGTTTGTGGCCATGACTGATGTGACTTTCCAATGACAACCATTCCAGTCAATAAAAATGCCTTCGACCCTATCAGCATAGTGTTTGATTCATGGATGGCCTAATTAATGGTTGTAAAAGTATCAGTTAAGGGCCATAGAGCTGATGAAGACCCAATATTTAGGCTCAAATGGGCGTCGATGGTAATGGGATTCAATAGACTTGACACATCAGCATTTTACTGAGTCGAAACAGAGATAGGGAGTTGACCTTATGTTGGAAGAGATAAGTTGACAGTGAGCTGCATGTAGAGCGACGGGTTGTTCGACGCATTGAATCTACACTGTATATCCTCGTGCCTCAAGCACTGGTCGAGAAACCAGAGTGCGACAATTGTAACAGTGGCATCCGACACTGCTACAATAAGTTCGCAAGCCGGCTTCCGCTACGATCATTGAAAATTGTACAACCAAAGGAGTGCTACTCTGCAAGCTTGCGGAACGTGGCCGAAATATTGATATTCCATATCCTATCCCAAAAAGACAGGAGATCTACCGATACAAGAATTTCACTTCCCACTTTCCTACGGAATTTTATGAGAGAAGTTATGAGATGAGTCTTAAGGTGAGATAGAGTAATGTAATTTCTTGATGGTATCCATTTTCAACAAACTATGATTATCTTAAAAAAGAAAGCTCATTCGGTCCTTTCCCAACAATATAGCCCAATTATCAATCCACTCTCAAATTTTTGTGCTAAAGTTCATCGTTGAGATTCCATCCGTAAACTCGCCCCCGAGAAACAAATTGCACAAGTATGCACTCATTGTTTCCGGCCGAGATCTTAGTTGTATTCATTGATGGCATCTTGGAGGGTGCTGTCAAGGGAGTTCTTGTTTTGGGTAGCATCCTGGGCACAGGTAGGGACATCGTTGATAATTGCAAATGCAATTGAGTCAACACCACCCTCAAGGGTGCGAAGCACTGCGGCAATAGGCTGAGTGAATGATGTCAAGCTCAGCAAACCGTGCTTGCCGATGACAGTTTGGAGGAGCTGTTGGTGAACTTGAACGAATCCTCTGAAAGATTCGCAAATAGCATTCTGGTCGGCCTTTGAAAAGTGTTAGCGTTAATCGCGTTCATGTTTTTCAAATCGTTCTCAACCTACGTCGCTGTAGCCGGGAGACTGGCGCTTTTTCTTTCCTAGAATTTCACTGGGATCCTCGACGATTTCTCCAATATCTTCGAGACACTTCTCGAGATCTGTAACGTCCAAGCACTCTTGTCGAGCGTGGATACTACGCTTGGAGTTCATGGAGGTAATGTCATTGGTGACGAGCTGAATGATGGCTTTGAATTTGTTGATGACTTGCTGCTGAACAGTTAGATGATTCTAAGTCGACAATCACCAAGCACTTACTGGGGCAGTGGTAAAAAAGTTGGTAACTGAAATAGTCTGCGCAATATCATTGGTCTCAGATGACTGTTGAATACTACGATTAGTACAACCTCAAAAAGATGTTTGGTAAATAGTGCTTGTTACCTTTTCGGTGATTGCGTCAATGTTGGCAACTATTTGTTGGGCAGTGATAGCAGCAGTGGCAAAGCTAGCCAGGGCCAGGGCGGAAGTGATGACAGCGAAACGCATGTTGGTTATAAGATCTGTAGTGGGCAGAAAGAAAAATTATCGTTTATTGAGTTGTTGTGATGGAGAATGTTGGGTCGAAGTATAGCATGGGTCGAGGGACTTATATACCCGTATGGGACCCTTGGATTACTAAATGGCCTTTGCTTTGTTCTTCCCAACGATGTCACCATGTATGTTGTTCTAGATACTATTGAAATTCGTGGCTGGCTGATGAGGCCGCACTATTGAGAGATCTACGAGGTCAGTCCAGGTTTCTAGGAAGGATTTCCTTGGTCTAAACAATGTGGAGTTCAATGATTGACTGATGAAGTTATACTATTGACAAATCTACCGAGCTAATCTAACTGTCCACACCTTAGAACTTGTGCTAGACTCAGTCTCGTCTTATGACTGGCTGACAACGTTGTGTGATTAATTGATCCACAGGACGAAGCTATCTAGTTGAGAAAGAGTCTCCTATCGTAGGTTTTGTCAACTTATTTCACTGGCTCATGAGTATGTACTAGTCAAAACTGCATGGGCTTACTTTATTTTTTAACTTTTTTTCTCTTTCGGTTTGAGGAAGTTTTTGTTGCCATTTACCTCGTGACTAGGTGACGAACAGACCCCTAGGCTTAATGCAACCAACCATTGGCTGGCGGTATGAATCGATGGTTGTACTATTCCCAGTCAGCTTGAAATATTGGGTGTAAAAAGCCTCATTTTACTTTTTTTTTGACCAGCGTTGGACGTATTTATAAGGATCGTCCTAGATATTAACCCCAAAGGTAAATTGTCACCACGCTGATCGAAGGGGATCACGCAGGGTGATGACCGCTGCATCTAAGGTGTACTTGAGCTTCTAAGGCAAGTGCGTTACATGACGTGGTGAGGGGTGTAAATATAATAGCTTTTTAAGTGCTTCACTTTTACATGTGATGAGATTTTCTTGGCGTATGAACTATGGGAGCTCCGTCGCTCTGGGCCTTCGAATATCGAACGCATCTGCCACGATATTGAAGGTTAATAATTATTTCTGATGGAATCACCAGCTTCCGAGAAAGCCCGGAAGCTGACACTCTCTAGACTATGAACATTGCACCTGATGCAACAAAGTTGAGCAACGTTGTACCGACACTCGAAACAAGCAGTCATGGGCTGAGGCAAAATTTCCCTATACGGACGAATCCAGCCACTGGCCATGAGTTCAGCCCTTCAAGCTACTGCATAGTATCTCAAATAGTTTGTGAAGACCTGGAGCAAAACAGGTTTCTACAAACAATTCCTCGATCCAGAGATCCCTGTTCCAACATTATGCAAAGGCCATCTCGGACCAAGAATACCACCCATTAAGATTTGTTCATAGAGTGGGGAAATTGATCGTGTCAGTGATTTGATCGTCTCCACGGGGCGAATGCTAACCCTGTACGCGCTCTACGGAGCTCCATCGTCTACCACCAGTACGCACCACTGTTCGCATTATGTACGAGTCACGTAGAGGATCCACATTCTTGGCTGTCGATCGTACTTTTTAGGTTGTCACTGACGCGAGAAAAGAGATTAAACATCGATGGGCTCACATCTCAATCATTTCCTGTGAGAGCGAGCTCGATTGACCGCAGTTCCATCGTTGTCGACTATTGGAAAAATTTTCAAGCAAAGAAAAGGAGATCCCTCCGCAAGCAATGTCGGCGCGTTTCTCCTGCGCGAGTCAACGAATATGCATCATGATTAGCGTCGTGCCACTTGTTATTTTTCCACTACTCAGGGAGTTTGACTTTTACCCTGAACGCCTCTCACCTGTCAATTGTCACGGCAATTTTCCAGCCGCCAGTGGCCCACACCTGGTTAGTAGTTCGATAGTTTGTGGCCCGGCCCGCGGTGACTCGCATGGACGAATAACACTGGCCGAACTAACTCCGGACAGCATCGCCCTGCGTCCTGTTCACGGATTGTTTCCGGCTCCCCTTAATAGCTTGAAAGTTGAATGGAATTTTTGGGCTGTCTTTCTCTTTGTATGCCTTATTTTTTTTTTTTTTTTTTTTGTAATTTGGGGTAGCGCGATGAACATTTCGCCTCTCCGTCTGCGGGTAAACAATATGACAACTTGACGAACTGAATACCGCTACGACAGAAAGGGTCAACCTTAATTGTAAAGGTTTTACTAGTTCATCTACATGCCGACACAACTTGTTTATTTATGTTTATGAAGACGATGCAGGTGCTTTATGCTCGAATGGAGCTGATCATTCTGATTTACTGCATACCCGAACAGTTGCTTTAACCGACGAACTGTAGTCTGAGAGCCCCCCTCGTGTTTCTCCATTCCCTCCGCCAACCACAATCGTCTCATTTGTTTCAGGATAGTCGTGGCTTCGCTTCTCGTCATTTTGCTCTAAATAATTTCGAGATTCCTTTAGCCTCGGCTTTCGTACCTGGTATATTCAGTATCGCACCGATTTTATTGATGATTTGGAGCGTATAACCACGCAAGCGAGCGAAAATCGTATGACTCAGGTCCAATGCTCGTCAATATTCCGCCTCCGCCTCCGCAAATTTTCTCTAACGTCTAAGCACATTCCCTAAGTCGCCAGTGCTTAGTACTGTGGATCTGTGCTCTGGCCCCAATACTCTGCCATTCGAATTCAATTCACACCTTTCCAGTCACTCGTCTGCTTGACGCTTGTGCTGAAGCATGAGGCCTTCACCAAGAGAGAGAGAACTAGGCTCAGGGCCTCAATGTCTTCTCTTCCAGAGCCAAAAGTCTCCAATACAAGCCCTAAGACTACCGGTGTCTACGCTGAATGTTAGACGATAGCGCAAGATGATGAATACTGGATAGCGTGTCTGAATGTACGAGTCCTTGCATTTCGCTCCTTCATTGTATCACTTGTTGGTATATCCCCTGGGCACCCGCAAAATCGCGGCTATTCTCCAGTTCCCACGCTTTTTCTACTGCATTGGGCATTTTGTACTCAGCCCACATCTAGAATGTATGTTGGGCGGCCTCAGATGGAAGCTCTGATGTTTTCTCCTCCTCAATACATAAAGGGACAAGCGATGCGTTTACTGCGTTGGTCCGCATGCTCGAGACAGCTGGCGTCTGACCACGCAGTCCTGTAAAGTCCAGTTCTGGTACATGAGATCCGCTTCCACTATGAAAGATGATCCTGACGAATTGGGATCCGGGGTAGTATGTTTTCGTTCGCTGTCGTGGGTTATTTGGTACTCTTAATGGGTTACGATATGTTGATAGTCCAGCCACCGCGGGGATAACAGGCAAACTTTCTATATACTCTGATTGAGTTGGCAATCCATGTTTCTTACAGGAGTCTGCTGAACGCGATGCATTCATGTCGTTATATAATTACGGCGAGCCACGGTGTCGTAGACGGTACAACAGAACGGACCAACAACAGCCGCACCAATCTCAATGCCTGCTTTGGCGCCGGCACTCAATGCGGGGGTTGATGAGCTGAATGATGGAATGCTGGAGCACTAAAATAGCTGGGTCTTATTTGGGAGATGCTTCCAACAGGCGTTGTCGCGAGCGAGGTGGAGATGGAAGTCGAAGTCAACGTTGAGGTTGAGGTTGTCCAAGTTTCATCGAAAGTCGTTGTTATTGGTATATAAATAGCGATGCTTCAGGTCTCCTTTGTCGTTCAGAAGGTGTCGATTTCTCGAAAACGTTATTTATGGCTTCTTCTTCATGCCATCGAGCTCTTTCTCTGTGACTATCAACGAGGCCCAGCGTTAATATTTACATCATGGGGCAAGGGAGCTACTATTAAAAAAGCGTTAGCAACTCACAGCTATGGAGGATTTAATACTGGAAATTGCATCATAGGTATTGATATCCCGAAGAACTGGAGGAAAGAAATTGGAGTAAGCGCGTGGGTGAATTACCCGGATACCTCTGTTTAGATCAGACTTTCAGGACAGAAGTCTAGTGAAACTAGCTCTAAAATAGTCACAGAAATAATAATATTAAGCCCCAGAGATTTTATCGCGTTACAGTATAGGGGCCCCAGGGTTTATCTGTCACCTTTGTTTGCTTTTCAAAACGCTATTTTATGTTTTCGGCCCGCAGCCCACCATGTGCAATACCAATGTTCAACAAGACTCATTTATTGCGATGAACCCTGCCAAAATTCTTGGTATTGATGACTTCAGTGGCTACTACTGGCCAGTGGATTTTGCTCATATGCAGTTTTCCCTGGCCGACTCATATCAGCCAGAAATACCGACCACGAGATCGTGATATTATTACTGTGATGAAGTTGCATGTAAGCTCCTATAAGGGCCTGTAGCACTGCCTTGGAAATCCTCGTTTCATGGAAGGTGAGGATATCGTAACAGAAAACGGACTGTATTATTAGCAGCTACGCCGCAAGCCACAAGCTATGCCTGTTAGAAAGACAACAGCCACGGGAAAGGGATAAACGTTGCATCCATTCATGGAAGTGAATCGAAAAGTACACTGCGTGTTTTCAACAGAATTTGTAAGAAGTGTTGCTGTCACTCTGGCGCGCAATCAGCGTGTGTTCAATTTCATGTCGGTTACGTTCACTCCATGACACAAATGTATGGGCAACGTACAACTCGAAGATTCACATAAATCCATATTTCACCAGTCGAGTATAGTTAAGAGAATTCATGGTCAAGAAAGTCCAATTTTTGAGTCTCAGCGTCTAGGGAAAAGCGATGAACAGTGGAGGGTATTGGGCACAAGGGTTACATGTCCTCGCTTGCGTGGTCGCTCGTATTCGGGATTTTGGGCAACAAAAGCAGCTGAAGCTATTCCAGCAACACAATCAATGTTGGACCAGGGGTTACTGGATGAGCTGTAGACTTATTGTAATTGATACTAATGATCCCTTACACCAACAGATCATAAATAAAGTAAAAACACAATACCACATTTGATAAGACCGGGTTGTATTCTGCAGAGAGAGAAAGGTAGCAATATCTCAGCTTGAAACGCATACAATCGCACACAGGATGACAAATTGGCTTGTAAAATACGTTTATATACACGCAACTGCCTGCTAGATACATAATCTCATGGGCCTCAGTTGTCTGTGAACTCTAGACAACAGTTAGCCAAGTCATTGAAATACGAAAGAGTTTTGGTAATAAATACTGGAGTTTATTTACTTAAAAGCCGAGTAAGTTACCTATATAGAGCAACTAGCAACGCTAGGAACGTTTTCGCAATCGCTGTAATCCTTGCCCCCACTGACATTGACAGAATCCCATGTCCAGTCAGAGCAGCCACTGCTACCGCAGACAATGACAATGTTGTACCCATCTGAATCTACTGCACCATCTCCAGAGATATTCTCGACTGTTAGATCGGTGATGGGAATTCCTGAGGTTGGATCCCCTCCGTCTAGATCACCGCCATCATAGTTTTGCTCAATAAGGATTCCGTACCTTGCACGACCACCGTTAATATTCCCAACACAACCGTTAAAATCATAAAGAGCTACAATAACCAAACGTACTTTGAGATGCTTTCGAGTGTGATTTCTGAGTATGTCACCCCGGTAATTGTACCGGTATCACCTTCCGTAGCCTTGATGCGAATACCTAAGAGAATAGTCAGACCAAAAGCCACAGCTTGTATATGACCAGAGCTTCTGTTACCATTGACAGAGCTTTTTACTTCGCAGTTTTCAAATTTGACAGTGTCGACAGTATTGTCACTCCGGCCACCAACACTGCCGATAGAAAGTCCATGACCACCGGAGCAAACACCTCCACTGAATGTGATATCAGTGCCGGAATTGACCGCAACACAGTCATCTTGGTTGTATACATTGGCGCCAGTTATGACGACATTGGAGCTGGACCCAATATCAAAACCGTCCGTGTTGTGACCACCCTCACTATCGCCGGCGCTGTTATCAATAGTCATATCTGTAATAGTCAGGCCATCACAGCCGTTGATGCTAACAGCCTGAACAGGTGTGTTTTCAATATGGAGATCAGTAATAGAGGATGAGATAAGATCATGTGCATAGAAGAATTTTGGCTTTGTTTTGCCACCGTTACTACCCTCTCCGTCCCACCAGCGTGATCCGTCAGGGTTCAGGTACGCGCCCGAGGCACCTTTGACAGTAATGCCGGTGCCTGAGATCTGGAGCAGAGGGCCATCCCATTCCTTGTAGCCCCAGGTTGTCTCGCCTTCGAAGATGACCTGCATTCAATTCTCTCAGTTCGGCTTCATAAATGAAAAAGGTCCGATCCCTCTTACCGTAGTATCGTCTTCAAGGTCACTGAGATCCAGCGTTGTGCCAGATGGAACCGCGACAGCCGATAAGACTATAGTGGAGCACGATTTTTGAGAGGCACTGGCTGATGATGCGCCATTCGATCCCGAGAATGTGCAACTGGTGGCCCTTTTTTCCTTCAAACTTGGAGCTGATGTGATGACAGGCTGGGCGACCGGATTTGCAGTTGCGAGCCCCGTAACAGCTGCGAGCATAAGAGAAATGCAAAAATATATCTGCATTGTGGTTAAATTAATTTGGCTTTGGTTGTGTTATATGTTTTTTTCTGACTTTTAGTTTCCTTTTCCCTTCATTTTGACCACATGAGAAAACAGTGCTTATATAGGCAAACCATGTTGTTCATATTGACAACAAAACAATGCTATTGTGGACCCTAAAAAAGAGGGTGCATCCTCATCTTTGAACGATGCGATAGTTTTGATTGGTGGTAAATGTGTCTCCAGTCCAGGAACCATGTTCCAAATTCTTCAACCTATGAATAAACACGCTAAAGCCACAGAGGGGGGCACTTTAAGGTTTATTTCTCCAGGCACATGCAGGGGTTTAATGTAAATTCGACCTGGCAATAAGAATTTGTCAATTCCATCTTATGAGACTATCTTCTCCTTTGGTCTAGCATGTTACGTATCTACCGAGTTGTGGAAATAAGTTGTTTCATATCTCTGTTTTTCCACCACTCGGCTTGGGTTGTAGATCATCAGACCATGGAAAACTGACGATCCACCCGTGAGAAAGCGGGGGTAGTATCCGCAACACCCGCAGCGTGTACAGAGTAGACACTTACAGAATAAGTCTACATGACGGTACTTGGCGACACTCCGCGTTGGTGAATGTCTTTTTTTTTGGAGCACGATTCTGTCTCTCAACGACACTATCCACACATACTCTAAACACAGGGCTGAGTTTCGCTATCAAGACTTGCCATATTTCATAGCTAGTTTCTCGATTTTCTCTGTCCAGCGCAGTATGTGGATAAATTGTGGGATGTTGCTAGAAGGATCAACCCGAGAATGTAGAACACTTTCATCACCAAGAGCCCTTCAGCCCGACCCCAAAAGTCTAAAGCCATGGCCATTGGAATATGAGCTGCACCTGAAATTGCATTGCTACGATAGTAATAACTGTCAAAAGTGAATGGCCTTGGAAAGAGCTGGTGGTGTAAAGATTCAAGCGGTAATCCATGGAGCCTTAGTAGTCGTGGACTAGGGTGAGAATCAAGATTCTGTTATCGGAGAGGAATATGGGCTGTTAAGAGCTGTTCCAGAAACGTGTTTTATGCATCGGAGAAACAAACATTACTAAGACTGTGAACATGAATGCTCTAGTCCAAGCCATATTTAAAGCCTCGTTTTTCTTGATACCGGCCTGGGCATCCTCATTACCAACTGACTCATTGGAGAAACCGTGTACGTCCCCTATTAACCCCTCTTTTCAATCCGCCACTATTGAGAGGGCATCTGGGATAGGGCCGGACGTACATTCGGCGTCCGCATCGAGCCTCTTGCTAATGATTGTACGGAATCTCTCGATAGCTCGCTTTCTTTTTTTTCTCTCACCGACAAATATTAGAGCAGTAGATGTGCAATGAAAAGGGAACTGGCGATATTCTGTTATGTGTCCCCTCAAAGACGCGACAGCAATGGAAAAAAAGTTCAACCGTTAGGAAAAAGCGACGATGCGCGGAAGTGAGAAAAATGAATATCCCGGAGGCGTCTCTATCTCGTAATATGGCATGCAGGAATTATTCAGCCCCCGACGCTAGCTAAACTATGTAGTAGTCTGCAAACTTTTCAACGCGATGGATAATAGTACAGGTTAGTGACCAAGAGGAAACAAATCTCGGTCTTCTTCATCCGTAGCATTATTCTACACTAGTTGACCACACGTCGCTCAACGGGTGGAAGTCGCCTAACAGTAATTCTCAAACCCTTGAAAAGTCGATGGTAGATAAGCACCCATGAACAATCCTGACTACATCGGTCTTATGGCTAGCAACCCTATTTTCATTCACCTGGTAACCTAAGCATCGTTAGCGCAATCTGATAAAAAAACGCAGGGATTAGCCGGCATCGGAGTGGCGTTTCGTAAGTACGTGGACGTACGTTGTGTAGTGGAACAAGGTCTCTCGTAAGGAAATTATGTGCCGGAATCAATCGTGCGCCCCCATAATCTCAAATTTGAGTTATACCTGGATTTGTATTGTGTAATTGATGGATAAATTGTCACCGCCTGTATAGGTCATAGATCACTTGAAAGATATGTCAACACCGCGATACACTGATCTGCCATCAATTGATGCCCTAGCGATGAAAGATCTTGGATGTCTCGACCTCCTCCTGTCTTGTAACACTAAACACAAGAAACACTGGTAAGTAGAACCGGCTGACTTGGTTCCAAATGTCAGTAGAGAGCCAAAAGGTTTCCAAGCATTCGATTCAGGTCTCCCCAATATGTACTTTTAGCTGGTTATTGTGTCCAATACGTAAATTATCCGTTTCTGATTTCTGACTCTGTTCGAGGACATTATCCTAAAGAACTTTACATATTGTTTTCATTGAATTGGCTTCTCCCTCGTTTTATTTTTCTCACAATAAAAATACGTATATCGCAAGTAACTACATAACACGTAGCTTCTCATGAGGGTACAGTTGGCCGGCAGCGTAAATTCATTGTCTGGGTATCAGGCCTGTCAACAATGTGCCGCAAATTTGTTCGCGCTACTCATTCATTAATGCACTCTGATCTGCAGGCACTGGTTATTTACACCACCGGTCAGATACAAGACCAGCTATTCACATTTGTCCGACACAGAATTCTAACTAGCCGATTGCACCGTGTCTACATAATGAGAACACTTGAGTGTTCGGCTGACTACACGATGGCCTAGTTCCTAGATCATGACTTAAGCCACCAGCCATCATCAATTGATAAAAAAGCAGCCGCCACGGCGCACGGTGACCTGGACTGGATGATAAGAGTCATAAGGCCAGCTACAGTACAATATTGACACTGTGCAACATCCACGGAAGGTTTACCGACTATCTTTTGTTAATCTATGTAACTTCTTCCCCAGACATCGGGAAGCTTCCCGTGCCAGCTGTTTTACCCCGTATGGCGACGTTCTGTCCACATTCCTCGCAACATCGATATGAAAACAAAGCTACTTATCGCAACGCTAGGGTGAACACGGCTCCGCAATTGAGTCCTGACGTTTACATCTTTCCCGCCTCCGACTGGAAGCTACAATTAAAATAGATGAGATTAAAAAGGCTCTCGTACCCACCCTCCGAAAAAAAAAATCGATTCTATACACCAATAACAAATCTACGCGCCATGTCCGAAGTAAGAACGTCCATTTCTAAAGACGAATTCAACGACTTGACCCAGCAATCGTCCCAGCTGGGCCAAGGCGAGACTCGCGACGGCTACATCCACGACGCAGTCTTTGGCGAGATCACGGAAGGAGGCCCTAACTACCGTAATGTACACATCTCACCTCCCGATGCATTCTTCACCAAGTAATGTTGAGACTCCTTCTAGGTTGGCTGGCTCGGGACATCTGCTCTGATGATGAAGACACAAATCGGTCTCGGCGTCCTCTCTATCCCTGCCGCCTTCAATAGCTTGGGCATCATACCAGGTGTTATTTGCCTCTGTATGATTGCAGCCATTACTACATGGTCCGATTATATGGTAGGTGTTTTTAAAACTTATCACCCTGACGTCTACGGTCTCGAAGATGCTGGTGGATTAATGTTTGGCCCCCTCGGCCGTAACTTCCTGGCGGCCGCCTTCTGTCTCTGTAAGTTCTATAAGAATTGATATAAATCGACTTTTCACAACACGGCAACTCTGACCATATATAGATTGGGTCTTTGTCGGGGGCTCTGGGATGCTTAGTATCTCGATAGCATTGAATTCCCTTTCTACTCATGCCACTTGTACGGCCGTTTTTGTGGCAGTAGCAGCCGTCATTGGATTTTTGCTTTCCAGTATACAAACTCTCGGCCGCCTCACATATATAGTATGGATTGGACTGGCCTGTATACTCACCGCAAGTATGTGCTTCGGCTCCTTGTTGGAAGACAAAATCTTACTGACAGTTCTTCGAAGCCTTTACTGTAACCATCGCCGTTGGTGTGGAGGATCGTCCTGCCGCTGCACCGCAAGATGGCATTTGGATCTCTGATTACAAATTAGTGAACAAACCGACATTCAGTGATGGCATTGCTGCCGTGTCATCAATCGTGTTTGCCTATGCTGGCACACCTGCATTCTTCTCCATAGTTTCAGAGATGCGAGAGCCGCGTCATTATACGCGCGCGCTGCTAATTTGTCAAGGCGTAGTCACTGCCACTTATCTCTCAATCGGATGCGTGGTTTACTATTACTGCGGATCGTATGTTGCTTCACCAGCACTCGGGTCTGGTGGCCCGACCGTGAAGAAAGCAAGCTACGGGTTTGCTCTGCCAGGGTTGATAGTTACTACAACCCTTGTTATTCATGTGAGTGGTACCTGCAACGCTACGGACACACCATCGGCTAATGGCTCGTCATATAGGTACCAGCAAAGGCCGTATTCATTCGCATTTTACGAGGAAGCACACATTTGACTTCCAACACCATTATACACTGGGTTACCTGGCTAGGGTCCACCTTTGGAGTCGCGTTAACAGCTTACATTATCGCCAGTGCTATCCCTATTTTTGGTGGCCTTGTATCACTTATAGGGGCTTTACTGGGTACTCTGATGTCGTTTCAACCAATGGGCTGCATGTGGCTGTATGATAATTGGCGCAAGAAAAAAAGCGAACGAACCATCCAATGGAAATTAATGGTCTGCTGGAGCATTTGGGTCGTAGTTATTGGGACCTTTCTAATGGTCGCTGGCACTTACGGGTCTGTTGTTGGAATTGTTGACTCTTACAAAGTATCTGGGGGCTCGGCAGCATGGTCGTGTGCGGACAACTCGAATTCGACCTAATTGTAGCTGGACTTAGTTTTATTGCGGGCTTCATACTACGTATGATTGTATACAGCTGGAGTGAAATTTCTATAGTGGAGTGGGAATTCCAAATTTGCTCGATGTTGGCATTGATAATGGTCATAGTTCTAAACGATACCTAAATATTGAAATAAAAGGAAGGTGTAAGTGACAAGGCTCTCAGTGTGTGGTTCTCGTTAACCGAGAACCGAGAAAAGCGTGCGGGAAGCTATTTACGGGTGGAGCCTGTGTAAGGCACAAAGGTAACGCGTGAGGTGGAAATGATGTCAGGAGACTGGGATAGTCACCTAGTTCGCAATTGAAGTGGCGAAAAGCCAGATCAATTGCTCGCACTCGAATTCACACGTCCGATGGGACAATTTTGGAATTGTCGGCAGAGAAGCCGAGACCTCGATATCTCTGGCCGGCAGCGGACCCGAGACTGCTGCTACCAAAGCCCAATGCTAGCAAACGCCGGTAGATAGAGCTAGATGCAATTAGGAAACAGTTAGCCTGCGTGCCCACTTTCTAGTGCTTCTTTCTCCACCACAATTGAAGCCTTATCTTCCCCGCATTTTGCCAAAACCAAGAAACCAACGGGTTCCGGACCTCACATCCAGACCGCACACATGTTTCATGATAATGGACGCGTCGAAGAGACAGGCAGGAGTTAGGAGGCGGTCAACAAATGCGTTTGTCAACTATCGCATTTATGCGGTCTTTCAGCTGACTTGATTTGTGTTTGGCAGCTGCCAACGGTGCCGCAAGCAAAAGATTAAATGCTCCGGATTTCAGCCATGCAACACGTGCCACAAACGAAGTTTGGCCTGCAATTTTGATGAACGTGATCAGAAGATCCTTGTTACTCGTGGGTAAAGTTAAATTCTGCAGCTTCTGTGTTGATGCCGCTAACACAAGTGAGTAGATTTATAGAAGACCTCCAACGAAAGGCTGCAGCCTCACAACGCGAGGAAGGTGAATTATCTAGTCTCAGTATTTATGTTGACCAGAGCAGGAATGGATCAAATGATGGTAAGACATCTTAAATATTCCATAGATCATATCTAACCATGACGGCCGAAGAAAATGTCCCCGCGGCCGAAGCTGGGTTGGATCAAATGTCTGAAGATGATGAAGTTTTGACTAATCCGCTCTCTACTGGTCCATCGGCCTTTACGGTCGCAGGAACTGGTCGTACTTGTGAGTACCTATTTGTATTCTGTTTTTCCCCCTTTTTTTCATCTTTTGTTTCCATTGCCTGCGTAAGTCAATGTATTAAGTGGGCATTCTTACCATGATGGATAGTCTACTTGGGAACGTCGTCCAACTGGTCATTCGCTCGGAGGATTCTAAGCATGACGCATGAATGTCTTTATAAGTCTCCACTTCCTCCAGACAGTCTACTTTTTGAGGGTTCCACGTATGATTTAGGATGGGACGGATCAAGAGTTTCAATAGATCAAGCACCGCTCGTTGTTCCAACCCTCGACCATTCCATCTATCTCATTAACGCGGTTAAGTTCCATGCAGGACAGCTATTTCATCTCTTTGACGAAGGGGCTTTTATGGATGGCCTTTATTCTTTCCATGAGAACCCCCAACAGGAGACCGCAACGCCTAGCTTGTGGTATATTCATTACCTGGTTCTTATCGCCTTTGGAAAAGCACTTTCTGTAAATTGGAATCGTGGCGCACGCCCCCCAGGCTGTGAATTTTTCTCCAGAGCTCTCCAGTTACTACCAGACTCTACGTTTCTTTCTAGAGAGGCCGTGAATGCGACTGAGATTTTGTGCTGTATAGCGCTGTACCTGCAGTCTCTTGATTTTCGGAATTCGGCACATAACTTTGTACAGTGAACATCCTAAGGGTAGAGTGAACATGGCTAATTGTATAGATTGGACAAGCATTACGTCTCGCTCTGGCAGATGGTATGCATACAGACATGCCGACATACCACCTTGGGGAGCACCTCGTGGAAAGGTATCGAAAGATCTGGTGGACGATCTACATTCTAGACCGGCTAATGACTTCCCTGATGGGGTTGCCTCACTCGATTCACGACAGTCAAATTCATCATCAACTTCCGAATTTTAAAGGCTCACCACAAAAAGTAATTGCCTTGGGCATCCAGATCCGCATGTGCCAGATAATTGCGGAAATCAATAGCAGTGAGTATTTCCGTCTGATCATCCAGTGGTATCTACTAACCCGTACGATAGCTGTATATGGACCGAACGGACGACTTAATCGAAAATTCCTTGTCAGAACTAAAACCGCGCTGGCTCGTACGACAGATCTAGCAAATGACCTCCAGAGGTCGTTTGACTTACAGTTAGATGGGTCTACAATAAGTGGTGTTTCTCGGCTTTCGGCTCACTTACATTTACTGTATCATCAGGTAATTTTCGTATTCTTCGTTTTTGTGCAACAAAAATTTAACGGCGTTCAGTGTATTGTTCTCGCTACGCGTCCGTTATTGTTATGCTTCTTAAAAATCAGATTACAACCGGCCGGCACCCATGTCAAGACGATTGACTCATCAGAAAACATCCTTCGACTACTTCAGCTCTGCATTGACTCTGCTCAGCAACAACTAAATATTCTCAATTGCTTATATGAACAGAGTCTCCTAGGTAAGTTTAATACCGCCTACATTGTATGCGTGACTGAGCGATATACAGATAGCTTTCTCCCGTTTGACCTCGAAGCTGTGTTCGTCTCCAGTGTTGTCATCCTGATGGCCCCAATAATTGATTCCAGATTATTGGAAAGTCTCACACCGTGGCTTCAGAAAAGTTACATTATACTAGATGACATGATTTCCCGTGGGAATATAATTGCAAGCTTTCGGAAATGCGAACTTGAGCGACTGGCCGATCTATTGAACCAGCTATCACCAGATTTACCACCCCAGCACAGTGATCGAATACAGAGAGATCAGCAAAGTGAAATTCTCAATCCACTGTCATCACCCATGGCCCCTGTCCAGCCTATCCCCGAGCTGCTTCATTTAAGTGATGGGCTAACGACAGCTGAGATCATGGCGATGGCGGAGTCGATTGACACGGGGGACGTGGATTGGGTCGTACAAGCAGTTACCGACAATCAAATTTGGTAGCTAATTATTTTATTGCCGTAAGACTTTTTTCCTGAAGGTGGTCTCACAATGTATCCTCTATGGCTATTATTTCGGCCATGACCCTCCTCACATTTGTCTTTGCTGTTTCTCCCACCTCTTCATACGATGTCCTTGGTTGAAACTTAAGCTCTGCATCATCAACCCCCGCCCTAAAGGCCGATGATATTGCAGCAGCAAACTTGGTTGCCGCGATTCCGTTCTTACAAAGGCTCTCTGCCAAAGCGGCTGTTCGTTGCAAGGCCAATGCTTCGTCCACGCTCCCTTGTTTATAAAGCCAACAAATCTCCATGATAGTCTTCGGCGCGATATTTGCGAAAGCTGCAATACATCCTGCAGAGCCGACGGAAAACCCACCTATCAAAAATCCGATTGACCCCCAAATACCGCAAACTCATCAGGTCCAAACGCTGCAATGAGACGGGTAATTTTCCAGACCTGCGCGCAAGTGAGTTTGACTCCCACCACATTACTCCTTCCATTGGGAGAGGCTGCTGAGGATGCCCGAACAATGTCCTCGATTGTGCCTAAGTCGATATCTACTCCATTGGTCACACCCGGAAAGTTATAGACGACCACGGGCAAGGGTGCTTTAGCGGCCACATCAGCGAAGAAGCGCTTTATTGTTGACGGGGTTGTAGCCTTGCCGAAATATGCCGGGGTTAGAACAAGCAGAAAGTTAGCTCCTGCTTTTTCAGCATCCTCGGCGAGTTCTAACACTTGTTTTGTTGATTGTGCCCCGACAACAGCCGTGATGGGACATGTTGGGCCCACGGCCTCGCGAGCAGCGCGGATAGCTTGTGGCCGTTCCTCGCGTGTGAGTAGGAATGCCTCTGCGTTGGTTCCCAGGATGACGAGACCGCTTAGACATTGGGATAAGTAGGCACAATACTTTTTGTGTGCGTCTATGTCGATAGTATCCGATTCATGGTTGAATGCTGTCACGACAGGAACCCAGACACCTGCTGGTGGAACATGAGGGGCTATGGTTATATTTCTATCTTGAAAAAGAGATAAAAAAATGAAACCTCTCTCGTTCAGACAATGAATTTGACGCACTCGGTTCAGGGTACCGTGAAGACCTTATAAGAGCTCATTCGGTAGACTAAGCGGTATTCAACATCTATCTACTTGAACCTCACACCGGGCCCGCTCCCGAAGGCCCACCGAGTCTTTTGATGCACCATGCTGCAGTTTCCAACTACATAGATATCGGGATGATGGTTCTAGACACAATGGCATGTTGAATATGCGTCTTGGCTAAATGAGGGTGCGTAAATCACTTACTAGTGGCTAAGGGTTACAAAATCTTATCGTCATTTAGCACATGCTTTGACATCACAGAAGTCGACTACGGGGGCCCATTGCTGATCCTACAAAAGACATTTTGTTTTACAAGATCCATTTTTTGAAGAAGTTTCTCTATCACTTGTTGTTGTAACGGAATGCAGTATTTAAGTGATTACTATTGAAATATTTTGATTTAGGTCTGTAGACGCACACATGTGTGGGTCTCGAAATTCGAACCGTTTATGTACCAGTTGGGCACAACCACAAAACCTTCTGGATCTGTCCATTACAAGAATTTGAAACATGTAAAATTTCACAGTGTAAACAACCAACAAACCACGGCCACTATTATATGTCGTTTGTTTTTTTAGGCACGTGATGTCGTAGCCGTGCGATTGAAGGTGATGGTAAGTACCACGAAATATGCGATATAAAATTACCATCAGTAAATGATTTAAAATATTTTTATATTACCAGTTTTAGAACTTGACTCTTCAAGTACCCTATATAGTTTCAGATTTACTGTTAATCTCTCAAATAGAAAGACTAATTAGGATACAGGTGGAAAGATGAAAGAAAAATCACCAAGCAAGCCCCAGGTATCCACGCATGGCATACATTCAAATGTGACATTCAATCGTGTTGATGTAGAATTTTGTAATATTGTTTAAATATATGACTACATATCGACATAAAACATTCAAGTACATTTCAACTACACGGACGGCCTGGGGTGGCCCACCTGCAGCCTCTACCATAGATCTTTTTGTATTACCGAGTAGCTATTCTAGTGTTCTTTGAAGGGAAATTTGCTTCTTATTTTATGGCTGGACACAAACGTGTGAAATAAAGTGGTATCTATGCCTAAGGTTTATCGAGCGACAGTTCATACTACAGTAAAGAAATACGAAATAACGTTACAAACGGTCCCAGTGTATCTTATTAGGTTATCGTAGATTATAATACCATGAGAAAGTCCCAGCGAAAAGATCAAGCCTTCTACCCGGTCAACTGCTCCGGTCTACAAGCATTTGGATGTACTAGGCCCAAGTAGGACCAACGACACGGATTTCCTATTCGGGAATGTTCTCGTGACACGGAAGGAAATTTCATTGGTTCGGTAGGCGATCCGAACTGTAGATAGAAAATAATTTTCAATCGGACCAGATAGCGACAGTACAGCATGTCACTATCCCCTCATAATATCAATTGATGTTACCCCGCAGGGAGATAGACGCAGGAAGATAGAAGTATCATCGGGAATCTCTGCCGATATGGCCCAGTATCAAATAATGGTCAACACAGCCGCCCCTTCCCCCTATTATAACTACATAGTGTTGGACCGAGTCAACTCGTCTAGAATAGGCGGTATATGCGAAAGGAAAAATGGCTTCCCTATGTACCGGCAAAGGAGCATTAGTAACCAGACTGGCTACGTTTCCTCCGCGATGGAAAGGGTCACTAAAAAGCATGTACGGCTCACAGCTACGGTTCACTTCAACTTCAGTGTGGAGTGGATTGAAAAGTAAGCTTGAGCCCAAAGTCGCTCTCCCACCTTTATCAGGTCTACCCGCCAGCGTGTTGGTTAGATCGCTGTTAATATCTGCTATTTCCTCCAAGCCATATCTCCTTCGACCTTCTTTATCAATTTTATCGTTTCTGTGCAAGCCCCACAAGACTTTTCTTTTTAATGTTGACAAGAATGCGGTGCTACATTGGGTCATGAAATCGATATTCTACAAACAATTCTGCGCCGGGGAAACCCACGATGAAGTCAAATCCACGATCCGCCACTTCAAGGATATGGGTTTCCAGGGTGCAATCATGACATATGCCAAAGAGACAGTATTCGATCATCGAACCAAGACGCAGCAAGGTCTGGGAATTGCGGAGAATACGGAACAGGACGCTTCTGTGAATGCATTTTGCCCCCAAATCGAGTCATGGAGAAAAGGGACAGTAGAGACAGTCGAGCTACTGGGTAAAGGTGATTACCTAGCGGTTAAGTAAGCGTTTCCTTTCTCGCTTGGGCAAACTAGGTTTCTTGCTAACTTACTAGATTAACCGGAGCTGGCCCGGCTGTCACTGATGCCTTCGCCGCAAAGGAACTGCCCCCCTCGCAGATGGTCGACGCACTTGATGAGATCTCCACAAGATGCAAGAAGCGAGGGGTTCGTATATTGGTAGATGCCGAGTCTCAGCATTTTCAATGGGGTATTCTCCGTATCACCTTGGATTTAATGAAAAAATACAACCGCGACGGTGATGCGTTGATCTACAACACATACCAAGCTTATTTGAAGAGTACTCCAGATACCCTAGCCAAACACCTTGCCGTAGCCAACGAAGAAGGCTTCACCTTGGGCTTAAAATTGGTACGAGGAGCATATATGGCCAGCGATGAGAGGTCTTTGATACACGACACGAAACAGCAAACCGATGATGCTTACAATAGTATTTCTCAAGGGGCACTGAGGAAAGAAATAGGAGAATTCGGACGGAAGGGAGGTCGCATCTTTCCTTCTGTTAATTTGTTTTTGGCCAGTCATAACAAGGCCAGTGTACTTGCTTGTCACCAACTACATCAGCAGCGCGTGAACGCTAAGTTGCCCACTGTGCCCGTTGGCTATGCGCAGTTGCACGGCATGTCTGACGAAGTCAGCTTCAGTCTACTGCAGTTGAAAGGTCCAGAGGGAGACCCGAAAGTATACAAGTGCTCTACATGGGGAGGACTGGGAGAATGTCAAGCTTATCTGCTTCGGCGAGCGATTGAGAACCGGGATGCGGTTTCGAGAACGGGGGATGAATATCGAGCACTGAAGACGGAAGTTGAAAGGAGGTTAAAGTCTCTGCTTGGATTTTCTACGTAATGATAAATGATATGATTTTTTACATGCCGCACCATAAGTCTTCGTGGATTGAACTCCACTTTGGTAACAACGTCGTCTTCTCGCGTGGGTAATGGTTCCGGGCACCACAACCGACTGAGTGTAAAACACCAAGCACCATGCACCCAGAAGAGGTATCTGTGAATTTCACACTCATTTTTCGGGTTCATTCCCGACTCAAATATAATTTAGAGCAACTTGCGTTGCGGGGTACATGCATATCGACAACCTCTATCACACTTCCCCTCATCTCTCGGATGGCTTCCCGACTCCGCAGATAAGCCACGGAACTTGAAAGCAGCCAACTCATCACCGCTATTATCTATTGATTTTAATTCTAAGATCAGCGTGAAAGTTGTCATCATTTGGGGTTTCACAATGGATGAAGCAACAAGTTACACACTGTGCATCCTAGGCTGCGGTTTGTTACCGCCCTTAAGCATATGAGCCACGTCTAATTTATTCTCCCTAGGAAATCTGGGAACTGCAATTCTCCAAAGCTTGCTCACCGCTCCTGAAGGAACATTACCATTCAGCCGATACATTGCGTGCGTACAAAGCGACCGCTCAAAGCAGCGGCTCATCAAGGCATTTTCTCAATACGGAGAAACAGTCACCGTTGCCGTCGGCGAGAACGTGAATGCTGTGAATGAATCCGGTGTGGTAATTGTAGCACTGGATCCCAGTGTCATTGAGACGACTTTGAGACAGCCTGGAATGGGTGATGCTTCGGCGAATAAACTCGTCATCAGTGTCGCTGCGGGTTGGACAAGTTCTCAGATCACTACAATGTTATCCACTAGTGCTAGAATTGAGGGACAAACTTGTGTCATTCGCACTCTACCCAATATCGCTGCTCTTGTATCTCAATCACTCACAGCAATTGAAATAGAGCCGGGGCGGCCAATCCCGAAAGAATATTTGCAACTCACTGATGCAATCTTTTCTAAAGTGGGCAAGACTGTCCACGTCCCTCCTAATTTAATGGACGCGACAACAGCTGTGGCAGGATCGACACCAGCAATGCTTGCTGTCATCGTAGATGCAATGATTGACGCGGCGGTAGCGGTTGGGATGCCTAGGAACCTGGCGCATACAATGATTTTCCAGGCGATGCAGGGGACGGCTACGATGCTTCAGAGCGGAATGACCCCGGCAGAATTGAAGGACCAGGGGACGTCACCAGAGGGATGCACCATTGGAGGACTGATGATAATGGAGGAAGCTGGAGTTCGTGGCCATGTTGGTAGGGCATTGCGCGAGGCCGTCACGGTCGCCAGACTCATGGATGGGACAAGACATGTTAATGACACGAGACAATAACTCTAGCTGTTATTTTTAAATTTGAGTTTTCTCAATATGCTATCAATATGCAGAATAAGTACACTCATGTAAAATGTGTCTCAATCCCATGTTTGTAAGACAACCAAATCCAAATGCAGGAACAATTCTGACACAACGGATGACTGTGGCTGAGGGCAGATATCTCCATACAACGGCGAGCCTGCTTTTCCAGGGAACGGCATATGGCCGGTTATACAAATCAAGACTAAGCAAATGTAGCGGCGTTGCAACCAGCTGAGATAAAACCGGTACTACCATCTGTGTTACTATGGTCTTGGAATAGGGGTGACTAGCTAAGCTGTCGGGAATAACGGCCGAGCAGCGCTGCGCGAGCTGAAACGATCCATAGATAGTAATTGCGTCCCGTGTAAGCAGTGTTGTTGTTATGGCCAGGGATCCTGTGTTTTTAGGTACAGGCAGACTTTGTGTGGGGTTGATGTTATTGGAGATGCCGAAGAGCTGCGCGAATCGAATGTCTTTCAACACGCCGAGAGGGACGTTGACGAGGAATGTGAGTAGGAAAGTCACTCCCTGGGAGATCGAGGGGTGAACTTGTTTAGTTATTGTCTCCGCCCCGTTGGCCACGCAATAGGTCGCAGCGTACAACGTGAAGACATGTCTATGAGCGGGAGAAAATATGAATCGCCTGGGGTGTTTGAGAGCATCTCGCGCGTCGGATCGTAGGCTGGGAAGTAGAAGTTTGTGGTGGGAGGCTTTTTCGACCAAGGCTCTGTTGCGTATCAGTCGACGTTTTATCTTGAGTCTTATGTTCATTTTAAAATCATATGACATACCTGTCAATAATTGTGACCGTCGGGGATATAAGCACTGTTGAGAGTGTCGCTGCGGTCAAATCTCCCCCGAGTTTCAGCAACAAACCACTGCAGTCTCTGGTCGTCATATCCATGGCTTTTTTTTGGACTTGCTAGGTCCATCTTTCAATTTTCCTCACAAACCTGACTTTAGTAAATGTAACGCATAAGTAATTAACTCATTGCCGGTCTATTCCATGAGGGGTATACAATTCCCAACGGCTTCGCTCCCGGACTACGATAAGGCGATGATTTGGGAGGCATAGGTCGGATACGATCCCGATGGATGTGGAAGATAAAGTCCTTGGTCACAACTTCAATTTTAGGAGAATGAAAATTATCTTGTAATGTTCACTGCCTTCATAGCAAAAATCATGGCTTCGCGAACACTGCTCCGGTCAAGAATTTCTACCCCTGGCCACTTCCGGTCTTACTCTCTCACCCAAACCCGCTTCAAAACGACCGTACCGTTCAGACTCCCAGATGCGAGGAACGAGCCCAATGTGAGTGCATTATTTGCACATGTTGCAAATTCAGGATCTAATTTCTCTTGGGAAACAGCCGCTTTACACAAGAGGCTCCCAAGAGCGTTTTCAATTAGAAGAGGCTTTGGCCAAGCTCCGTTCTCAACTACCAGTACAGAGCCACATCTATTTCAATGGCAAGGCACAACCAGCGTCAAAATCGTTAGACCAACCACTTCCAGCAGAACATGCTACTTCCTTCACAAACTTCCCCCTCGCCACAAAAGAGCAGGTCTCGACTGCCATCGAGTCCGCCCTAAAAGCCAAAAAAGATTGGGAGAATACGCCATTTGTTGACCGCGCGGCCATCTTCCTCAAGGCTGCAGATCTTATTACCACCAAGTATCGCTACGAGCTTATAGCGGCTACGATGCTTGGCCAGGGAAAAAATATTTGGCAGGCTGAGATTGATGCTGCGGCTGAATTGGCCGACTTTTTCCGACTCAATTGCAATTTTGCAGCGGAATTGTTGGAACGGCAGCCTACGCGAGGAACTGATGGAATGTGGAGGTAAGTCTCTTGTACTACACAAATAGAGATTAAATAACGGAAGTATTACTAATTCATTAGTCGAATGGACTATCGGCCTTTGGAAGGGTTCGTCTACGCAATTTCACCATTCAACTTCACTGCGCTGGGTGGTAGTTTACTATCTGGCCCCGCGCTGATGGGAAACGTTGTGTTGTGGAAGCCTTCACCATTAAATATTTACGCCAGTACTTTAGTATACCAAGTCCTGCTTGAAGCCGGTCTGCCGTCTGATGTTGTCCAATTCGTTCCCGGTGACGCCGAAGAGGTCACTGATGTGGTTCTTCGCCACTGGGACTTTGCTGGTCTCAATTTCATCGGTTCTTCAGACGTATTCCGGTCTATCTATGCCAAGATCGGGGACGGTATTGGCAAGAAGGCGTACCGTGAGTTCCCTCGACTCGTTGGTGAGACCAGTGGAAAGAACTTCCACCTAATTCACAACTCCGCCGATATACCTTCTGCTGTCAATCATACTATTCGTGGTGCATTCGAATACCAAGGCCAGAAATGCTCGGCGACTTCCCGTGTGTATATTCCCGAATCTCGCGCCGAGGAGTTTTTCTCCCTGCTGTCAGCTGGTGTTAAGGACATTACCATCGGTAATCCCGACAAGGACTTGGAGGCCTACATGGGCCCAGTCATTGACCGGAATTCGTTCAACAAAATTAAGCGCATCATAGATGCAAGCAATGCGGACCCATCTTTGGAGTTGGTTGCTGGCGGTACTTACGATGACTCTATTGGTTTCTTTGTAAATCCAACCGTCTACAAAGCGCAATCACCTGAACATCCCTTGTTCGAAGAAGAAATTTTTGGCCCTGTTGTGGCCGTCAACGTCTATCCAGATGCAGAATGGAGTTCGTTTTTGAAAAGTGTCGACAAAGCTGGTGGCGGATTTGCCTTGACAGGTGCAGTTTTCGCCAAGGATCGTGAGATTATTCGTGAAGCTGAGGATGCGCTTCGCTACTCTGCTGGAAATTTCTACATCAGTATGTCTACCCATACCTTTCTTTCGGAACCTTTCAAGCTGATCAAAAGTAGACTGCAAGACTACTGCCGCTCTCATCGGTCAACAATCATTTGGTGGTGCTCGTGCTAGTGGTACTAATGACAAGGCTGGAAGCTCTGACATTCTGCGACGCTTTACCAGTCCGAGAATGATTAAGGAGGAATTCTTGCCTCTAAATGGCTATAAATACCCCAGTAACAACTAAACCGTGTTACCTCACGTAGTAGTTATAGGATATTAGATATTCAAATTGAATTTAGTTCTTTTTATCTAATCGTTTTATTTAATGGTAATGAATTGCTTAATCGTCTGGTGGGCTACATGTATTTTTAAACCCAATTAATTATCACAATGCAGTGGATTGATGTGCTTAGAGTAGCTTACCTTTATGATTAAGATAGCTTACATTCGTTATTAAGATACAATACCTCCGTTGTTAAAACCGTTTATCTGTACCTGTACGACTGAGAATTAGGTTCCATGCACTGACGTGTGGTCAATCAACTCCCTCATCGGCTTCGCCTCCGATGCTATCGCATGATATCTTGTCGAGTCATCCATCCCCGCATTGCTACCGGGAAGCCTCCCGAGCCTGGTCAAATGTTGGTTGTGACTAATGATGCATATATCTGCCTCATCTGCCAGCAATCGTCATGAATTCAAAGTAAAAATCCCAGAAAACGATGATATCTCAGAGTACTTCAGTAATTATCGTTGGCGGAGGCGCCTTCGGGCTTTCTACGGCACTGCATCTTGTTCAGAATGGCTACAGCAACATTACAGTTTTTGAGCAGGATGATCAAGTGCCCCCCCCTCACTCGGCGGCGAATGATTTGAACAAGATTGTTCGAGCTGAATACGAGGACAAATTCTACACGGACTTGGCAATTGTTTGTTTCTGTTCCTGCAGAAATCGACAGTATGGATAACGGTTTGCTAACATAATACCTGCAGGAAGCCATCGAGGCCTGGAAAACATCCTTATTTTCTCCACACTTTCATCAAACAGGCTTTCTGCATTGTTTCTCCGGAAATGCACCCGATAAATCAATTGATACATTGAAGAGGTTTGAGACCGCAGCTACCAGTCACCCTCATCTGGACCCACATGTGTCACTGGTGAATGGGAAAGAAGACATCCAGCGTTGGTTCTGGCAGGCTGAGGGACGTTTTCCAGGGTGGAAAGGATACATAAACAAGTTTGACGGTTATGCCCACTCGGCAAATGCACTAGCAGCCGTTCACAGGGAGACACAAGCTTGTGGTGTCAGGTATTTCCTGGGCAAACATGGTGCGGTCTCACAAATCGTGTATAGGGATGGCAGAAGCATCGGTATCAGAACTTTTGACGGCCAGTTCCATGCTGCAGAGCTGGTAATTGTGGCTGCTGGTGCGGCAGCCGCCAAACTCGTCCCTGAGGTCGGGGCCCAGGTCGTTGCAAAGTCCTGGTCTGTCGCACATGTGCATCTTACAGACGAGGAGACATCCGCGTTGCGAGGTATCCCTGTCACCTACGCCAGGGATTTGGGATTCTTCTTTGAGCCCGATCCCAAGACAAATTTACTGAAGCTGTGTCCTATGGGTGGTGGTTATATCAACACGGACACAACAACAGGGGTATCGTATGCCCCTCCGTCTCTAGAGACGAGTGCGTTTATGCCGCATGAGGACGAATCTCAATTGCGCCGGCTGCTATTACAAACACTACCCAAGCTAGCGAATAGGCCCCTCGTGCGCAAGTCCCTGTGCTGGTTTGCAGACACCAAGGACTCCGATTTCATTATCGACTTCGTGCCAAATACTGCATCCTCTGTGGTAATCCTCTCTGGCGATTCCGGGCATGGTTTCAAGATGTTTCCAATTTTTGGAGAATGGGTGAAAAACTTACTTGAGGCTCCGGATAATAAGCAGGCTGTTACAAGGTGGCGATGGAAGGAGGTAAATGCAAAGAAAGGAGAAAATTGGGGTGGCGATGTTAGCTGGAGGCTTGGACAATCGAGAGAATTGAAGGATATTCTTCCAGGCAAGACGAAGCTGTGATTTTGCTATCGTCTCTGTTCCCTAGAGCTTTTCGCCTTGGGATACTTTCAAATGTTTTCTTATGTGATAACATGCATGCTCTACCGATAACTATATCCAGTCAAATCTACATGGATATGCTAAGAGCCTTTCTAACCAATATCTAAGTGATAACCGGATAATTAACCATAAAAATAAGCCACTGAGAAAAAGTCTGTTTCTGGTAGTGTCCTTATTCAATCTTCAACACAAGTTCCGTACAGTTTCGAATTTCGTCCATTTTCATAGTCGAAGTCCGCCCCCACGTACACATCAATCTCAATCTTGCAGCCTACGTAGTAGTTCTTGGGTGAGGCTGAAGGCCCCACCGAGATCCCACACTCCTAACGGCCAGCTGTGATCTGCGTTACTCACCGTGTTCCTGCAATCATTATCTCAAATCGCGACCACCAACATCTGACGTAGTTTTTCCCATCTACAACCATTTCATTTGATTTTAAAGGATGGTTGGTGTAGCAGGACGCTCCAAAGGGTGCCAACATTGTCGGCGACGCCGAATAAAATGCGGTAGGTAATAGTCAACGCTTCTGGCCTGACTAGTGGTAATGAAATATAACAGATCTCGGTCAGCCCGCATGTCGCAAGTGTATCATATCTAAGCTTAAATGCGGCGGATGTCGTGAAATCACATTTGTCCATTACGAGCGACAAAATCCCGACGATGTCATCTCTGATGCCAGTGACTCCTCGCGCCAAGGCCGCCATTCTCTCGCCTTGGCTGCTGGAACGCAATCACCTAGCCTTCAGGGTTCTATGCTCCCTGTACCTCAAAATGAGTTATTTTTAAACTATACACGTGCCCGTTTATTACGACATTTGGATGCAGATGATGCGAAGGTGGATCACATCAATCACCACCTCGGAGACGCATCAATGCTGGCACTCGCAACAATATTTTTCGGCACAGAGCACCGTGACAGGGCCGTGATCCAACGTGGGCTGCAGAAGTATAGTGGTGTGATACAAGAGATCAATGCCACTCTGGGAGATGCTGTGCTGTGTCAATCTTCTGATCTGTTTGGTGCCATAGGAACCATGGTTCTTCTCGAAGTGAGTCGATATGACCATTACTTATGTTCGGGACATGTACTCACTCATTACTTCTCTCCAGTTTCATATTTCTGAAAGGGATCGGGGCTGGGTTCATCACGCACGTGGACTGGAACGACTCATGGACCTCAGAGGGCCGGCGGCATTTATGGCTCTTCCAGACTTAGTATTTCTAGAGCAATCACGACTCGCAGTTTATTTCGCAGCGTTAACACTCCGCCAACCGACCATTCTTGCGAAACCAGAGTGGAAATATATCCCTTGGACCCTTTTCCCTGAAAGGAAAACACCCATGCAGATATTACTCGATATCTTTGCTGATTGTCCGGCGCTTCTTGCCGCTTGTACCGTACTTGAATCAAATTCCTCGGAAAGTAGAGATTCCGACAAGCATCGAGAGCTAGCAATAGCAACTGAGAAAGTTTTAGAAAATCTTGATCAGTTTCAAGAAGCTTGGACGTCTGCCAATGTGACTTGCATTTGGGAAATTCCTTCTCTGGGCCTGACTCCACCTATTATTAACGCGCAGGGAGAGGAAGTCTCTTTTTGGTCGACAGTCTTGTATTAGAAGTCTCTTGATCACGCTAATATAGCCATCATGGGCAGTGCTATACGCATACTTCTCCTGGTTATTTACCGGGGGGTATCCTATAGCAGGTCAAAATTTGGCCCTGCTCAAATATCGGACCAAATCATGATGGCTACAATGACAATATGTCGGAGTATGGACTATCAGTTTCAAGCGATCAAGAAGGGAACCAGCAATCACGGCGTGTTCTATCCCATAAAGATAGCCTTCAAAGGGATATCTGGGGATAATCCGACGCTCGGGAATTGGTTGAAGAGCATTTTGGATCAGCTTTCGGATGGTTTTGCGGGAAAATGGAATATGTTAGGAATGAATCCTCGATGATTCATTTTGTAACTCCAAAGCTAATGACGTGCCCACTGTATCAATTTATTAGACCACTTTTTCTTCTCTGGCGTCGGATTAATTTCAATACCCATGCTATATTTCACGCTTGCCTCACGACTCGTACTAATAGGGACGTATATGCTCCACAACAATATACTCCATTTTTCTCACTTTCTTCGCGGCTTCTTCCTCCAGTCGGGAAAACTCTTCTTGACTTTCCTCACCTTCAGCAAGCCTTCTTTGTTGCCTCATGGCCTCCTTTTCCTGCTTCGCGATTGTGTGTGCCACTAATTTAGCGCTCATTTTATCCAATATCTTTTGTTGAGGTGCCATAGGAGGCACCTCAAGGGATAAAGGTGCTATGTACGGCGCGAGTACTTGCATGCGGCGATCTCGTAAAGATGTAGAGGTTTTGTATCTGTCAATGGGGCTAATTTGTTCACCAGCTACATTAGTGGGTTGTAAAAGACACAGGAACTGGGCTGGCACTTACGGTAACTTCGGCCAGGCTGATGGATACCTGATCAACTGGGAAAGATCATCATCTTTGTATAGCGAGACTTTTAATCCCCTTGGATTGAAATAATCACGATTAACGATCTTAAGGTATTGCGCCGTCCTTTTCTTTGTGAGTATTTTGGATCCAGCCATAGCGGAAGCATTTATGGCAAGGCCAGCTGCTAGTGCCCAATGCCACGGTCTTGTCCAAGTCTACAGTCAGTAAACGTGCACAAACGCTAATTTTCGCCTCGCAGTCTGAGTTCTCACATGAAACCAATTCCCGTGCCCGCCAGATTCAAAGCTTGCAATGGTGCTGGCTCTGTTTGTACGACGGCCAAGTTATCAATAAATGCCATGAAATCTTCGGCACTAACATGTAGTTGCTGTAACTCGGGAGCATATGCCCTCAAAAATGGCAGCGGGGAGGCCATCATGCTGTGAGCGGCTAGTCTCGGTATCCCGACTGGTCTCTATTGCATCATCAGTGGGACATGAATTTCCAAATAGAACTGAATCTCGACTTACATTCAACAATGGCTGCCTTGAAACCTGGGGAATAAATGAATTTCTTCGAATCCATTGAGTTCTTCGTTGAATGAAATCATGCTGGATCTTCTGATCTAAGCAAATCTCTTCGCCGTAAGGTGGCGGTGGTAATTGCTCTTGTATTTGACAGTAAGATATGCTTTCTTGGTGTAGATCAAATTCTGAGTTCATTTTTGGGTGCTCTGTTGTACCAGGAAAAACCATTGGCATGGCGAATGGGATGCACGCGTCTTTGAGAGAGTTTTAGGAGAGGAGAGTTTTAACAGAAAGGAAAAGGAAACAAACCGTTTGGAGGCTGTCTGTAATCTGAAGGTTTCTGGAACTGGTACTCCTGGAGTACCTATTATTATTTATACCAGAAACCCAACTTTAAAATATTCAGACGACCGCATATCACATCGGTGAACCGTACACGCCAGTCCCAACAAAGTCCAATTCACGACAGCAGATGCGGCCCGATCCCGTATTTCAGGCTCCGATAATCAGCACACTAAGCTTCGCAGAGCTGCCTTCAAGTAGTTTATTTCACGAACACACAATGCTCCGCAAGTCAGTTAGATTTGTTTTTTCCATGTCGTAGCCGATATACAGTCCCAAAGGAACTAGTCCTGATACGGCACATTGCACGAAGGAAAAGCGGGTCCGGTAGAGACAACGGACCATTCAGAAGGCGACTTTGGATCAGCCCCAGCACTAGTCCTGATATGGAATATTCCACGAGCATTCGTTCTCGCAAGTTGATGCTGTGCCACAAATTCGTAGAAACAGAAGGAAAATGGGCAGTGAATATGCAATTGCTTATATCTTTAGGCTTGGCCCTAAGGCAATGAGACCGTAACATATTGGGGACTATGCTTCAATCAAATGAGCCACAAGTTCATTTCTAAACTACAAATAATGCGCCATCGCCCGCCAGGTCAATCAACAATCACTTAACTTCAATCACAGACCACAAAAAGACCAAGAATTTACCTGAAATCAAAACTTATGAAGACACATATTTTTTACTCCGCGTTGCTTCTGAGCTCGGTGTGCTCCTCCTTGGTAAGCTTTGTCAATTGTGTAGCTTAAATGCACAGTGGCTAAGATAGATTTACAATACTAGACCGTTCCCTTTCCATCGAGCACCAGGCGTTTTGATCAAAAACTAGATAGTGTAAATGGAACCGATCCCATGTACCAGTTGAGCAAAGATTCCGATTTTCATTTCGAAATCCTTCGTGTCCTCGGGTTTGCGCCATACGAGGGATCTGATATAGGAGAGGTTCTTATTGCAGCGAACAAAATCAAGGCTGGGGACATGGAAAGCTTTTCTGATGCATTTCATTCTCTCGCTACTCGCGTCAACGCTCATTCTAAGGCAATTGACAAAACTAAAAACCCCACGTCCGCAAGAAACGCATTTTTCCGTGCCTCTAGCTATTTCCGCTCAGCTGATTTCTATCTTCACGGAAATTGGAGCGATCCTCGGATATATTCTTTCTGGGATAAACAGATTACTGCTTTCACCTCCGCTATTGCGCTTCTTCCTGTTCCTGGAGAAAGGGTTCTCTTGAATGGTGACGGATTTGACATCCCGGCTGTGTTCTATGGCAGCGGACTTCCTGGTCAACGCCCCACCATAGTAATGTGCAATGGCTATGATGGATCTCAGGAAGAGATGTATCATTATATCGGAAAGGCCGTTAATGAACGCGGGTGGAATGTGATCACCTACGAAGGCCCCGGTCAGCCAACGGTACGACGTGAACAGAACCTCGGTTTTATTCCGGAATGGGAGAAAGTCGTGACGCCCGTTGTTGATTACGCCCTCGCACGCCCAGAAGTTGATCCTTTGACTATTGGATCACTCGGACTCTCATTTGGCGGGTGGCTCGCCCCGCGTGCTGCAGCTTTCGAACATCGACTTGCCGCAACCATGGCGCTCGACGGTCTATATGACTTTGGGCCGTTCATACTTAGAAAGTTTGGCCCAGATATGGAGTCTCTGTTTCACTCCGGAAATGCCACCGCTTTCAATTTTTACATCTACGAGGCTCTTCATAATCCTAATACCACGACTGCTACACGCTGGGGTATACAGCAAGGGCTGTGGGCGTTCAAAGCAAAGTCACCTTTTGAATGGATTAAGGAAATTCTACCATACACTCTCGAAAGATTGACAAAAAATATTTCCATGCCTGTATTTGTCGGAGATTCACAGAACGACATGTTCTTCCCAGGTCAAGCCAAAGCACTTGCAGACCATCTAGGAGACCTGGCTACTTATCATCGCTTTACGAATTTGGAAGGTGCAGGTGAGCATTGCAGTACTGGAGCCGCTGTGATGCAGAGCCAGATTGTCCTTGACTGGTTTCAGTATGTTATCGACAATTGATCGGTCACCACGTCTTCTCAACTGTTATGTACTTTGAGTATATTTTTTATAATGCACAAATAGATGGATTATGTTTCAACAAACCGATCACTGATATTGGACCCAATTTACCAGTGAATATATTCTAGAAATCACATCCGGCCCAATCTGGCTCAAAAGACTGAAGTGAGATTATTGGCCGTTCGGATAATCAGCAATACCAAGTTTTCTCAGCTTACATATGTAGGCACAGAGATAGTATAAAAAGTATTTTACTCTCGAGAACTATATTCACAATAAATCATTGGGTAATTGCTTTCTCCTTCGCAACTCTCATATGATTCTCCAGTATTCTTCTAGTCAGCAATTTTTTACGGCTTTGAAAGTAAACTCGTAATGGCTCCGATATTGTAAATCTCCATAAATTTCAAGGTCCCTGGTTTTCCGTTGTATCCGCCGTAATGCATGGGTATTACTCGGTTCCGCCGATGGATTCGCAAATTATACCGCGGATTTTTATTCCCTTCCTCGATAATGATTGGACTCCCTACCGCCAAATGTGAATAAACTTAGCGCATTTTTCCGCATACCGTCGCATAATAATCCCAACATGTAATTATCCAAGTCCGGCATCGTCACCAACAGCTGCTTACAAGTCTAGTAAGTATCCACTTGTTATACGAGCAGGCCAATCACTTCGAGGTCCGTTTGTATGCTCTTGTATATAATACTTGTGAGCGAGCTTCCCTTCTTGTGGGAAATTGTTTTTGATTTTCTAATCAGACTTGTATGTTATATCTCACCTGCTAAACTCACGTTACTAACTTTTCTAATACAAAAATACTTACAGACTAAATCAATTTCGATACGATGTCGCCACAACGCTTGATCGCCCGCGGAGCAACTGCTTTGGTCACCGGTGCCAATGGATATATCGCTTCTCACGTCATTGACAAGCTCCTTTCTGATGGGTACAAGGTACGCGGAACTGTACGTGAGGAGAAGCCCTGGCTCGATGAGTATTTTACCTCTCAGTACGGGGAGAATAGTTATGAGAGCGTCGTGGTGCCAACCTTGGAAGACGAGAGTGTACTGGATAAGGTTTTTGAAGGCATCGAGGGGGTGGTCCACGTTGTATGTATCAGATGAACTAATTCTCATCTTAATATTGTAGTTCAATGTCTAAAATTTCTTTGAACAGGCATCAGTACTATCATGGAGCCCGGACCCACAGGCTGTTATCCCCCCGACTGTCGCTATGATGCTCAGTGTGCTCAACGCAGCTTCTCGGTCGAACTCAGTGAAGCGAGTTGTTGCAACTTCATCGGTGGTTGCCGCATATGTTCGAAATATCGATCGGCCTATTGACGGGGACTTTGAAGTGGATGGAGGTGAGCTAGCCAGCATGACTCCTAGTCAGGCATGCAAATGCGAGTGCTGAATACTATAATCCACCAAGATTCCTGGAATGAGAGCTCAGTAAAGATTGCATGGGATGCGGGAATTTCGGAAGCGAGTGTGAAGTCACCCAATGTATACGCTGCCTCCAAGGTCGAGTCAGAAAGAGCTGCTTGGAGGTGGGTTGCGGAAAATCAGCCAAAATTTACCTTCAACACGGTTTTACCAAATATGAATGTCAGTCTCGCCGTATTTGAAGTATCAAATACTTATTAAGCGTCTAAATATAGGTCGGAAAGATTTTGTTTCCTAAACACCAAGGGGGCTCCATGGCCGTCACAAGACAGCTTTTGTCCGGAAACGATATTATCACCAAAATTATCCCAGCTGGACGTATGTCGAGAGCTTATTCATATTTTCTTCATTGGTGCATTGCTAAAGAAGTTGAGACAGAATGGTGGATTGGAGTAGAGGATGACGCGCGGCTCCATGTGATTGCACTTCTAGACCCAGATGTACAGTCAGAGAGAATTTTTGCATGCGCCGAGCCATTTACTTGGACTCAAATCTACCAGAAGTTTAGAGAACTTCGCCCTGAGAATGGTAAAATACCGAATCCTCCCGAAAATGAAGGCCGAACCTTGCTTAAGGTCAAACCTTCAAGCAGAGCAGAGCAACTGCTAAAGAAGTTTTACGGACAAGGATGGACATCTTTAAAAGAAAACCTTGCTGATGGCATTGCTGACATTTAAATGGTATATGAGAGCAAAGTTTGGGGCAAGTTTAGGGGACAAATGTCCCTCGTGACACGTGCTGGGTCTGTGTTTTACAGATTTCAGATAGGCTGCCACTTACAACAGAAAGAATCGTATAGCGTTTGTAGTGTCATTAAATCTTGCATATGCTTTTGACTTACTCTATTTCTGCGTTTTTCAATGTGTCTCATGGCGCATTGTAAATTATATCCCCCGCAAAGCGGAAATGTGTCGTGAAGGTGAGGTATACCATGATCAACGTGATCGTGTGAAGTATCAGTCATTATTTGCGTGGCGGTGTTTAAGGCGTCATACGACACTTGAGGGTCGACCGATATGCTGGATGAGAAAGTCGATTTCTGGATTAAGATATACTCGTGGAGTAAAAAGAGAGATCTGATTCGAAATCAACCCCAGGAAGAGCCCAGGAAGGAAGAGACATACCGAATAGCGATTGCAAGTGCACTGCAGGAATTCCCCCATGCCCATCCGTTTTCTGCCAGCCCAACAGATAGAAAATCTTGGATTTTATTGCTAACTATCACCAAGTTCGATATCTTCGATTCGATACTCGCGGCTGTCCTCATAATCACCAGTACTTGATCAAGAAACATGGTAGCTTCAACCTGATCTTTGAAGTTTTCTGCAATTGGCTCGTTCTGTTGGGGTTGAATTTGGGAACTCGCGTTTTCTTGGCGAATAGGTAACCCAGTCTCCTCGCGTGGGTATTCCGTGGCATTATTCACGCATGGATTTCTCAGTTCACAAAATATTAACCTAATAGTTCGTTAGTTGAAGTTTTTATGGCATGCCGATAGTTTGCTCGCCTTTCTACTATGAAAATGGCCCAGCGGATATTATTATGAAGGTGGAGCCGACTTCCAGTGTAGAAATCACCATTTTCTTGTCCAGTAACTTCGCTGCGTGATACGAATTCAATCCTCATACACGTTCCTATGGAGAGATGAGCAGCAATTGGCTGTGCACAAGCATACTCATACGCAGCGATGAAAAGACCAGCCTGAATCAGGCGAACCGACTTAGGCTGGATTGCTTGTACACTCCCATAGAGCATTTTGACAGTTGTGTACAAGATTTCTCTAGCCACGGGTTGAGGTGAGCCAACGGAAGGCTGACTTATTGTCAACAGACAGATTGAAAGAACGACTAGGGAGAGCCCTGCTGAGGGGACGCTGCCCTCACATTTCGAAGAATATACGCGCAAGAAATCTTCCTCCAGAATCGGAAGCACATTGTGAAAGCCACGAAAAAATTCATTGCCCAGCTGGGAAATAGAAATGCTATTAAGATGCAACGTTCGGCTCACTTGATCGTGCAGCATCCAGTCAATGGGATTTTCATGGCGAGATCGCAGAACATGATGAGCATTTAATGGAGCAGGCTGCAAAGACAGTATTCCACAATCAACTGCATTCCATCGGATTCTCTGTGTACTGGAGACTGCATCGTATGTGCAACGGAGGCCTCTAACCCTGCAGTAGGTGCATTTCGGTAGCAGCTTGTCGCATGCCTTTTTGCGACTTTTGCATGTAGTGCAGACCCACTGTGACTTTTCTTGGCTCATGAGGGAGGAGGAGCCAGCAATCTCGGACTGGCAGAAAAACGATGAGCTGTTGTTTGGGTTTTTCATTTGATGACTGAAAAGTGAAATGCAAAGAGATGAAGAAGCTGCTTGTGATTTCAAAATTCAGGCAACGCCGCCGGCTGCCGCGATTCGCTCGTGTCGGCCGCCACCAGTCCGTAACAGGCAGTTGGCGGCCGATCTAACAGGAGTTACCAAAAGAGGCAACTAATTATGGGACCTTGGTAGTTACAGACCAACAAGAGTTACCAGGCGCGGACAGGGTATAAATATTTGTGTTTGTACCTACGTTTGAGAGAAACATTGAAGCGTGGGAACATCTTCCAGGACAGCGCAAGTACTCAACATCGCAAAATGGCTACATCTCACTGCAGAGAAGAGAAAGCCTACCAGCTGGCAAACAGTGAAAGGCCATTTCAGTCGAACAGTGCACAGAATCGCCTTTTATCAAAAGATAATGAGAAGTCTCAGTGGATAGCGAAATTCCACGACGGTGATCCAAGCAACCCGAAACATTTCAAGCCACAATGGAAAGCTTTTCTCACCTTTCAGATGAGCCTCTTGGCTCTTACCGGGTCAATGGGGTCCTCAATCATGGCCCCGTCCCAGTCTAAAATTGCAGAAGAAATGCACATACCATCGGAGGGGACTGCCTTGATAGTAGCTTTGTTTGTTCTTGGTACGTGACGCCTATCATTGAAGATGGAACAATAAACTAATGGATAGAAAGGCTGGGCGTTCGGGCCCACAATATGGGCACCAATCAGTGAATTTTATGGTCGACGTTGGGGAATTCTCCCAGGTGTTTTTATTTTCGGGCTCTTTACCATTGGCAGTGCGACAAGCAAAACCCCTGCTAGTCTTTTCGTCACACGTTTTTTTGGGGGCATTTTCGCTTCCGCTCCTATCAGCAATGTACCAGCAGCCCTCGGTGATATATACGAGCCTCAGAGCCGTGGTATAGCCATGGCATTCGTATCGCTATGCATCGTAGGCGGTCCGACTCTGGGACCTGTGATTGGCGCTGCGCTCACGGTAAGCCCGCAGCTGGGATGGCGCTGTATGTGTACTCCCCATTATACCTATGGCATCAGGTGAATCAAGTCACTAAACTAATTTCAGGGACAGCATATATTGAAGCAATTTTCATATTCAGCATTTTCGCTGTCAGCTGTTTTTTTCTGCCTGAGACGTACCCCCCAGTTTTACTCAAAAGAAAGGCTCAAATTATGAGAAAGTCCACTGGCGATGCAAGATACTGGCATCCGCTAGAAGAAGAACGAATCGATAGAAATACGCTGAATAAATATATTAGTCGACCGATTCGGTGAGTTATATCTCAGATTTCACATATATTTTAGCTGAATTTGACTAAAAAATCACAGCATGTTCTTCACAGAGCCCAAATTGATGTTTGTCGCATGTTACGCGTCGTTCACCTATGCTTTAGTCTATCTTACCTTGGAGGTTTTTCCTATCGTCTTTCATGAGCAACGAAAGTATCCTCTAGTGATTTCAATGCTGCCATTTTTGGGAATTCTGGTCGGTGTAATGTTTGCTTTGGGCATCAATTTCGTGAACCAGCCACGTTATATGAAGGCCATGAAGAAAAACAATGGAAAAGCCGTACCAGAAGCACGACTTCAACCGATGATTTTTGGCGGCGTATTTCTTTCTGCAGGCTTATTTTGGTTTGGTTGGACGGCAAATCCAAAATACACGTGGGTATTACCTACTGTGGCATCAGGTCTGATAGTGTCGCTCTATACTTGAAGTCTCGATCAAAACTAATTTCAATCATAGGACTCATTGGTGCCGGGTTCAATATTGTATTCCAACAGTGTCTTAACTTCCTGGTCGATACTTATGGCCTGTACGCTGCCAGTGCGGTCTCGGCAAACACAATGCTTCGGTCTTTGTTTGCATTCGGCCTTCCTATGGCAGCAAGACCAATGTTTCAAAACTTAGGGGTCGGTCCCGCTGCAAGCCTGCTGGGCGGTATCTCTTGTCTTGCGCTACTTGTGCCATTCGCTCTTTTAAGGTATAGTGCGACTCTGAAGGAACGGTCTGAACCTGTGCCAGGGACAAAAACATAACCATGTCTATGAGGCAACTGGTGTCCCTCACTCTGGGCTATTTCAAGGCCTCAACTCGACACTATCTTATCGAGCGTGTTCAATGAGCCTGCATATTCCTGAGGCCGGGTGTCAGGTGGGCTTTCTTCGGGCCTTTACCAGTACGATGTAACAGTTTATAGTCGATGATGACATCTCATATTTTTGAGTTGCAAAACTCACAAATTCTTCATATATATGAAAAAAATATTGCACCTATGTTACAAAAAGAGGAGTGTTTCCTGTGAAGTTAATCGTGTGTTCTTCACTTGAAACCAATATCAATTGGGAGATGTAACAGGGGCCGCGCGATTTTCGTATCCCGAAAGGCATTAATCGATCAAAACGACTATCTTTTCCTGCGCAGCCCCTTCGTCCATGCACCTATGCACTTCAGCAATCTGGTCGATATGAAAAACCTTTCTTCAAGCTACTTGCCTCGATGCGAGGAATAAGACTATTCAATGGAGTTGTCATAGACTCTCCCGTAAATCCGCCATTGTTACTTTCGTTCCGTATGGGAGGTCTTTCAAAATTTCCTGCTCCTTAATGACCCATGAATTCCCGACTCATCCCGCAATACTGACTGTTGTTTTCTCTTGAGGCATTGTAAAGTATCCTTCATAGTGGCAGGTCCTCCTAGCTCCAGGGCTTTATCAAATTTTTGATTCTCATCTGTCATACGCTCCGCAGTCTTGCCATCGTCTAAAAGGAACTGATCAGCCCCATATTCGCAAATGAATTTCTCGCGCTCTGTACTACGACTTGTGGATGCGACATGAGCTCCAAGGCACGCCTGAGCAATTGACACAGCTGTAAGACAAATAAAGGCTGTCCCACCCCTAGTTAATAGTCTTTTGCCTTATTTTACATCAAGCCATCTAGTGAAGAGGCCGTAGGCAACCTGCAACATCTCCGAGAGGGCTCCGATTCAGTGATGAAATGCTTCAGTGTCCTGGTTCCGGAAAGACCTGCCGAGGTGGAAGGATGAGGGCGAGTCTATTAGAATACAGTACCACCTTTCTCTGGAGAAAAGAGTCTATATTTTTTCACTCATAGTACATTCAAACGCTTCAATAATGTAAGTCGTTTATACATCGCGGCGCAAATGTGGTGGCTTTCTCCTATCCAGTAGAAAATAAAAGCAACACGCCCATACGAATCACTGATTTCATTCATATTGACGATAGATTATTACACAACCTATTTTCAGCCATTTCTGAAGGCTTTAAGAGGGAAAAAAAATCTAAATGGGATGAAATGCTACCGACTCGCTGCCTTCGCCAAATCTGCCTCGGCAGCGGCCAGTAATCGGAACGACTCCTCAGCGTTTCCGTCGTCCGTAGCTGGATTTCCCTCCACACAAAGACGCAACGTGGATAAGAATGGGAGACTGCGTAGGAGACAAAGGGCAAATGCTACCCATATAAGGATCAGGAACTTTGTCCCACCAGTTGCAGATATATCGTAAATATCGCCGTGAGGGTTAAGAAGACGCACGAAGCCGGTAGCGAGGAATGTCCCCAGTGATGTTGTTATAATCATTATCACAAGGCTTGCCTATTCTTCATTATTAGGCACGTCTATATCCCAGTTTTATTTCACAGGAAACCTACCAAGGAGAAGAATCGAATGATATAAGGGTAGCTCAGATCAGTTCGCGTAAGCATGACCCCATCAACCAATACCGAAATGCCCATTATCACAATGTTCAAAACAGCTAGAATAGACATAAACTTGGTGGTCGTCGAAATCCAAGCAAAATCATCAATAACTGCGATTGGCCAGTCGATATCCGTTTGGCCAAAATCTTGAGCAATGAGATCAGCAAGGAGCACGGCACCTAAGTCGAAAGCGAACGGAACAGTGGTTGTTGTGCACATTGTGGTATTTCTGTTTCCTTCTGAGTCGTAATATCCTGCGCAGTAGGTGAGAACGTGAGTTGTATAGAAATCATACAATCCTAGATCTGTAGCGAGCGGGTCTTTTCCGGGCCCAACACCTGGAGCTACTTTCAAGCTAGAAATATCAAGCTATGGAGAAGTTGAAGAAAATTTTGTCAAAAACAATCAAAAGTTTGCCGAAGTATACTTACTAGGATAATGAAGACATCATCCAGAGCTCCGCCGCATTGGGAGCCCGAGAAGATGACTATGAGAGTCAAGACAAAGGAAGCTAGCAAAACAAGCCTGGCGACAATATCACCAAGTGCCATCGTGTTCAAGTCGATTTTCCAATCCAGAAAAGCTAATCCTCCGTTCTATGGTAATTATTGAGAGGCGTTTAGACGGAGAAACTGGTAGTGATCTTTTTTTTTTCGGGATTTGGTTCTGATAACATTTACAAGAATTTGAAATTGGCATTCTTCGTCGAGTGGGCTCTAGCGATAAGGTTTACCTTTTAAGTACTCAAGCTATATACCTATGGGGTGATAACATGCCAGCCAAAATAGTATTAAACGCATCTGCAGATACCTCCCCAATTGTAAAATCTGTTCTCGGTTTGGATGAACGATGAATGTTTTATGCCAGGTTTTGAATGAACTAATGCATAATGTCTGTTTTGTGATAGGCTTAAAGCACAATTAACCTTTTGAAATTATGACAAGTACGATCCTTCCAATAAGAACATGATTGTCCATTACGCTGATCCATTCTTCACGGTCAATTCACCAATTAAGCCCGCAGACGTGTCCGCAAAGAAGTTTTTTTCTGCCCTAGATTTGGAGTTGTTTTATAAAGGGCCTTTTTCCAAGAATACTGGGAGAAAAATAAGAAAAGCGGTTTGTCTCATCATATGGAAGGTTATTAATTCAGCAATGGAATTTTAACGATTGTGTATGGTACCGCCTCTGTAGAACATAGCTGCGAGTCCACATGTCGGTAAGCATAATTAGACGGTTCAATCAAATGGTATTTTGAATCAAGTTCTTTTGGCAAATGGGGAAAACATCAACCCTGATCGGAATGCTGCAATAGTGTAGGACACTGTAGGTACGTATCCCCTAGTCCACGACCAAGCATTCTGTGGATATGGGACCACACTCTGTAGATCTAAGAGGGGTAAGGAAATGTCTTCCGGACTTGAAACTATTCGGTGAGACCAATCAGGACATAAGTCTCGGGCCTCGTCGAAAGGATTTCGTATCCAATTGCACGTCGTGGGACGGGATATTCGAATTGGAACAAATTGGTGCCGAGAGTCGCGTAATCTAGGGGAAGTACGCATTGTTCAGAAAGTTTAATACTCCCTTCGTACTAGCTTTAGAAGAAAGTTACAGCGTATATATATTAAAAAGGTGCTTATTTCATAATCAAGAAATTTGAATATGTACTTTTAATGCGTTACTGTTCCTTTCACCGCGGATCCATTAAGGCTAAATGAGCGAAACTTTTAGCGGGTCTTCCAACGCCACAGGGGTTTTTATACCCTGCCAGTACTACTTTAATCAATTTTACTGGTTACACAACATATTCATTAATATTTGTCCCTACCTAAGAAAAAATGGATGACTTAAATCGGGTGTTTTCTCGATGGCTGCCAGGTTCCGTTGGAAACCCCCATTTTCTGCACGCCCAGCCCAGTATCTTATAATGTTATATCAGTCTCCCAAACCCGAATAATCGAATGGCAGTATACTTGGCCAATTGTAGATAAAGGTACTAATTAGCTCCTGGTCAGAGGATTTGATGTCTTATCTTCATGTTCATTGCTAGCATTGCTAACATTTTCCGATTCTTATATTAGTTCCAGCCTCTGAATTGTCGTTTAAAAATTATAAGCTTTCCTTAAGTTTCACTGTTTAACCATCGCAACTAATAAAAAAGAATTAAAGCCTTGCTAGCGAACGCCGGCTAATTCCAACGTTCTAGGCTCAAAGTGTGCCTGTCAGCAAGCAGCACTAATTGCTAGGTGATGTGCGCCACTGTAAGAGGTTAATTATTAGTTCGATCGTTATAGCGCATACTTATCTCAGCTTCTGCATTGAGAGGCTTTTTCTGAAACCGTTCCTACAGTCACTTTTATTGGAGGAAAATCAAACTAAAGATGAGAAATTAAATTGGCAACTCCGAGGAGGGGGATATAAGGCGAATGATTCACCCGCCCAATGTGCACCTTGTCCATCTTCTTCACTCCTTGTTGACTGTACACTGCAGTTTTCTCTCTTCCATTCTTTTAGACTCTTTCAGTTCACACTTCCCTCTTTTTGACGTTGAATTTACTACAGATATGAAGCTAGTCTTTCTTTCATTTGGAGCGCTGGCATCAGCCGCCTCCCTCGCCACAACCACTGTAAGCGGCTCTTGGTCTATCTACTAGGTTTGTAAAGATATTGTTTAATATAAAGCTCACTGATTGATGCAGCGTTATTATGATGGACAAGAAGGTGCTTGTGGATGCGGCACAAGCTCCGGGCTAGACTCATGGCAGGTACGTAGACAACTTCTAGCACACAGACTACAACATCTCTGATGCCGTGCTCCATAGCTTGGAATAAGTGACAACGTCTATACTGCTGCCGGATCTCAAGCTCTTTTCGACACCAGCGGCTCTTCTTGGTGTGGTGCAGGATGTGGTACATGCTACAACCTGACTTCCACGGGCTCTTCAGCGTGCGATGGGTGCGGAACTGGAGGAGTTGCTGGGGACAGCATTATTGTGATGGTCACCAATTTGTGCCCCTACAATGGAAATCAGCAATGGTGTCCGCAGCCGGGGTCCACCAACGAGTATGGGTACAGCTACCACTTTGATATCATGGCTCAGAGTGAGGTGTTTGGCGACAACGTCGTTGTCCAGTTTGAGCAAGTCACATGCCCGGGGCAGGCGACAACCGATTGGGAGACATGCGTCTGCTACGGCGAGACCTCCACGGATACCGCATCTGTAGGGTCGACTTCAGCTACTTCTGCTTCCCCTCAGGGAGAATCGGTGTCTTCAACAAGTTCAGAGGCAGGTACAGCTCCCACATCCCAGGCTGAGACGACTGTAGCAGTCACAAGTGCAGCACCTACTTCAGTTACTCTACCTTCCACTAGTGACGCAGCATCTGCGGGTTCTACCCAGACATTGTATGGGCAGTGTGGCGGCTTAAACTGGACCGGTGCTACGGCCTGTGAATCAGGATCGACATGCAAAGTACAGAACCCCTACTATTCACAGTGTGTGAGTAGCTCGACTTGAATCCGTGCACAAATTTTCATCTGATCAGATTGGGGAATTTTTTCGAATTGATCGAGACCTATTGAGACCTATTGCTGGCTGGAACATGTTATAGATCGAACTCTACTTCTACCGAATGGACTTTTCGTCAGAATTTTGTGCACCCAAGGCACTTATACCTGTATTTTACATTTATATATTGACCGATTTAAAAAGAGATGTGTTGAGATTTCTCTCCATTTTCATTGCATCCACTTCATCAATTGATGTACCCAAATCGACGTCGATGTATTACATGCTTTAAACAGACACGCATCCTTTGGAAGCGTGAAGCAGTGTAGTTGGGATTTATCCTATGAAATAATATTCTGGCAATGGACTAAAGTTTTATTCAATAAGACTTTCAAATTATGATGATGCAAAATCGTCATTTCGTGATTATTCTATGATTATGCGCATTAGGTCTATAGTTGCAGGAGGGGAAACATCCATATATTACAATCGAGTGGTGACGAACGAAAGAGGTTATTGTCAAGATCACGCAGGCGCCATCTCGAGCTTTTTCCCCTTGACCGACTTCCACTCAATGACTAAGGCACCAATAATGGTAATACAAGCTGTTCCGGTCGAAACGTAGAATGTTTGTGTGAGTGCGTCGTTGTATGCAGTCAAGATAGCAGGCAAAACGTTTTCGGAGAAAACGTTTTTCAGTTCCGTGGCGCCTGTAGCCAAGACCAAAGCTGGATTCAAGCCTTGAATGTTGGCCGCCGCGACGTTGGAGACGAGCTGATTTGTGAATATATTCTGTGCGACGGCAATAAAGAGTGCACCACCAAGCGTTTGCGAAAACACAATGATTGCGGTGCCAATGGCAACGTCGGGGCCTTCTAGACAGGCCTGAACAGCGACCATGGTTTGTTGCATTCCAAAACCAATTCCGGCACCGAAGATGAATTGATATCCAATCCATTGTGCGTGTCCGGTGTCCACATGGAAAGTGGTCAATAGACCCGCACCAACACTAGCCAACACAGCTGATGCGATCATGAATGGGGTGTAGTAGCCGATGACGGTGACGAGGCCGCCGGACGCCATGGAGATGATAACGACACCAAGAATCATTGGCAAGTTCATGATACCGGACTTGACAGCCGAAACGCCTTTGATCGCCTGGAACCAAATAGGGATCTGTGGACAAAGTCAGCGATCCGTTTGTTTTTGAGCAAGTCAACATATCAATACATACGTAATATACCATCACAAAAAAGGCCGCACCCAAAGCCGCGGAAAAAAAGGCAGAGCCCCAGACATTTCGATTCTTGAAAATTCGCGGGGGGACGGTGGCGCGGTCTTGCTTCCAGATTTGAACGGCGATAAACCCAATTATTAAAAGAGCAAAGAGGATAAACAAGGCAATGATGCGGCCATTGCCCCAGGCGTATGTAGTGCCACCCCATTGGAGTGCAAGCAAAAGGCAAACAACGCCTGGGATGAACAAGCCGGTTCCTTCGAGATCCATCATTTTCAACTGTTCCCACAACGTCATCGAGGCGCTCGGGGTTTTCTCGTTAGGAAGTTGGAAGAAGATGATGATGAAGATTGCGGTGACAGCGCCAAAGGGTAAATTGATATAGAAGCACCAGCGCCAGCTAACGTGGTCGGTGAAAGCACCACCCATGCTACAAGCAATTAGTAAACGGAGGAGAGAAAGGGATAAAGTCGAGGGATACTAACAGAGGTCCTGCAACAGAGGCGATACCGTACATGCCACCAATGACGCCCATGTATGCTGGGCGCTGATGTAAAGGTACTGTTCGTGAGACAATAAGCAGGGCACCAGAGAAGACACCAGCGGCACCCATTCCGGCGACAGCTCTGCCCAAGATTAATCCTGTTGAGTTGGGGGTTATGCCGCAGACGAAAGAGCCGATTTCGAATACAAAGAGGGCAGCGAGATACGTCCATTTGATCGAATAAAATGTGTACAATTTTCCGAAGACGAGTTGCAGGGAACAGGTGGTAAGCAGATAAGCAGCACCGTACCACCCGACATCGTCAACTGCATGAAATTGATCGGTGATTCGTGGAATAGCCGTGGCGATGATGGTGTTATCCTAGTGACAGCAAATCAGCGTCGCTCTTTTGCAGCTATCTCTTCTCTAGACTCACCAGAGCCATGCAAAACACAGACAGGCACAGCGCAATGGTGATTAACGCAAGTCGCCATTTCGCGGGATATGCAGTTTCATCCTCTGCTTCCTCGTCTGCAGTCTTTGCTGTTGTCTCTCCTGCGACTTCTGCTGCGACTTCTGCGTCCTCCTCCACGCCTTGTTGTTTCTCGGACTGGGTGTATTCTGCGGCAGAGTCGATGGGCACCTCCTTGTTGTCGCTAGGGGTGGTGAGCCTCGTTCCCTCGGTACCCAGATCTTCCTTTCTCACACTGGCCGAGTCAGCGCGAGAGACATCGGTCGAGCCTTCCAAGGTATCCTTCGTCATTTTCTTCTTGGTTGGCCTTTAGTCGTCTGTCGAGCAAGGGGGTGTTCAGGGACGACGACAATCGTCGGGACGCGCGATGATTATTATATTTTTTTTTCTGACGATCGAAAACGAACAAACGCCGAGATCAGGGGCCCCACGGCCTACTTATCAGCTCAAGCTAGGACATGGTGGTATCGATGCTCAGGTGTAAATCTTTCATTTTACGAGATCAGGTTTCCGCCCGGACGAAGCCCGGAGCGGCCTTCTCATCACGGGCGAACCCGCCTTACGCGAGGCGGAGTTCCGCCAAGCGAGGCGGTTCTGGCTATCCGAGCCAATCATTGAATGCGCCAAGCCCCGCCCACGCCCCATCCGGGCAATTTTGTCCGTCCACGACTCCACGTGGGGGAGTACCGCCGGTATCAGCCGCCTATCTCCGTTACGCTATGGGTCTGTATCTAGCCAATGAAAATCTCTTCTTGCTCGTAACATTGGTTCGGCGCGTAATTACAGTGACCATTCTCCGTATACTGCTAATCAGTGAGTAAATAGACACAGTAGAGAAATGGGAAAAGACTTGGTACGAGAAATACAATTGATTAGTGCTCTTTATTGCGATGTATTAGTTATAATTTTGGAATAAGAATCAATGTTCGTTCAGTCTGTTCATCGAATGACATCACGGAAATATATATTTCGGGCATCTAATCAATTGGTTGATATGATTGATCCATCAATTGATCATGTCAAGCGCTGTTGACATGCACAAATCCCGTTTGAATTACATATGTCAACTGGTATACATATGTATTGAGAATATAAATTTGAATAAAAGAAGCAACATTAAAATCGGACCTTCAGTGTCATTGATCTGTCTATGAGTACTAATATTCTGACTTTATTAGCCAAATCGGGGTTACATCTATCTTCACACATGTGGACGGAGGAGCTTTGTCCACAGTACATGTCGTCTCCATCGATCTACATTTTACTTTTCGTCCCGTTGCACGACTAGTAGTACAATGAAAGACACTCTGCACATGTTTAGACATGAAGCTAATTGGGCAGTCGGCCTCATACGTGGCAGATCTACGAGCGTTCATTACGTCAATGGCTCAAATTAAATACTGGAACATGATGTGTCTGGTTTCATCAACACATTTGCGTGAGTATGTTATCAATAGACGTTAACCACGAATAAATCGTCTGCATCTTGTAGGATTTGCTTTAGTATATGTTCATGTAACATTGAACCGCCACATATGTAAAGTTTCAAGTGTTAGTATGAATACCTTCAATAGACATCTGGACGTCAACGGGTGCATATAGATATAGAGGACTGGTGTGCCGGTATATATTTTAACCGGAGCTACATATCAATTGATATCAATGATTTAACTTAATATGTCACATTAAGAACATTCACCCGACGCAATTTCGATTTCGACGAGCATATGTAGCCTACGGTAGTCTCTTTCTTGCATGCATTGTGCATTTTTACCCGCTCCTAAGCTACATCTTGCCAGCTCATCGAAAGAACGCGGAGGAAATATAATGAGCATCTTCTCCTTTGGGAGAAGAATGCGTACATTCTCTTTAACTCGATGGTCCGTGGTCGGAATGTTGATCATGCCGTCATGTGTACTAAGGACTACCCACATCAAGAATGTACAGTGACCGTGAAAGAAGAGCTTTCGTTCGCGTCTAGCTTACCATTACGCGCATATATATTTCATGTCTTTTTCTGTAAACAAGAACAATCAAGTATTTTGTGTAGAAATGGCTTTGCTGCACGACTAAAGAATTTCCTCAGGGCGTGTGTACAGGGCTGGAATTTTGCTTCTTGCTTTTGTTTTGTTTTGTTTTTTTTTATATTAATTTTTCTTGGGCTTTGAGACGGCCTTTTTGCACTGGATAGAACAGTTCCTAGATATCCTAGGGTGTATGTCATGATTAAGACCTAAACATATAAAGAAATATTACCCGACGAAGGATTGAGGGACGCCACTACGTATACGTCGTATTGCGTAGACACATCAAGTGATATCTTACCCAAAGCTAAGCCCAAAGTTTACCAAGCCTTCTTATGGCGTTCGAATAATGTTAAGACAAGTGGCAAAAATAATGTTAGATTAGGAGATTGTGATTGCCTTGAAATGGCGTTTTCCGTACTGGGACGAGCCACCAGTCTACTCGGGTTTTGGTCATAGACTACGTAGTTATGCATACATACGTATACTATCACGCGCATAGTTCAAGGAGGATCTCGGAAAAGTATATATTAGTTTTACACCGAATGGTCTTACTTTAAAACACTCTCACCCCACAAAGTAGTAGACCCTTCGCAGAACATTGAAGTCCCATGTGAATTATAAGGCGTGATTTCTACGATTGTATGAACGTTTTTGGAAGGTCGGATGAATATAAAGTGAACTAAAGAATCGTACCGAGGACAAGACCATTTTTGGCACACCGACACATTCATACAATAATAATGTGATGAGTCGCCAGCCCAGCTGGGGTTGCATGTGTGGAAAATCGTGAGATCCGAAAATCCTGCTTTGTCCGTGGCGCAGCCGGTTATGCATGATTTTTAAACGGCATTAGCTTTTTTTGGCGTATGGTGGCTGGTCATTCGGGCTCTTTGCGGAGCAAGCAATGACCAAGTAGAGCCTAGTACTGTAGTACACGATTCGATGGTGCAGTTAATTTCTCGGAGAACTTTTCCATGACCTGAATGAACGAACCGGGTGTACTAGGCTCAAAGACGCTAATTCGTTGCTAATGCACTTTGGGACCCTTTGATTGCTTGTCATGGGGGATCTAGGCACGAGCAAATCAAATCATCCCAGGAGTACGGAGTAGAAAAATCATGGATCTGTTTTCCGACCAGTTTTGGCAAATCAATTGCCGGTCTATCGGCCTGGTCTGTTTTGAAATGATTCGAGGTCTCCATGCTGCTATTCTCATTGGGAAACCAGATCGATGGTCCACACATCAATACATTCAGTTACTTTTCCGGGCTCCCATGTTGCCAATGTTTGGCCACCGCCGGATCGAGCAAATTGTTGGCTGGAGGGGAACAATCTAACTCAAACAGAAGAGGCCTGGAGCCGTCCCCTCCCCAGCTGCAATTGACTTCGGTTTCCTCTCTCTCTCTCTTTTTTTTTTTTGTTTTCACTTTCTCCTCGATCTTTGTGCATTTCAGAGTAGTAACTATTTTGAAAAGCGGACGATTCGAAAATTAGCCAAATCCAGTCAACAGATACTGTGCTTTTCAATATGCCAGGAATAAGGGAAACTGAAGGGAGCATATGTTTAAAGGTATGCCCGTGCCGTGCTATAGAAACACTTGGGTGAAAGAGCGAAGATGGGGATCTGACATTGTTCCCCTCAATTCACTAGTCTCAGCACGAAAAGCAATGCGACCTCAAGCAAGAGGAGACAGTTTCGACGGCTGGCACAAACGATAACACCGCTCACTTAGTCCCGGATATGGTTCTTTTGAAAGATTTGTTAAGTGCAATTCGAAATAGCGAAGACAAGGAAACCTGGGACCTGTTACGATTTATAAAGGCTGGAGCTTGTCGGAGTGAAATTCGACAGTATATGGCGGATCGAGGCTTGATTCAAGGAGACGAGCTTGACAGCGAATTAACCCAGAATTCAAATTAGCAGGTTTGTCCAATCCTTCGGTGCAAGTTGCTTTATCTTTTGTTGCTCGGAAAAACTAATAATCGGATGATAGCATATATCTGAAACGAGCTTTGGTTAATTAATAATTATCATCATGGCGGTCGGCTGACAAGAACAGAAATTCCGAGAGATATGCAACCAAACTCTTCTGGTTTTAATTAACGCAAGCTACAGCTGTGCTTTTTTATGTACTCTTGAGAGATTTTGATTTCAACTACATCCAATCCTTGAAGACCCGGTACAGCGCAATAAAATTGTAATGTACCTTATAACTGTCCGATTAAACTCTACACTACCGTGACACATCTTCGACACGCTCCTCTCTTGCGTCCGACTTCTGAGCATTTGTCTCAGAATAAGTCATTTGTTTCTGTATGTGTACAACATGCGTATTTATGTGTTCGGTAAATGCAAGGTCATCGCCAAAAATTTCGGCAATTTCTTCGAGCGTTTTGCCTTGCGTTTCTCTTTTGACTTTGTGAGCGCGATGATTCTTTTTGTAACGGAAAGGGAATTAGCATACGGATAGAACATGAAGAAGCAAAAGGCTGCGACAACATCGCAAGCCACAAAGATGGCGTAATATCTCCAGCCAATTCTGGCAAAAGCTTTGGGGGAGAGTTGGTTAAAGAGAAGGCCGACACCGGTGCCCATAAAGGCACAAACTATAAAAGTAATTAATCTTCATATCATCCTACAAGTAATCTCAAGCCTTACTTGCTGTAGCGCGTGAGCGAAGAGCCGTGGGAAATATTTCTGCAATGTAGACCAATTGAATGGCGTTGTATCTACAGCAAATTCAGTGTCGGTGCTAACTTGATGCGAACACAAGACATGCGACATAAACTCACCCCAAAGAGAAAAGGAGAGAAAATGCAAAAATCCATGCAATTGTGAAACCCTGCCCAATTCTATTACTGCCCCCCGGAAAGTATTTTGAAAATACCATAATGAGGGCCATATCGATGACCAACGCAACCGACGTCCAGGCCAGAGGGAGCTTTCGGCCGACCCTGTCGATGTACGACAGACAAATAGCGTTGGCAATAGGACCCATCATACCTGTATAACCGAGAGAAAAACAAGTATTAGTCAATTCATTCATCCTCTAGTCTGCTTTCTCCCACCATATCCAGCTGAAACCCACAGCACGTTTCTTCCAGTGATGCCAACATCAGAAAAAAGCGTGGTTTGGTAGTAATTGACCACGTTGACTCCGGTAGTCTGCAGAAATACTTGTAGCCCGATGCCCAATAATAGTCGGCGTCGGTTCGACGCTTTCGTGAACAACGTCCACCATGACTTGATCGTGACTTCGCGCTCAAAATCGATTTGCTGCTTTATCTGCTCAAACTCGCGATGATAAAAGTCTGCGTCAGGGTCACCGATATTAGAGTGCAATCTTTCAAGGACAATTTTCGCTTCGTCGTATTTCTCTTTTTGAATCAACCATCGAGGGCTTTCGGGAAGCCAGAAAAGACCTAAAATCAAAATGATAGCAGGGACGCATTGTATGCCCAGCGGAATTCTCCAGGCAGCGTTGCCAGCAGCAAAACTACCAAAGAGACCAACCCAGTTTGCCAATGCATAACCGATGGAGATCAGCTGCGTTTGCAGTCCGACAATTACTCCTCGAATTTTAGGCGGGGCGATCTCAGCGTTGTAAATCGAGCTCACTGCATAAACAAGCCCAATGGCGAACCCGGCAATGATTCGACCGACGAGAAACATAACAATATTAACAGCCGCAGTCTGCAGGATGGCCCCGATCAATGCCAGGGTCGATGCCAGCCATATTGTCTTCTTGCGGCCGAGTGAATCGCCGAGCCAGCCACCGAGGAGATTGCCAATACCCTGGCCACCGCTGTATGTCGAGACTATTGCACCGATGAGGTTGTCGGAGGGGTAATGAAAGTAAGACGGAAAATTTAATTGGCCGAGTGTCGTGCTGATAATTCCTGTCGAGTTTGTTCTTTTAGAATACGAATATCATGCAAGGGCTACGAATGGCCTCACCGGAGTCATATCCGTAGATCAAAGAGCTTAGGTACGAGTTAGCATTGCCTTACCAAGAGTTTGAGAGCCTTACCCAGTTGTGGCAAAAATACTAGACACGTTAATATTAGCAACCAAATCTTTGACATATTTCAGAAGCCAGACGCGTCGCGGGACACCTACGAGCACCATAACGTGTATGAATTTCCCATCTTTCCTGTCTATCGCGCTACCTCTATGAACAGGGTTGACACTGGAGCCTCCAAAGAGCACAGTTGGTTCCACCAGAGCAGCCCCGGGATTTGGGGTGCCTTTTGTATTGCGCCGCCATTGTTCACCGACGCTGGACAGGGATGTAATATCAAGACGGCATATTTGTACTTGAAAGGAAATGCCAAATGCCGAAACACCAATTAAACACCAGGGGGCTGTTAGGTCGAGCCCCGCATTGAAGTAGGGATCGGCCCTGTATATATTAAAGTTGGCCGTGGATTGGTTGTTTGAGAGCAACAAAGTTCTGCATCCTGCATTAATTTCAAGGTTATGCAATGGTTCCCATGTACAATGGGAATTCCTGTTCGTCCTTGAAGCACAGCCATCTCGGGGCAACCCTGGTTGAGGTATGAATGGCTGAATTTGTAATCAAACCAGGGAAATTAAATTCACCGGATCTGGATGTAGCTTTTGCGGGGTAGTTCGGGCTATGTTGGTAAACTCAATCGCCAGGGTCCGAGGGTGAAACAAAGGGAGTAAGAAGGCTCTAGAAAAGGTTTCTATTAAACCGACTTTATGCCGGGATTTCGGAGCAGATATCATATCCTTACGATAAGGTTACCAAAAAATCTTGCAATCAAGGTGATAAATCAAAATGAATTCTATTGTCAAACAACTGGGAAAAATCTCAATAAAACACCAAAAAATATGACACATTTCCGACAATTTTAACACTCGGTTTTGCGTATTTGGCGCCATGCTAATTGAAAACATGCGGCTTTAGGTGAAACTGCATCAGCTGTATACAGCCGCTGTCCGAATTTCCAAACCTGGTCAATTTTCAACTGGGGCTGGCCACTATCTGTGGTGGACTCTTCCAAAATCACAAGATCAGCGTCGGCCCCTACAGCAAGAGTGCCCTTCTTGTGAGCCATTCCAAGTGCTGTAGCTGGGTTGGTAGTTACTGTCTGCAGGGCTTCGTGCACAGATGCTCCAGTCCAGCTCAGAAAATTGTTGATACAATTTATAAAGGGTGTGGCACTGAAAATCTCGAGTTAGCATGTGATTCACATGTCGTGAAAAGGGTCATAGTTTTGCACTTACCTGCCAGCAATGGTTTCCTGGCCTTCAAGGCGTAGAAGTCCACCTCTCTTGACTATCTTTTGCCCGTTGGTCCAGTTGTGTAGTCCATCCGGGCATCCCAGTAACATGACTGCATCCGTCACAAGAATCAGACCTTGAGGATGGGAGTTCCACGCGACTCGTATACTCGTAGGGTGAATGTGTATCCCGTCTGCAATCATGCCATAATACGGTCGCCCGTCATCTAGTAGGTCTGGCCTATTAGCAAGGACCTTGTTTTTCGGAGGTGAGAGGAGTCCGAATGGGCCTGGCTCTCGATGGTGCAATCCATTCATTGCGTTGAACAGATGGGTAATGAACCCAGCACCAGCCTTGATGCCATCCTGGGCCTGCTGATATGTTGATGCAGTATGACCAATGCTAGCGATAATGCCCATCTGCGACAGTTCACGAATAGCATCCAAAGCATCATCCCGTTCAGGGGCCAACGTGACCATCTTGACGTACAACTTGAGATTTTCCTCGCCATAAACTTTCTTGACTAGCTTCGGTGAGGTCTGGTTCTTCAAGGGGAGGATGGCTTCTAGACTATGACATCCTGTCCGACTATGTGCGAAAAATGGTCCCTCCAAATGCGCACCAAGAGACTCAGCACCTAGTAGCGGGTCCCTAGCAGCACCAGTGGGACGTAGCAGAGGCACTATCTTGTGATAGACGCTTTCAAGCTGACTAGTCATAGTAGGAAGGTAGCTCGTTGTTCCAGTAGCAATCAAGCGCTGGTTGGTATCGTGCAGGCCTTTCTCGAATTCAGTCACTGGCATATCTGGATCGAGACCCGAGAAGTCAAATCCGAACGCTCCATTTAGTTGAACGTCAATAAACCCAGGAGATATAATCTTCCCCTGGAGGTCGACTATCTCTGTTTCCTCGGGGAATGGGCAGTCATCTGTGTGATTGATAATACGGCCATTTTGGCAATCCACCCAAACCTCGTCATTGAGGGAGAGCTTGTTATCGCGAAAGACGCGGCCGTTGACAAATTTTGCGTAACGAGCCATTCTGTGTCGATTTGTGGAGGTTGAAATATGGGTGAATATGAGTTGATCGAGGTGTCTAGAGGTTATTTAGACGGGTGGTTATGCCTTTCCTCTTCGTGGAAGACTGGGTGCTTTTATTATGCCTCGACAAGGGTGATGAGTCAATTTTATTGTAGGTAAATGCCGATTCAAACTGGAATTAAATACTACATTTTGCGAACTATTGCAACTAAGGAGCAATGTGTCCCGAAATACCCGACAAAAACTGACAAGTTGCAGTGGGGGACGCTGAGGTTGTATCAAAGCATTTTGATGTTGCGGCGGTTGGCGGGACAAGCATAATGGCGAGTACTCCCACTTGACGGCTTTATTGTGTAAAACAAGGGGGGTTGTGTTTGAGTATTGAACGAATTTTTTTCCTCTTTGTCAATTCTGTGGATGTTTCGAATACTCATTTCAACTTGAATAATGGAATCAAAGACGTAGCTACCCTGAAGACGAATATGTGTACTGCAGGATGTTTCAATGTATCTGTTTGATACAACAATGAGATGAAGATTTCAATGACATGGCCAAAATTAAGAAAGAGTACGGGTTAGAATTTCATGTCACAAATAGTGCAACTACTTGTTTAACTAGTTTTAATCAGAAAAAAGAACTCAAATCTGGACGATACAGGTACCGTACCATGAATTCGATGAAAGGTATACATGAGCTCTATATGATATTCACTTTTATTTTAGTTTATTTTAAGTTTACCTCTTCTTAGTTCACCGAGTTCTACAGGGCAATTTTAAAATGAATGGCAGATTTCCCAAATTAAGATACCAATGGCAGACAAGATTGTTAAATTTCATGACGAGGTTATCTTTCAATTTGTCGTGACACATTCAATTTCGAAGGTATGGCCTATAAACACTAAAATGAATTTCTAAGCCCAGTAAAAACTGACGTGACCTCATCTAGTTCAATGCGCCAGCGAAATGAAATTGTTGAAGTTGTCCAATATGGCATCTTCTTCAATGCCCTTCCAGAGCTCATCCAACTGCTGGGCAGTTTCCTCTTTCAATGGCCCCCTTTTCAATCCTTCGATAGTACTAGTTAATTGAGTACCGTAACGAGAGCCGATGATAATCGCATCTCCATTCTCGGGGCTCAACTGCGAGTGATAGGTCACCCATCGATACGCAAGCTCCGCTTGGGAGATGCCTTCATTGCGGGCAACCTTGGCAAACTCGGCCAGAAAGTGAAGCATCGAGGGCTTGTTATAAAGGGCGTTGTACATCTGTGAAAAGTAATTGCCCTTGTCGAATCGGCCTTTTCCGTGAACAGTGATATCTTCGGGAGTCTTGGTCAGGAAGCCACCTGCAATGGGAGAGTATGCATAAAACGAGATGTTGTGCTTTCGGAGAATCGGGAACAACTCGGACTCTGGACGACGACCCGCAGCGTTGTAGTTTCCTTGAAAGACCGAAGGCAACACAAAGTTGTTCTCTTTGGCAACGCGCAGGACCTCTTCTAGCTCTTCGGGTGTAAAGTTGGACAGCCCAAAGCGTCGAAATTTGCCAGCTTTGTATAACTCGTTGATACCCTCGAGGGTATTCTGGATTGGGACCTTGCGGTCTGGAGCGTGGATGTAGTAAACATCAACCTGGTCAGTGTCAAGCTTCTTGAGGCTATCCTCTCCAGCTTTTATGACGGTCTCCTTGGTGGCATCAACATGCGGCCATAAGCCACCAGCGACTTTGGTGTCGAGGATGAAACCTTGCGAAGCGGCCTTAGATGCCCCAATGAGATCCTCACTTTCCCCATAGGCTTGGCCAGTATCGATAGTCAAAATTCCCTCCTTTTTCAAGAAGTTGAGCACCTCACCAATTACTTCCACAGTCGAGCCGTAACCGGGGTTGAAAGCAGCACCACCGTACACAATTTTGAGATTGTTCGTAGTGAGCGTCATTATTCAAACAGGCTGTATTCGTAAGGGATGATGTTAAGATGATTATCCAAGAACTGTGGAATATCATCATTCATAACAGCGGCCTTATATACTTCTGTCGAAATAATGTGGATCTAGCAAGCAAACAAAAACCGTACATATGACGAAAACCGTTCAATCGGAGAAATACTTTATTTGCCGGTCAATCGCTGTGTCATAGCTGCACCAGAAAATTGTCGAACTATTTGGTAGCTTAATAATGCATGCATTTACAATCATGTGTATCACAATTAGGTGTATTAGAAATAAGGTATCATCGCCATCGCCGGGGATTATTCGTGATTGATAAGAGACATCAGCCGGGGAAAGGGAAATTCCCGGTGCTGGCCCGTTCAATGTTATGACCGCGGGGCCCGTTATGTCCGCGTTGAGTTTGAAGAGGCTTATTACACTTGATTATAACTATTAAACTATTGTGCTTTGAAGAATGTGGTTCTTTGTCTTTTTTGGTAATGAACGTTTCGTCAATGAACCCTTGTTGTGGTCGCCTGTGCTGTTGTCGCAAAGAAACTCCTACTTTGACTAGGAACTATTCAGTCGGACATTGCTTAGTATTGAGCCATTTCATTGGTTGATAATGTTTCAAAACATAATACTAGAGTAAATTGCTTATAGAAATCACACACAGAACTATGATCACGACATTATGGCAATTTCCTACAACAAAATGAATAGCCTGAGCCTCTCGCCGCCCTCGCCGCATTTACTCGTGGAATTAAACACCGTCTCCAAACTCGTAATACTTGGTCCATCTCTGCCAGTGCATAAAGTGTTAGCCAACGTCTTCTTGTCTTTGGTTTTCTCCTTTTGAAAATAGCATACTGTATCGTATGGTTTCGCTTCGTTGACAAACCTAAGATCCGTCGCCAGACGAATTACATTGTCCGGATTGCGGTTGACGGTAGATGCATGTATCTAGGTGTGTATTAGCTGGATAGTTCTGTTCTAATTGCCACATATTTCTCCATACCGCGTGTGGCTTGTGCAGGACGACATCGCCGGCATCGTAGGCAGACACCAGCCATCGCCGGTTGTATTGCTTTGCAAACTCGGCCGGGTTCTCTGAGAGCAGTCCCGTCGACATCATGTTCTGGTTAAAAGCGTTTCTGGCCTCTTCCTCGCTCAGCCCACACTCACGCGCCTTTTTGTTGAAGTTTGCTTCGAATTCTTGGCCGACACTATCGCCTGTCGGAGGTCAGTGATTTTAGCAAAACAAATCCAAATACAAACATGCGCAGCTTGTTACAAACCGTCTTCGAGATACATCAATCCTCCTCCTGTGAGACTGACATCGCCCATAGGAACCCAGGCTGTGATACTTGTGGGCTCTCCATGCCGCAGAAAGATCTGGTCGTAGTGCACACCAATAGGCTTTGTATTCGGCACGTTATTCCGCAATAGCGATCTCTTCAGGCCCAAGGTATTCTCCTTCCATCCGGTAAACTTGGAGACAAAACCAAGCAAGGCGGAATGGTTGCACAGGTCCTGAGTGTACCAGTCCTTGTAGTGGGCCTGGATGGCCAAGTCAACAAACGCCTTGGCGCTGTCCCCTCCTGGCCGCCCATTCATCCCTACTGCACCGGCACCAATACCGGGATAATCGTCGGGAGATTTATTCGTGTTGAATATGCCCTGTACGGGAGTGGTGCCTTCTTTGAGAACACCTGTAGGAGACATCATTTCAAAATACTTTGTGCGGGCCTGTAGCACATCGTTGCGCGGGATAAGGCCTTTGAGGAAGAGCATGCCATCCTTTTCGTAGCGGGCGCGCAGGACTTCCAGCGGTTCATCGGGATATGATGGCTGCAGCTGCAGAACATCATTTGCAGTCAGGAGACCATCGCTCACGGCGAGGGTGACGTTCGTATCAAGTTCAATTCCGGGCATTTCGAGGAGCATTGAGTACAGATAAGGCTAGAAGATTTGTCGCAAAGCTTCAAGGTTACCAAAGGTTTGATCGGCTACTGGAACGACCGTGAACAATAGGCGATTTCCAGAATTTGCTTAAAGAACCCAAGCCATCCGGTGCTGATTAACCAGAAGCACTGGGACAGCGTGCGGAGATGTCTTGCAGCCCACTTTTCCCCGCGCGGGGGCGTCGATGGTGTCGATCGCAGGCAGTGGTCGAGGCAAAACAACACAACGGATATCGCAAACCATAATCAAATTCCAGGAATGGCGAAAATGAAAGCGAAAAGATGATGTACTGACGGAGAGTGCACGAGGACAAGGATACCCTAACCCTAACGCTGCGTGGAAAATAGGAAGGAGCGACCTGCCTCGGGTCAACGCGTCCTTCTTTCGTTGTGGACGAATTCATCTTCTCGCAAACCACAGACGGACAACGAACATGCTGTGGACCAGACAGCTACTAATAGAATGAAATGCTGGAGGCGAGTGCAACTCTAGCTGCAGGTTGCAAAGTGCCTAACGAGTACGCTCAACAGGGGTGCGACTACCGATTAGCCGCAGCACTTATTAGCATGTGCAAGCGACCGCGGTGAAGGAAACAACTCGAAAGACGTGCCTTTGTCTACACACACACAACACCATCGCCGATTGACGCGCTGTTTATATGTCGCCATGTCACGCCAGACAACCTCTTTTGCCCAGGCGACGCAGGTGACGCCGGTTGCAGGCAGCGACACCGAGTTCGAGGCGACTGTCCCGTGGGATTGGTGCGGCGGATTGTCAGTCTTCTCTTCCCTTCAGCAGCAGCAATAACAACAGAGAGCATCGTAGCTGACAGCAAAGGCCCCAAGACACGCCCACGGCGGCTTCACTGTCAGCCTGATATTCGCCACCGCGCGCGCGTATTTCGCTGCCAAATACCCCGATCTCCCACAGCCTGACCCGATCAATGTCCACGCCCAGTTTGTGCAGCCTGCCCCACGCGGCCGCGTTGTCTTGAGCGTCGTCGAGCTCAGCCATGCGAGGCGATATTCGACCGTTGAGATAAAGCTGTGCGATCCAGCGGGTAAGCTGTGTACCACCGCCACGCTGATCCAAGGCAACCTGGAGACTGAAAAGGGCCCATCCATCGCCGTGCCGCCGACCTCGGTCCCGCGTGACGAGCTGCCACACCGGGAACGCGACTGCGATGTGTTTGAGCATGGTCCGCTACTCACCAAGATCATGCCAGTCACGGCCAAGATGCGCGTGCTCAAGCGCAAGGGTGCGCGCACCCAATTTCTCAGTCGTAACGGGTTGCTGAACGTGAAGGAGAAATGGGTCAGATGGACGGATCCGAGCCAGAAACTGGATGTGATTAGCCTGGGGAGTGTTTGCGACAACGTGGGTTCTTATACTGGCCTTTTCAAGATACAAATATCTTTGCCAATTTAACTAATTGTGTGCAGTTTCTCCCTGCCCCTCTCAACTTCGATCCCACCATGGCCGACGTCAGTAAATTCGTGTTTCCGACGCTGTGCATGTCTATCGAGATCAAGAAGAACCCCAACAACGCCGAGTGGCTGTTTCTCGAAATTCTATGCCACAGCATTCGCAATGGAAGGTTCGATACCGACGTGCGTGTACTCGACGAGAATGGCGAGCTGGTCGCGCTAAGCAAGCATGTTTCTGCCATGGCGGATATGACCCGAACAAAAACGAACAAGATGACTATTGGGGAAGACTTTTCGAAACTGTGATGACAGAACTAATTTTGTATTTATTCATGTGCACTTTACGCAGTACCTACTTGGGTAGAGTTTGTATGCATCCTCGCTGTGGCCGTCACCCAATCAAACAGCCTATGTAAGTCTACTGGCTCTGAATTCTTATGAAATGAAACAATGAGACCTGGGAACCACAGGCTGTTCCCCATTAACTATCAAAATATTAAAATACTACTCCCTGAAAGGACCCACAATCGGCAAAGGAATCGGCAAGGCGAAAGGCGTATTGTCACGCGGCGTTGTCTGAATCAAGTGATCAAAAGAAGCCGCCTTCTCAACACGCGGGTTAAAAGGCTCAAAGTCCCACAGATAACTCAGAGTGCGAAGGATAGAGGTGGCCGAATAAGAGACTGTGTTGCCGTCCGCGTTGGTGCCCTTTTGCTCGACGTAGCCTTGGTCAACCCAGTCGGATATGAGCAAAGTCGGAATTCGGCCACCCAGCCTGTTAAAGGTAAAGGTGTAGTTTCCGCCAGTTGGGGTGGCGGTGGTGGTGTATGTCAATTCATCCGGACGAGGAGCCATGGGCGGGGGAACATGGTCGTGGAAGCCTCCGGTCTCGTCAAAAGTGAGCACGAATAATGTGTTTTCCCACTGAGGACCGGCTCGTACAGCATCATACACGCGTTGGATTAGAGCCTCACCGTGCGAGACCAAACCAGTAGGATGCATGGAGTTGGTCCCTACTCCGCAGCAGGATGGGTTGATATATGAGAAGTCGGGCAAGGTGCCGGCAAGAGCATCACTATAAAAGTTTTGCAAGTCGACAATCTTGTCCTGGTTTCCGGTGTTGTAGGTCCAATTGTAGAACCCGGCATCAGGGCCGGTTCCGCCAACAGGATCCCAGTAGTTGCGCCATGTGATGCCCGTCTTGTTCAGGGCCTCCCAAATGGATATCTGTGGGAAGCCATGGTTAAAGAAGGCGTCGTCGTTGTCACCGTGGCCATGCGTGGTGCCGGACGTGAGAGCAGCACGGTTGGGATTAGTGGGCTAATATCAATTCACATTAGTCTCTTACAAAACTTATTGCGAATGACCGTTGTCAGAAATGACGGCTTACCCCAGGAACATCCGAGTGCCAATGATTGAAAGTCAGGAAATTCTGCACCAGAGCTGTAAACACCGGGACCTGCTCCTCGGTGTAGTAGTTCATCACCTGCGTGGCCAGCTTGGTGCGGTTGACAACAGAGCCGTCATACAGACGGATCTGCTCCTGGACAAAGCCGCTCTGGCTCGCGGGCAGCTTGCTGCTCTGGATGAGCGATTCGTCCGGTAGAAAGGCTCCGTAGAACTCGAAGTTGTTCCCCCAGATTGAATGGTCCGGGTCGTCGTGCACCGAGTCGTAGTCGTGGGCTTCGCTGCAGACAATGCCTTCGGACGGGTCGCTCACGTTAAATGGATTGCAGAAAGGTCCGTTGTTGATCGGATTATCTAGTCCCTGTGTTTTCTGGCCGCCGAGAAGGTTGTCGAGGGAACGATTCTCCATTACCAGCACCACCACATTCTTGATTTTGTCCTTGAAATTTTGAATTGAAGCGGCTGAGCCTGGCTGATTTCGCTTAAGAGGAAATGCAGAGACAGCTGTGGCGAAGGCCAAAAGGCCTATGATATTATTGAACTTCATTGAGGTTATCGCCTGTGAAAGTATGATACTTTGAGCTATATGTCTACTACGAAAAGCTAGGGTACGTAAAAACAGTCGGGAATTCTATTTATAAAGAACTTTTTTGGTACTTTCTCCTCTTTTTGATTTTTTCTCTCATATTTCAATTGCGGTGTGTACCCCGCACAGCAAGTAGCAATAGCTTGTCCAACATGCAGCTATCTAGTGGAGGGGTACACAAAAACAAATTCTAGAGTTGCAAAACGAGATCTCCATCTCCAATGAAATCCCGTTGGACATGCAAGTGATCCCACTTTTGAGCTCAACGGGCGACGATCATGATCGAAAACAAGATAGTCACCATGCCTCCTCAAAACCTCGTCTGGAGATAGTCTCCATATGAACTAGAACTTGCATTTAGCGGTTACTATTACAAGATTAACCAAAACTTACTGGTCCACATGGGACAAAACTTGACCACTTGCATGCGATTGATTGATCAAGCGTTGTGCCGACTGGATCGGCCAGCTATTCCGAGTGACTGTGCGGTATGCTGTGCTGTTGGCAAAGCATCTCTATTGGCCTTGGGCGCCGTGTAAATTTTTGGTGTGCACAATCACATTGAAGTTGTGATCGAGCGTCTCCACTGTGCTCATTAGGCCTGCCATGCTGGAACTGCAAAAAGCGCGAATTTAGTACAATGTGTTGGCCGAGTTTACCGAGAGCTTCCAATTCACCTCTTTGAGTATATGTTGTTTAACAAATTTGCAGGGTGAGGGTCTAGTGTATACAGGAAAGGCTCATGTCGCCAGAGAAATACTAGTGTACGTATTGCCAAAAAACGTAGGTATTCCCAGAATAATTAGAGATAAATATCCGGTCTTCTACTACAGCAAGCTCGTCTTGAACCTTTCCAGTCCCTCTTTGAGCACATCCTCCGGCAAAGCAATCGTGATCATGACCACCGCCTGTCCTGGCTGCAGAAACGGTTCAAACATTGTTGCTGCGCCAACAACGACACCCTTTTTCTTCCCGTTGGCGATTATATCCTGCAGCTTCTCGTCTGCTCTCAAGGTGACCAGGGCGAGAGTCCACAGGCCTGCGCTTGTTGAGAGGAGCTCGATTCTTCCGGACAGTTCCGGCACAGAGAGAGCTTCGCGGCACATTTCGTACGATGTAGCTAACTGGGAGCGTACTGAAGACAAGAGTGCGGGTGTCGATGGCGACGTAAGTAAAGATGATGTGAAGTGGGCAGCAAGAGTAGAAACCTGCCATGGAGAAGCGAATGAAACCCCAGCACGAACAAGATGATGATATGAAAGGACGCAGCCCTACAGTTTGTCAGAACACACGGTCTCAAGTTCAGGGTTTCAGACCTACCGATCGAACACCGCAAGCTCCAAAGTCTTTAGTCGTACTCCACACAACATGCACCATACTCGGCTCGATTATGCTCTTCCCTTCGTCGCTACTAGGCTGGTCGGGATTCTTCAGTAGCGAAAGAGCCGACACGAATTGCTCCGCATCGGGATCGAAGACTGTGTTTGCAAACACTTCATCAGAGATATAGTGCAGGTTGTGCTTCTGGCAAAAGTCCATCATTTGACGAACGACATCCTTGGGCCAACATTTCATCATAGGATTATTTGGGTTCGACGTGATTACGGCTTTGATTCGTGTAGGATCTGGTGCGGAGTTGTACGCTTCTTCGAGGGCAGGGATGATGGCAGACGAGAGGTTATCCGTTGGCCAAGATGGTGACGCTGGCTTGACGATAGCCGGAATTATATTGGCTTCTGCATGAAATCGAGAGTATGGACCGTAGCCCCCTGCCATGAATCAACATCTGATTCATCATAGTAAGACTGGAAGAGAGAATAAAACATACACCATCCCGGCGCCGGGCAGAGGACACTATCTCCCGGATCACAGAACGTGAAAAACAGCGAATCCAGCGCATTTCCAGAACCAGCTGTCGGAACGATGTGATCTGCTGTCACAGGAATCGCCGGATGGAAATAGGTTGTGAAATACTGCGCCAGCGCCTCTTTCATAGGCTCGTCGCCAACGAAGCCTCTCGGGTTTGCAAAAGTCTGTATGAATCATCAGGATCCAAGCATTTTCAACATTTTCCCTTGGTTTTCATCGTTGGAATTGCTTACATCTTCTGTTATACTTTTTCCCAATGCATTCTTGCACAAATTAACCATTTCCGCTTTCATTAGACTGTTTTCACCATCGCTTAGGTTGATATCACCCGGGGCTGTTTTGCCTCGAGACGCGAGAGCAGCAGCAATGGGGAGAAAGGCCTTGACAGTTGTACCCATGCGCTTGGACAGCTCTCCGGGAGGAAGCGGCGGAGGAGTCGCCATCTTTTTACAATGTCAGTTGATATTAGCTAGGCGTCGGTATTTTCAGTGTATAGACCCGAAACCGAAAGATCAGTGATTTCCCGATCGTTCAAGAACGGTTGTGATCAAAATGATGATTCAACATTATTATTCCCAAACCCCGCACTAACTATCTATTCTTAGTCGTTCCTGGCCTTGGGACGACAGTTCTGTGCCGTACTTAGGGCCCACCATTGCCCCTCTGCAGATCGCTCAGAATCCGGATGTGCCGGCTCAACTGATCTCTCGGTTCGGAATATATCGACATAAAGGTTTTTGTTGTTTAAATATCGGACATGGTAATAGGCGCTGCGAGAGGCTGTTGAAGGGTGGTATGTATTTGAAAATAGTTTCTTGCTGTTATGATTCGCGACGGTCTCACACCACGGAACATCTAAGGGCTATAGATGATCCACAACATTTGAAGTGATCGCATCAAATGATTAACCAGACAATAAAACGGTTTAAAACTCCGTCAGAACTCAATTAGCACGTGTTGCGAAATCTTGACAAGAAATTTAAACTTAATCCGTCTGATCCTTCGCGATCAAGCTTCAAAATTTCGCTTTTATCGTCGGCAACGGCCGTATCTTAAAACCTCTAGGTATAAGATTGAGGATCGGGGTATTGTTTATTTATACACTGATGCAAAATCTCATACGAGCTCGTAAATTGCGTCCGATGGATTTCCCAGCGTGACACCTCTGGATTGCCAGCGAGTCTCCAACACAAGGCGGCCGAAAGATCCGTCCGATAAGAGTCTACATCCTCAAGAAGAACAGCGACACTGAGCGAATGTAAGAGCAAGAATTACTGAAACTTGATCTATAGTCTCACAAAGTAGGAACACGTAGTTTCAAAGGACTTCTCGGGATATTTCCGGGTGTGCTTCGTCTTACTACTAAACTGACATGTGTGTGTGCGAAACTAAAGCGTGTAACCAAAGAATGGATAGGATTAAAGGATCAGTAAGGCGAAGCTTTTGTCACTCAAACTTCATGCCTCGATCGGCAAGTTCAAGCTCGTCTAGTCCTGGTGATTGTTATATATTTATCAACCCCAGTAGCTTGTATTTTTATCAACAACAAGGAAAATACTGAACAGCTTCTCTCAACTAGCTGACACATGCCCCTGGCTCTGTCGCTGCGCCCCAGCAAACCTTCAAATAAGGAAGCTCATTCATCTGACTTGGTAACCATCAAAATGTGTTGCATATCAGCGAAATTCGTCAAATGGGTCGGGACTCACTAAAAAGCCCCCCAAAATTCTATATAATCTAACTATTTATTAGCTATTCTTAGTGTACCCTAAAAGTCTCCGATCGGTCACGATCTGCGAAAACTTGGCCCGGAGCTGTCGTAGTGTGGCTCTCAGATTTAAGCATCGATTCGCACGACTAGCCCCTTTCAGAATTACTTTGTATAGCTTCCCCGTCAGCGTCGCATTTTGACCCAAAATTGTAAAAGGTCGACACGTGGTTTGCATCTAGGTCTTCGTATAGACACCTCATGAGTCGATGTTGAATCTGCATGATTCGGGGGCTATATTTTTTCTATAGAGCAAGCGAGGTTTCATGGAAGAAAGAAGATATCTTGACGATTTTCATCTGGGATCGATCGGTACATATGTCGATAAGGTTTTTTCGGGGAGAAAACCAAGCGTCCACTTTCCAAATACTTCATTCCTTTTAATTTGGGGTACGTAGTAATTTTTAGTTTTAAGTTAGCCCCAGTCTAAAGCTGAACACTGGAGTAGACTACTAAGCTGGTTGATGACTGCCTAGACGAATGGGCTTCCTTCTTCAAGAATACTTTGGGTCAGACCGCCTGCAAAACGCTCGTTAGCAAGCAACCACTTTAGGCGCTCTGTTTCAGCCATTGACATACGCTAGCTATACTCTGTAACTAGAGGCCGACTAATGGCCGCTTAGCCCTGCCCGAATGTATATAAGAAGGTTGTCGGGCCTGACTTTGGCTAAAAACGTTGCTGATTTGCAGTCAAGCTCTCTATCTCAAAAGTACCAGATCACTTCGTCATCATGCGTTCGACCTTCAAGCAAGCAGGGCTCGCTCTTCTGGCTCCCAGCCTGGTTGCTGCCAGCCCTGTCGCCAAAATGGCAAAGCGTGATGCTTCTGATTACACGGACAATGCCGTCTGTTCTGCGTGCGCTTCCTAGGCCCCTTGGTTCCTTGACAGATAAACTAACTGCATGTTTTACAGCGATGCACTGATGAAATACTATCAGACCGACAACACTGGTCTCTGGGGCAAGGATCTTTGGTGGCAATCCGCCAACTTCATGACCTCACTGGCCACGCTCACTTCGCTCAACTCGGACTACCTTAACGAGCACGGCGATGTCTTTGTCAACACCTTCGACACTGCTACCGGGTACGGCAACTATGTCAACTTCCTGGACAACTTTTATGACGATGAAGCCTGGTGGGGAAACGCGTGGCTCGACGTTTACGATGTCACCCAGAACCAGACATACTTGCAACAGGCCATCATTATCTACCAGGATATAATTGGGGGACTCGGCACACCCTGTGGAGGTATCTGGTGGAGCAAGGACCAGACCTACGTCTCTGCCATCTCTAACGGTATGTGTAATCTGTCTTGGGGTTTACTTATTTTTTTCTATTAAACTAATTTTTATCATAGGACTCTACATCGAGCTTGCTGCTGGCATCGCTGCCCGCGTGGGTTCGGACCAGAAAGATGAATATCTCACCAACGCCCAACAGGGCTGGGACTGGTTCTTCAGTGTCGGTCTTATCGGAAGCGACAACATGGTATCTGACGGTGTCGACAAGGACAACAACTGTGCCCCAACTGGGTCCAAATTTACCTACAACCAGGGTGTCATCCTCGGAGCTGCTGCCGAGATGTACAAAGCCACCGGCAACCAGACCATCTTGGACCAAGCTGCTGTGCTCGCCAATGCCTCTAGCGCCGCTGGCTCGGCTATCACCGACTCGAACGGTATCCTGCACGACGGATGCGACACCAGCGACAGCTGTGATGACACTGCTGCGATGTTCAAGGGCCCGTACATTCGCGGACTCGCCAAGCTGCAGTTGGCATACCCCCATGACAACTGGAAGAACTATATCATTACCAACGCTCAGAGCATCTGGAACAACGACTTGGACTTTGAGCAGTCCGACTCTGGTTCGTCCTGCAGCCTTGGCGAGGACTGGGCTGGGCCTTACGACACGGCCACCGCGATCACACAGGGTGCAGCTCTGGACGCGCTGAACGCAGCCCTGGCTGTTACTCAATAGTTTCGATTACGCATTGAGCTCTACCTTTTTGTAAATATCATAAAAGAACGGTGCACATTATCTAGTGTATCGCTAGTACATATTGACATTTACTTTATTCCATTGTTTCCAACACTTTCCTGCCACTTTTGTGCTACAAAAACACCGGACGTCAGCCTTCATCTCGTATATTAATTATTTTTGGTTGACATGCCATTAAGCTGCCGCTAAGGAAATATTTCGAGCTTAATTTCCTTGCGTTTGTCAGTTTCTGGCTGCTCTGGCCGCGCCGATGTAACGGTGAAACAGAGGCCGAGCTAAAAGAGCTCCAAGCCCCCCGGCAGGTTAAGCGACCTTACTCGTGTTTTGGTTTGTTGAGAATATAGCCAAGACCAACGCCAAGATACCAAGAGCAGCTTTCTTTCATATCATCCACAGGTATTGAAAATCGGAGTCCAGAAATGATGCCATATGGTATATCATTGACAATGCCAAGATAATTAATCTATTCTTAGTAGAGATTGACAATTAAGCAGTAGTTTTGGTGCGGAATTGTTGATGGTCACTAAATATAAATCAAAGTTGATTTCTTCTCCCAACAAGAATAATATTCTTGGTTTGCATCAATTAAAACCCCTAAATATGAAGTCAACTCTTACCCTTGCTACTTTCGCTACCCTCACAGGGCTTTTAGCCACGTGTGTTACTGCCCAGGGAGATGGTATGTGCACAATTGATATTTCTTAATATGACCATTATGCTAAATTCACAGAACAGTTCCATACATCTTCGTTGCCTACACGGAGTCAGACGACCCCGCAATCGGACGCAAAATGTTCAGCCCAGGCATCCAAGAAAATGGTGACACGTTGATCCATTTAGACCAGGGTGGTCTCTTTTTCTACATCGATGATAGCACCAGTCAATTCGTCATGACTCAGGACGGTCTCGGGGTCATCGGAAGTGCCTGGATTGATACCAACGACAGGGGAATATTGAAGTTCAGCAACGATCCCGATGCTCATGATTATCCTCTGTTCCAGAGAAATGATTACACTCAGTCGAATCACACGATCTCGCCGCAAAATGCCGATTATTTGTGGTTCTGGTGTCCCCTCGATTGCCCTGAGATTAATGGTACCATTGCTGTCGGAACAGTCGCTGGAGATGGATGCGAGCAATTGAATGCAGTTGGAATTGCATACGGTGATTAATATCACTATGATAACTTTTTGTTATGTCATGAACAAAATTATATAGAATTATGATTATCTATAATTACATATGTAAACGAGGGTCGACAAAAGTATCAATGAACCCCCCGAAAAAAAATCCCCACTAAGACGGAAAGTGGGCTACTGGCGTTTTTCCAGCATGATAATAATAAGCATAATATCTTGGCCCCTTTCAAGAGCTTCAGCTGTCAGCACAACACTAGACTAATCAAGGAAAACCCTGCGACCGTATGGAACGTGCGAGAAGCAATTTTGAATCAAAATAACTCGTTAAAATGGAATGTTAATAGATGAAACAAACATTGCAAAGTCGTACGATTGTCAGTAAGCTGAAAATACAAAACACAGTACTCCACACTTCAATTGGTACTCCTTATTATCATGGTATGTACTCCTTTCCACAAGGGTTTATTTTGCTTGCAGTTTATTATATTGTCATCTTTATATCACTTGTCGACTGAATTTATTTTTTAATTGGTTACAAGTCAAAGTAAAATTATGTCTACCCGTTGAGGTCGAAGATGAATGTAACAGGTATACAATGTCGTCTTGAAATTTATACACTCAGTTTCAACGATATTGCAAGCAGCAGGGACGACGCTAGGATGAATCTTTGTTTCTCCGTAGCTCACTCAGCATGGCAATCCTAGTCCCCAACCCCATGAAAGTCTCCCCTCCCATTATGTCAAAAGCCGTGACCTGTGCCCGGAATTCTTTAGAATACCAGTTCCTCAACTCCACTGCGACCAGCGAGTCCACGCCATACGTCAACAGGGGCTTCCAAATTTCCGCCTTTTCCATATTCGGCAGGATTCCTTGAAGTTTACGGATGGTGGCTTGCGCCACGATCTCACCGGCTTCCACCTCACCCTGAGCTTGGATAAATTTAGAATGGAACTCAAGGGTGCCCTGGGCCGAAGTTGTGACTGATGGCTTGGAATCTGGTGCGCCGTGATCGTTCCACATCGTGCTAAAGAGAGGAGGGGCGAGAACTCCGTTGGAGTAAGACTTAAAATCGCCCGAGGAGAGATGTGCCGGTCGAGTGAGACCGAAAAGTATTTGTGCGTCGTGTTGTGCATTAGGCCGGCAGATATTACCTAGCAATGCGAATAGATCGTCTCGGTAAAGCGGAGTGTAATACCCTGGAGCAAATATTCTCTCGGCCACCTCCTCGTTTTCTGATACGTAGCCATCCGAAAACATGCCTCCGAGGTCTACAGACACTGCGCTTAACCCACGGGCTCGACGATATCGTGCTAATGCATCTTGATATGTGTTTCCAGCGGCGTAGTTGGATTGTCCAGAAAACCCTACAATTCCTCCTAGAGATGAAAGGAGAATGAAAAAGTCGAGGTTGTCAGGAAGAAGCGCATGCAAATTCCAGGATCCGTCGACCTTCGGCTTTACGGCCGCCTTCCAATCTTCATGTGACATTTTTTCAAACAAAGAATCCTAAATTAATGTTAGCCCAAGTGCTGGATGCAGATTTATCAACGAGAGCTTACCTTCAAAACCATCGCAGCTTGAATACAACCAGCGATTGGAGGCAATGAAGTCTTGATAGTCTCAAGGAAAGATTGAAGAGATTCGGCATCTGCAATATCACATGGTGGAGCATTGACAGTCGCTCCTTGTGCTTGCAACTCTTGAAGAAACCGTTTATTTACGAGTTTAGATGGTCCGGAGCGTGAAAACAAAACAAGGTATCGCGCCCCATGTTCGACCATCCAACGCGCAATGCTTCGACCAACCCCACCTAGGCCGCCTGCAATGACATAAGTATTTTCTGATGAAAATAGGCTATTTGCGTTCTTTAGCATTACCTAAGGGGTCAAGGTTAGCACAACAAGATACGAGAGAAAAAAGGATGGATCAACTCACAGGAAGCGACGGGCGCGGCTCTTTCACTAGGACAACCTTGCCAACGCTTCGACCACTTAACATGTGCTGAACAGCTTCTCCAAACCTTGAGAATTCAAAAGTCTTCAGTGGCTGTATCGGGTGCAGCTTTTTGTCTGTCAACAGCTTGGAGATTTCTGCTAGTGAATCCGCTAATAAACGAGGGCGTTCCTTCACAATAGCATGGATGTCAACTCCAATATAAGAGACATTTCTCAGGAATGGCTGCATCGGAAGATCGCTGTTATCAATAATGTCTCGTTTTCCAAGTTCAATAAATCTTCCGTATGGTGCCATGCAGTTCCATGATGCCAGCAAACCTTGGCCAGATAGAGAGTTGAGAACGACATCTACGCCGTCTTCGGTCATTCTCGCAATGTCATCAGCAAATGAGATTTCCCTGCTGTTGAATATATGGTCCGCTGGAATCCCATAGTTTTCCATCAAGTACTTTTTCTTCGCTTCGGTGCCGACAGTGGCGAATATTTTGGTCACACCCAAGTGTTTTGCAACTTGAATAGCAGCCTGCCCGGTGCCACCAGCGGCCGAATGAATCAACACACTGTCCTCAGGGGAAATCCGCGCCACTCTGGACAAGGAATGATACGCAGTAATAAATGATATCGGAATAGAGGCAGCCTCTGTAAAACTTAAATTTCCGGGTATTTCATTGACGCAGTGCCGATTAAGCCGCGCAAAGCTCTTGATAGTGCCATCAGCCATCCCATAAACTCGTTGAGCCGGTATAAACCCGGACTGAGCACCGGCTCTTGTAACAAGACCTGCGCATTCGAGTCCAAAACTTGTAAGAGGAATTTTCCCGCTCGCCATAAGACAATCATGGAAGATGAGACCACTTGCTTCGACTTCAATTTCAATCTCGTCGTCCTTGAGTGCAGCGCCGTATATGGTGTCATTGGTAAAATGGAGGCTGTCTAGAGCACCAGGTGTTTTTATTTGAACCTCTAAGGCTAGAGAAGGTCCAGATTTCCCTGCAGCATCAGGTGCTGTTGTATCAACCAGTGTGTGACTTGCAACTGCGTCACTCAATTGCTTATTGACTTTGACTCTCCCTATGTGCATTTTACCGTCTTGTTCAAAATAATCGCCATCATAAGATATCTCATGTTGCTCAAAGTCGGTACGCTCCAGAATTTGGCATAGTTTCTCCACTTGAGATCTCGAAAGATTTCCTGTTCCTGTGTCGAATGCAACGGTGAGAAAAGTGGTTTTGTTATTTTCTCTCCGAATGGTGCGCGCCAGACCCTCGATCATCTGGTAGCTGGGATGAGCTTTATCTCCAGAACGAGTAATCCAAACAACACCTTTGGCATTGCTAAATATCTTCCTTAGAGTGTGAAAGCTCTTAGACGAGACAGAAGAGATAAAACTGTCACCTAGTTCAAGCATGAAGACAAACACGGCAGAACTAGGATTCTCTTTCCCAGACACTTTATCGAGAGGAACTATGTCGTGTATTTCACACCCAGTAGCCTGCTCCACCTGGTGTTTGAAGTCACTTTGACAGAAATGACCCAGCAGCTGATCATTTGGGAGAACAACAACAATAGGTGGGACCTGAGTCTTATACAGCTCTTTCGGTGTGCTGTGTGAGGCTGTTGAAATAAGAACCGACATTTCATGACACTCCGGCTGCTCCGAATCACGAAAGATCAAGTCTGTTCCAGAAAACCCACTCTGGACAAGTTTTTCATTCCACTCATTTTCCGTAATCAGTGGTCCCCACTCGCGCCTGTCATCGACACCGAGCCACCACCCTTGCAAAAGTCCAAAGACAAACCCTGTCCTGGAAAGTTCCGGTCGCACTAATTCGATCAGAACAAGTTTTCCTCCATCTTTCAGGAGGGACCTAACCCGGTGCAACGTTTCATCCAATGATTTTGTCGCGTGTAAAACGTTGGCAGCAACAACGACATCATAACTTCCTAGCTCAAAGCCCTGTTCGCCAGGAGGTTGCTCGATATCAAGAACCTTGAAATTCATGGCGTGTAGATGGCCAAACTCAGCTTTGGCCTTTTCGAAGAATGAGGGTGAAATATCAGTAAAGTTATAGCTCTTGAAATGTGCATTATTATTTTGATTTCCAGGGGGATGCAATTTATCCAAGATTCTCCGGGTCGTAGCCCCGGTGCCAGCTCCAATTTCAATCATGTTAATCGATGGGTTCTGATGAGTGAGCAAGCTGAGGTACTGAGAAAGTGCATGAAAGCTTAGCTCATTGTTCATTTCTTGATAGAATTGAGACACAAGATCGTCTTGAAAAAGTAGAGATAGCAGATCTAGCTCTCCACTCAACAACGCTGGCAAACTTCTTGATACCAGCCCGTAGAGCTTGCCTCGGGGAGAAGTCTCCTCCACTTCTTTGCGACAGCTTAGTAACAGGCCTGAATCGTGGAGGGGTACCTCTTCAATGTCGTCCGGACAGTGAATTTTGAGTTGACGTTTGGCCCACAGAACATATTTTTGAAGAGTAGTTGACTCATTTGGAATGCGTTTATTTTCATCCCAGTCTCTAAGCGTTTCAGCCCAAGAGAGGTAGATTAAACGGTCAATTTTGTGATACTCCTGTATTTGACTGGTTTCTGGTGGTGATCCACGCCTGCAAATGGCGCTAATCTCATCATTGGCAAGCAGTGTCACGTCAGGCTGCCAGTCAATTCGCCGACACAAGGAAGAACGGGTTTGCGTATTATCAACACCGCTACTGTCGCTCGAAACAGCAGTGAACCGAAGGCCATCCACATTTAGCAATATCTGATCTTGAGCATCCAGGACAGTAACTGTAGCTTTAGACCATGGGAATGACGATGTAGTGACCTGAGCTACTGCACTGATGGAACGTTGGCTGTTTTCTGGGGAAGAATATTGTACAGAGCTGGACACCCGCAAACGGTCAATTCGAGTTGGCACCATTGTCGGAATTGACTCTGAGCCACCTTTGGTCAGAGAGGCAAGCACTACTTGCATTATACCGTCCAGGGTAATCGGGTGTATGGTATAGGAATTATAGTTTCCGTATGTTTGTGTTTCTTTGTATACCTTGATGTCTGCAATGGCCTTCTTCTCTACAACTTTCGTGCTTTCAAGCACTTGAAACGCTGGGCCATAGTCGAACCCATGATGTTTGAGAAAGTGGTAAAATTGGCGCGTGCCTTCTGGTTCATCCCCGAGAGTTCTATCCAATTGGATCCCATTTCGATGGCTTTGGATGGAATTCTTAGTAGTACAAATTTCAGGGGGCTGGTCGTTTTCATACTGAACGGCAATGTTTCCTCGACAGTGTTCAGTCCAATGTCCTTTCATGACCGTAAAAAGTCTAAATTCAAAACATGACTCGTCTCTAGAATATATGTCATTTTGGTGTGTAGGTCGAATCGACAATTGGCTCTCAACTGTTTCGGTAGAAGGGACCACCAGGGTAGCAAGGAACTTTATGTTAGTTAATTCAAATCCAATGACTTGGCGATCCTCCACGGCCAATTTTTTTGTAGCCTCGATCGCCATTATCAACATGCCCGCACCGGGCATGAGGACTTGGTTTTGAACCTTGTGATCTTCCAGCCATGGCACGTCGGCCGTGCTCAAAAACCGGCGCCATCTTGCATCGAGAGGATTCCAGTCAGCCACGGGTTTCCCAAGGAGCTCATGTTTCCCTTGTGCTGGAAAGCGAGTGTTATTGCTGAGCCGACTTTCATACCAATATCTTCGGGTGTGATTGAAAGGGTATTGGGGCAAATCATTGATCAGCGGAATGTTGTTCTTCTCTGTCAATCGATTCACCTCAGCAAGGTCAATGGGGTATCCGGCACAGAAAAGTTTCCCAGTAGCTCCCAGTACAGTCGATAAACCATTCTGTCCTCGTTGTAGAACTGCCATGTATTGGGATGTTGTGTTTTTACAATGTTGGAGAACGCTGCGGATCGGGCCTTGAAGCGCCGAGTGTGGTCCAACTTCGACCAGACAGTCGACAGAGCAATCTTTGCGATGACTCAGATCTAAACTGAGAACACGATTGTTTGCAACTGGTGGTTTGCATAGTTGAGATATAGCCTGGTGAAACCTCACTGGTGAGACAAGATTACGAACCCAGTATTTCAGATCGAGCAGCTCATCAGCAGCTGCCAGGGTACCTGTGAGTGTAGACACCATGAGGGTTGGAGGTTTATCCGGATTGTTATTTGAGCCCTCAATGTCACTGATAAGAGAAAGAAAATCTTCTGAAATCGCAGTCATATGGGTGGAATGATAGGCCACATCAACTTTTAATCGGTGCCATCGGTGGCCAGCTTCAGTCAAGATGGATTGTAAAGTATCAATATGGTCTTCGTCACCTGAAATAGTGAGGTTTTCCTCGCTATTGTAACATGCAATCTGCAGACCACTGCGACCATGGATTTTTTCTACCGTTTCTAAATACGGTAAAGTTTTGGCTTCCGGAAGTAACACAGCAAGCATTGCTCCACGTATACGGCCGGGTCCTTGCATTTTTGCCGATAAAAGTCCTCTGTAATATGAAATTTTCCAAGCGGACTGTTTTGAGATTGCACCAGAACAATAGCTAAAAGAAGTTATTAAACTGTATGCCAACTTGGTGAGAAAAGAGAGTAAGGTGAGGACTCACGCGGCTGCTATCTCTCCTGAGGAATGGCCGACCACCACAGTTGGCTTTACACCAAAACTGTGTAGTAAATCAGCCAGGGAAATTTGGATGACTGTGCTTAAAGGCTGGCTGTATTCTGAGCGGTAGACGTTTGAATCTTCGGACTGTTTGAATAGCTCATCTATAATAAGTCAGTATCGTGCATCTGCAAGGAAGATTGTACCTGCCTGTGAGTTTCCATGGGCAGTTCAACTTTTGGAGATATAGTTCCGCTTCTTTGAGCGAACGTAGAAAGGCCGGATAAACACAAAGTTCCTGGGCCACTTGAGGCCAGATGGCACCTTGACCAGTAAAGACAAATCCAACACGAGGGCTGTCCAGGGAAGTATTCACTGGACTGGATATTTGCGTCTCGAGATTTTGCAAATCAGCTATCGACGTGGCAATTGCGAACGACCTATGTCTTAGCAAACTCCTTCTGTGGTTAAGGGTGTACGCCAGGCTGGACATCGACTCTTGCTGATGTGCTAGCCTCTTAGCGTAATGTGCGAATTGCTGAGCGAGACGGCTGATGCCAGACTCGTCGCTTGATGACCAGACCAAAACGAAGGGGTTGTTTGAGATATGTCTTTCCTCAGTTTTTGAATGTGGTGTGTCGATAAGATCGTGCATAATAGGTCGTACTTTCGTGTTAGTGTTGCCAGTAAAGCCATGTGCCTCGAGAAAATGATACGCGTCGTCGAGAACCACATGAGCGTTGCTGCCACCGAGACCGAACGAGTTGACTGATGCTCTCCGAAGACCCTGAGTCGGCCACTGGGTGGGTTCTCTGGGGATCTGACTGTGTGTTAGCCCAAGAGGCATTTGGGCCAGCTTCAAAAAGGAAACCGCCTACCTTAATCCTGAGATACGATTCATTTGCTCTGATATTGATCTTTTCAAAGCCCGCTACAGGGGGTATGACTCCATTCTCAAGAATGAGCACCGTTTTGATGACTCCAGCCAGCCCGCTGGCACCTTCTAGATGGCCTATGTTAGGTTTGACACATCCACTAGTGGCTAAAATTAGTCATGCTATAAAGGGGAAAAAAGTAGAATCCGACATACACATATAGAGGGTCATTTGGGGACGAGCGTGAGGAGCGAAATGTCCGACCAATAGACTTGAGTTCGACAGCGTCGCCTATTAAAACTCAGTACAATGGCTTAAACGTGTATGGAGCGAATTTCCACACCAAACTTAGTCCCAGTTGCATGTGCCTCGACATATTGAGTCAAGCTCATGTCTATGCCTGCTTTTGCATACGTTGCCCGCATCAAGGACTCCTGTGCCGCCTGGCTTGTCTGGGTGATACCAGATGGGGTATGGCCGTTTTGATTAGAGCCTGTAGAGCGAATGACAGCCCGGATAGTGTCATTGTCTCGCAGGGCATCTGACAGACGTTTGACAATTACGACAGCAAACCCTTCACCTCGTCCATAACCGTTGGCCCGACTGTCGAAACTCTGAGATACACCATCTGGCGACAAGACATTGATGCCGTCGAGTAAAAGCCACAAGTCCGGGGAAAACATCAAATTACACCCGGCTACCACTGTCTACACTTGGTTAGGATATATTAAACATGGACTATTCTCGATTACGTGATGGTGATTACGCACCATGTCTGATTCTCCAGCAAGCAGGCCCTGGCATGCAAGGTCGAGTGCAATCAAACTGCTGGAGCAAGCGGTGTCGAGTGTCACACTATTGCCTGTAAAATTGTAAAACCAACTGAGTCTATTTGCGAGCATACAGTCAAACACGCCGGTGGTGGCGTACTGGGTGAGGCGTTCTGGATCTTTGCTGTTCAGGCTCTTGTAGTCGTCCGACAGACTGCCGACAAAGACGGAGGTATTAGAGCCAGCCACATTTTCGATTTTCATGCCCGCTTGTGTCACGTCAGTATGCTAGTGCAGCATATACTGTGACCACGACTTACCAGACTCCAAGGCTCTGTAGGTTGTCTCTAACAGTCCTCTTTGTAGAGGATCTGCAGCAGTAGCCTCAGCAGTCGACATTGAGAAGAATCCCGCATCGAAGGCGGCGATATCATCTTTGAGGAAGCACCCAGCACGGACGCCAAGCTATCCGGGGAAGGCGTTAGCAGATAATTTCGATCCAGTGCGAGTGGTATCATACAGTATCATATCCATTCTGTTTTGGTCCATAGAATCCGTCGATATTCAGGCGGTCGTGGGGTATGTCGGTCTGGGCCATGCGGCCCTTGAGAAGCATATCCCAAAAGGCTTCTTCAGACACGGCATCTTGAGGGAACTTGAGCGAAAGGCCCACGATGGCCAACGGCTCTCGCTTGGGAGCATCGGTGCCGCTGGAGTGAGGCATCGTCGTCCCTTGCACTAGTTCGTGACGTGACAGACGGAGACCCAGCTAACAACGTAGCTTCCAGGGTCAGCACCTTGATTGCAGTTGGCGATCGTCGACAAGCCCATCTGGCAGCGACTATCAGTCGGAGAAATAACGATATCGAAGAGACGATGCTACAGATGCATCCTGTGGAGCCAGCTGTCAGTGCATGGACACAGCTGAGGCAAGTGATGCAGAGAGACACACGTGCAGCGCACCAATCAATCACGGTTGACGATTCAAGCTTCCAGCAATAGTCATCCGGGGCGGCGCTAATGCAGCACGCGATGGTATGGCAGATGAAGCAAGACGAGTGTGCGTGCATTCAAGAATCCTACGTGGGTAGGATTTGTGTTTGGCTTGCGGTTAGCTTTCAACACGAGTGGAGTCGCAGCGCTAAGCGGCGTATAAGCATCCATCAGGGCGGGCCAGTTGCAATAATCATAATCAGTCAGGGGGAATAATAATAGATGGAACAAATGGCAAATCGCGATGAAACATGAGACTGTCGATCCAACGGTTGAGCAGAGCATGCATTGGGCCATTCGTTGAATTCAGGGAGTGCGTATTATTGTTGGTCCCTGACAATAATAAAAATAATAATAGGACCGTGGCACAGTCGTGAGCGCGGATCGCTGGACACTGCACAGTCAGACGGGTTCAGCCCACGGCGCCTCGTCCATCATTTAGCTTGCTCGAGCCTAGCGCGCTCGCTTTGGTCGCCGATAGCGCGAGTGCAGTAAGACGATCACCTGGTATCATGGCGCAGGGGCATCATAGTAAGGAGAGCTGAGCTGGAAGTGAGGTATGATGGCGAGCAGAGGGTAATTAAAGAGGAAGAGCCGAGGGAACAACAGAGTTGCAGCCGTCGATCTCGGCTATTAATAAATCGATCCTTGATATTGTTTGTTACGCGGGCTCTGCCGTCCCGATTGGGGAAGGAGCGTGATTGACGGTGGCTCCTGCCGTTTGTGACTTTGCACCTACGCAGTAAGTTACCCAGTAAGTAGTAAGTACTGCTACTAACAGCCAATTAAGCACGAGGGACGTGACAGTACGTACAGTACTTAACGGCGGCTATCGCTTCCCGACCTGCTCCTTCCTCTCCAGCACCCACTTTCTTTCTTCCTTCCTTCCCTCCCGACATCTCTCTCTCCGCCCATCTTCGTCCATCGTCTACAAAAGTACGTACCAATCGCGATACTTGATCGTTGTCACCAGCAATGGCCGCTCCCAAGATCAGAGTGCTGTGCCTGCACGGCCACGGCTCCAACTCTCAGGTATGCAAGGACCCTGTCGGCCGCCATTGCGTATATTCCCACTTGCTAACTCCTTGTTTGCCAGGCCTTTGAGGCTGAAACTGGTAGGACGACTGTCTTTGGACGAGAAGTGAAAAGAAGAAATGAACGCTGACCACACATGCCGCAGCCGCTCTCCGCCACGAGCTGGGTGACGACTTTGAATGGGTCTTTGCCCAGGCCCCAGTGCCCATGCAGCCTGGCCAGTGTGAGTCCCAGATATGGCCTGCATCCCTTGGGGCCAAGTACATACTAATCGAAAACGCTAGGGTCGACCTGGGCTTTGCTCGACGAAGAGGTCATGCGCCAGCCCGGCAAGTTCTACTCGCCCTTTGATGTCAACGACAGCGCCAGCCTGCTCAAGGCCCAGGAGCGTCTAGAGGAGTTTGTCCGTCAGGAAGGCGATTTCCCGCTCGTCGTCTGCGAGAGTATCTCTGCCAGCATTGTTGCCTCGTTGCTGCAGCGCCGTGCCGAGGAGAAGCCCGAAGCGCCGCCGCTGTTCAAGGGCGCCGTCTTCCTTGCCGGCTACAGCCCGCTCGACCGCGAGGCCATCCTCAACGCTGGGTTCGACATTTTCGAGAAACGCGCACAGTCCAACATCAAGTCGCTCCCTATCCCGACCGCCAACATCTGGGGCTCCAAGGACGAGCGTCACGTCGACCGCAGCCCGCTCTTGGCCCAGCTGTGCGACCCAACCATGAACGTCAACTTTGTGCACAACGCCGATTCCATGATCCCTGGTGCTGCCGATGAGGAGGCCCTGGTTGGAGCGGCCCACGCTATCCAGCAGACCGTCGACCGCGCCTTGTGCGTGTGCTAGATCTGCTAGTTCATTAATGGGGGCCTTTTTTTCATCCGTTTTTCATTTTCATTGGTGTTTCTCTGGATGCAGCTCTTGGCCTGGTAGCTACCTGGCGGTAGATTCCACACGACTTGATGATTTTCTTTTTTTTTTTTCCTTTACAATTTTCAACTGGCTAGTTGAAGGAGAATGTGTGTAATGATAAATGCTAAATGCTAAATTTGAACTTCGTATCACATTATTAAATCCTCCAAAAAAATTTCTACTTACATATGCAGTCAACAAACATGGGTATTAAAATATACGACCCGAGCACGAATCACAACAACGCCTAAACGAGGCAAGCACCAATCAACAAAAAGACGACACACACTCATACATACATTATTGTGCCCACTAAAATAAGCCACAAGCTTATCTCGACGACGTAGGATATAGACCGCTAACCAATTCAATATCCTCGCTACTCCTGTTCTTGCTGGGATGCACTTGTGCTCCGACCACGCTGCTAGGGTATGAGCCGTCACCTGCGACAGCAGATGCCTTACTGCCAGTGCCACGGCCGGGCGACCTCGTACTACGGTTTCCGTAGGTGTTCGAGCGGATGCTTTGGATGAAGGAGGAGTCGGCGATGCGCTCAATGAGTGGGCGCAGGATCAGCAGGCACGCGGAGATTAGGTAGCAGCCTACTTCGAGTTCGGACCAGACCAAAAGCTGGGCCGAGACGTAGGTTTGGTCGTTCGAGTTGTTAACCTTGTAGGTAATCCAGAAGCGAAGGGCAGAGAAGATGAGGCCGCTGTTGGTGACGTTAGGTACATGATCTTACATGTAGAGGGAGCAGGAAAAACGTACAGACTGCCCATCAAAAAAGTGACGGCAATACCCAGCTTCACACTCATGCGCACTCGCAGTCCAAAGGCGACTGGCATGGGCACCAGCAAGATCAAAACATCGGTGACAATGTTGGGAATCGAGGTGTAGATCTGCATGGCGTCTACATCGATGCACTGGTTCGCGGCGTTTGGATTCTCATCATAAAAGTCGTCAACGTGGCGGCCGCAGGCGAAGACGGAAAGGAAAACGGCAATTATGGTGTATAGCACCAGCACCACCATTAGGATGCGTGCCATCCATGTGATCCTTGTGCGCACGGTGAAAAGGCGGTGGTACAACACGAGCACGGCCAGCTTGGGCACATTGATGAAGGTGTAGTAGAGGATTTGTAGCGCAAATACGTCGATAAGGAAGCGCTGCACTTTTTCCGGGTGGTTGTAGAGCAAATAATCCATGTGGTAGCCTGATCCTCCATTCACTGCCAGGTCTGCGATAGTTGATACATGGTCAGGCGCAATCCATCGCCAATTGATACGAGACAAAAAACATACCTATGCTAATAGCCGCCAGGCCAATCTGGCCTATGGCAGCAAAGGCAACCAGGGCATCATCAAACCCCCAACTCGCTCTGCTTTTGTGGCGACAGTAGAAGCGCAGTGCGACAAACAGCAGCACAAAGGGAAGAAACACGGCGCTGAAGGCGATGGGCAGCGAGTTAACCGAGTCGGAATTGAAAGCATCCGGCGGGATTTCGGCATTGGATGAAGACATGTTGCTCGCGAGAAACGGTGTCCAGAAATGGTGATTCTTGTGCGGCGCAGACGAGAGGACGCGGCGGGTTTTGATAGCGACACTGGTAGACTAGTAGAGCGACACTGGCGGCCCCATTATCCACAGGAGAAAAGAATCTGGTCTGTGTCACTGCCAGAGACGCGAATTTCCCCTCCGTGGTGTTGCGTGGTGTGTCAGGGTCTTAGTTGAAGTGTTAAGAAGCGGGAGAGTCTTTTAATAATTTGGTGTTATTATTATTATCATCGTATGTTGTACTGGGCCAGTAAGGGCGACGGGCAAAGAGGGGCGGTCGATCTGCGTCGCACTTGCCTTCCTGGTACGCTTGTACGCTTGCCACGCACCTTCCGTCACTCGCCTTCAGTGCAAGGGTTGCCCTCGGTCTTGGCGCCGTCACTTGCCAATTGCCTCGCTCAAAGCTTCATTATTATCACAATCACTACGGATACTATCGTCGAAATGAATTTCTGTCTCACACTCTCGCGATACGGTTCCTGGCGAACTCAATTATCAACCATGGCAGTTCCAAGTTACGTGCAGATCTGGTTCTCAAATGGGACTCCACTGGCCCGTCGTTGGCCCATGGATCGATGCGGATGCCAAAAAAAAGGCCAGACACGACTGCTACCTAGTACCACCTTGTGGTGTTGAGGAAGAATTCCAGCCCTCTGAATTCGAGCTTCCTGTTGGCTTCTGACAGTCCCAACAGAAGCTTGTCAGAGACGATCTTTACAATGAGCTGCCAGGCGGAATAATGAAACACCCTGTGGCTCCAATGCCCGTTGCCCACACGACAGACTCGGTACTTATCAGCCTGCGAAGAGCTCGGCCGTGGCCGAACAGCGAACATAGTGGCCCAGGGCTGAAAGGGCAGAAAAAGTGTTCTCCAGCTGCCCCACCGCTAAAATGAGCCCAGCTTCCTATTTCAGCAAAGAGTTAGCGTTTACTAGCTGCTTGGCACACGCATACAACAAGGCGCACGCGTTGAGTGGCCTAATCGTTCACACGCGCCGCTGGCTGTCGATCATGCGCCCCCGACTCGCCCCTCTGGCGTTCGTTATCTCGCACTGGCCGCTCGGCTGCGAGAAATTGCTGGCGAGTCGGCGAGTCGTGCGAGGTTAAAAATAAAAATGGACCCGAGCATCCAAAGTACCGTACTGAGTACTCATTACTTAGTACCTTTCAGGTCAGGGCACTTACTACTTAGTGGGTATGTTGGGGGCCGGGCTGGATTCTTTGATAGCGTCCATACGGGGTCTTCTCTACAACGTCGACCGCGGGGACAACTACATACCACTCTGTTCAAACTGGTCTAACCGTTGAAACTGCTCTGACCAACAGTCATCATGCCAGACGGAGGAGCTGCGAAGGATCTTGGTGATGAGCTTTCGCGGTCTTCTAGCCCAGCCAAGCTGGTCCCGTCGAATACCGGGTCCACTGCGGCTCTGATACAACCGCTGAGCATCAAGGACGAGCTCTCGTCTGCTGCTAGTATATCCAACGATGAAGAGGCCCCATCCTCAAAACCAGAGATTTCTTACTTGCATGGTCCAAGATTCTATCTCCTCACGCTGGCGTATGTCCGAGTTTCCAAGCTTGAGAGACCATTCTGACCATGCTGCAGCATGTGGATATGTATCTTCTTTGCCAATATCGAAAGCTCTATTGTGAGCACTTCGCTGGTTACTATCACCAATGGCTTCAATAGCTTTTCGCAGGCCGACTGGATTGTCTCGGCTTATCAAATTACATATACATGTGAGTGATCACTCGCTGAAGCTTGAGTGGAACAGGCAATACTAATGGATCAGGCTTTTTGGTCATCTGGGCCAAGATTGGCGATATCTTCGGCCGCAAGCGAGCTCTTTTGAGCGCTTTGGTTCTTTTTGCTGTGTTTTCTGGAGGCTGTGGTGCTGCACAGACGATGAACCAGTTGTACGAGCTCTTTTCTAGCTTATGTGACTAGCATTCTAACTAGCAATAGAATCATTTTGCGCTCCTTCCAAGGCCTCGGGGCATCTGGTGCGTTTTCCGTCTCCAGCGTCATGCTGTACGAGATGGTCCCTAAAGGGAAGTTGCCCATATACGGCGCGCTCGCCTTTACCATTGTCGCGCTAGCGACTGTCATTGGGCCTCTGATGGGCGGCGCTATCGATAACAACACCACGTGGAGGTGGATATTTTTGATCAAGTATGACCGCCTCTGTCATTTCAAAATGTCTTTCTGACAATTCTGTAGTGTTCCCAGTCTCGTTGTTGCCATGATTCTGGCATTTTTCACTATGCCCGCCAAATTTCCCTACCACGGAAATCCAGTCTCATTGACCTCAAAACCCTCAAATCCCCCCTCGCCAAGCCCATTCTTCTCCTTGGCCAAAAAGATCGATGTCATTGGCGCACTTCTCTTGCTCGCCAGCGCCTTTCTACTCTTGACCGCATTGCTCGAAGCATCGGTCAACTTCCGCTGGTCTTCTGCGACTATCATTTCCCTGCTTGTCATTTCCGGGGTGGCATGGATCGCATTCTTCGCGTGGGAATGGTATCTCAGCGAATCCAACCTCGCTCAGGAGCCGATTTTTTCCTGGCGGTTTGTTCAAAATCCTACCTGGATGGGAATGCTTTTGTACTTCTTCCTTTTTCCTCGATCCTCTTAATCTTATGGCATCAACTAATCCTTGCTGTAGGAGCGCTTTTTGTCTCGGCGTGCCAATGACCACATTGAGCATCATCCTCCCCCAGCGAAGTCAGGCTGTGAATGGCGACTCGCCTTTAGAAGCCGGCATCCATTTCCTGCCGCTGATCATTGCACTCCCCGTGGGCTCATTTCTCGGTAATATCATCTTTGCCGTGCTTCCCAAAGTCCCTCCTATCGTTTTCCTCTTGGCAGGCTCGGCTGTGGAGCTCATCGGAGCTGGACTCTTGCTTACCCTCCCGTATTCTGCATCAGCTTCTTTGCCTGCTTCCCAATATGGCTTCCAGATCCTAGCCGGGTTTGGCGCGGGTGTTGTTTTTAGCATCTTAATGATGGTTACGCCACGATGCGTCGAAGCGCGTGATCTCGGTTCGTACCCCTTTCCGTCCTCTACCAGTTTAACGTCTAATCACGATCAAATAGCAACTGCTTCAAGCTGTATCGTCATGTTCCGCATGGTCGGCGGTGCCATTGGCGTTGCTATTTCTGGTAGCGTTGTCAACGGCCGCATTACTTCTTCTGCCATTAGTTCTGCGCTGTCTCGCGACGAAGTGCACCGGCTGTTGAAGGATATTTCTGAGATATCTACGCTGTCACCAGCGCAGCAGATGCTTGTCCGAGGTGCGCTTGCACGGGCGTTTCATACTTGTCTTATTTTTGTGGCTGTTCTGGCAGGCGTGCAGCTGTTGTCGCTGTGCTCGATTTGGAGGCTGCCTTCCTCGGCTAAGACGAAATGATTATGATTTTTTGATGTATATGCATTAATGGATACCTTATATCCTCTTCATACTATATTTTCGTTTTACTATATATACCACTTTATACAATTTTACCTTTCACCTTTTCGTACGGCATTCTGGATTAGTAGAAAATTGGTTATTCACATCGTCAACTGTATGTCGCATTTTCATAAAGATGATTGTACTCTTCAAACCGGTACATATAGGATTTTCAGGTGACAATGTTATCACACCCTTCAAATATGACTATTCGTCGGCAAGAGTGAGTCAACGCAGGGAAATCCGGTAATCATCTATCTCCTATGTACAACCTATCAACTGGTCGAAATAGTTGACACGTGTACAGCCACATCAACAATCCAGTATGACATGGACTCAAATATGCAGAGTGACTCAAATAAATATTTCTGAGTATCAATTGATAAAATCCCGTCCTGTCATTAATCATCACTTTCCAATTCACAGTTCTCTCGGCGTTCACTCCACCTTTCAACTGTTGCCTTGACTTATGCATGTATATTTCGACAAAATGGCGTTCAGACCCTACTTCTATGTCGAGCTATACCAGAAAGATGACAAAGGAAACCATAAAAACGTTCACAGAACGATCGACCATGGCTACAACACGTACTTGAACATACCGGTCGGAAAATATTTCCTTGCTGTGAAAGTCAAACAATTTGACAGCCCACTTCCGTTACGAAACCACATACTCTTCTGTTGCGAAGACGCCGAATCCTTGTCCTACTACGTTAGATTAGCAAAGCCCACGTACATGGCTCATGTCGATGCAGGAGCTGGGCGGTCCGTTCACAGTCCGGGGAGGAAGCCTGTAATGATGGCTCCTATGATTCCATAGTCTTGATGGATGATTTCGAGGTCACACAAGGTGCAAAGGAAAACGTCGCTATTTTGAAAAATCTGCACTTGGTTGTTGGATGGTATTACCCCCAATATGCCACCGCTGACATGCTGTCGGATATGAATGTGGACTTCAAGGTTAACGGTTTTGTGACTTCAAATCTTTATGATCGCAAAGCCACAAAGGGTTGCAAGTTGTAGCTGGATTGGCTGTGTCATCCATAAATGCCGCTTGCATACCAATTTGCCGTCAAGTCGACCCGCAAAGGCTTCTCATTATTTCTTTCATTCGTTTCTTATTGTCGCTGCATATAAGAGATCATGAGCTGTGCCCTGGAGTTTACTCTCTTCAGGACTCAATTCTGATTCAGTCTTTATGTGTCTAGCTTTTTTGCATACTCATTTTCATACAACAATTTTTTCAACACAAAATATCCTATCATGATGACTTGCCTAAAGTCTCCGAATGACCTCTTCATGGACTAAATATTGTAGCGAATGTCCAAAACTAGCCGTTGCAATTAACACCCGGAAGCTGAATGTACATCCCAGTGATTTCCTCGATATCACTTGTCACAGCCGGCATCGACGTGAAATATGTAGGGCCTCCATCCAAATGCCCCCCAAATATCATTCCCACCGCAGTCGCCGAGTCCCGCTCTAGCACGAGAGCCCCTGAGTCACCGCACTGCGCAAAAGATTCAAACTCCTCGTCTGGAATGACACACCATTCGGCCGTGACAATTCGGTTTCCATAGGCATCGTGGCTCGCAACATAACTTCGAAGCGGGTTTATGACGCCGGTTGTCGTGGCTGTGGCAGAGCCTTGTTTGTACACGCCAACATTGGAGCGAGGCTTTTCAGCATGCAGAATCTGCCGCGTGTTTATGTGTGAATACTGCGGATTTTTGTTTTCCACTTTGTTCACTCGTGTCGACGGAAATCCCTGGCTGATCTCCACGAGTGCCCAGTCAAGTCGACGTTTGTGGGAGGAGACTCTGTAACCAGAAGCTGCAAAGACCGGCCCAATGATAAAGCCCTTGTTGATATCTCTAGTCGAGGCTCGCTGCATAGCGGACTTTTTTTTCTCCAGATCACGCAGTTCTTCTTCTGAAATTCCATTGGCGGCACTGTGTCTGCAGACAAGAACCTCAGCAGCGAGCTGCACCATTGCTTTTCTGCAGTTGGAGATCATTTCCGAACGAGTTGCGGCACTTGGGCTGGTGCAATAAATGGGCTTTAGCTTTTTAATTTGCTTTTTGCGATGGTAGTGTGGCTCTAGAGATTTATTAGCAAATAATAACACATCTAAACAACACGCTTACCCATGTTCTCAGCCGCTGGGCGAGGCATCTCTTCCGAATTGGTGGTGACATACGGCCGCACAACGTGATCAGAGACGAGAGCACATTGTGCAAAAACGTCCCCATTTTTCTTAACGAGGTTGAAAAAGCCTCCAATAGTTCCGTTTGCTTCTTGGTTGTGGAAAACGCCAAAACTGGCGCCGACACGGGGGAATGAGAGAGTGCTGACTCGGCCTTGACGCACTTCGACTGCAAGTCCACCTGGAGGAGTAAAATATTAGTTTTGTTCCTTATACAAACACCAACATAACTTACCTGTTAAAACATAAATGTTGTCCAGCAGTTTGACCAAACTTGGCATAATCTCGGGCATAGTCCTCATCGTGATGACAACCGTGTGATCATCATTGCCCAGGTCTGCATAAGTCTGGCGACGACATACACAATCGATTGCGTCAAAGTCAACATGGTGTTTTTCTAATAGGGAAACAATGGATGAAGCCATCTTCTTCCAGAGCTTGACCACCCGATGTGCTGCCTGTGCGGGGAGAATCTTGACTGGCAAGTCCCTTCTTGTCGACCAGAACGAGTGATCAGGGTAAATAATTGACTTTCGCAATTTGGACACCGCCACTTCCATTTCAGGCGGTGCTCGTGCTGGAGCTCTCTGCATTGGGGTGAAATGTGCCATGGTGGGTGCTACAAAGGATTGTCCGTCTTGTCATGTTTTTTATCTTGTTTTCTTTGTCTGTCGATCTGCCTAGCAACGCATGTTCATGTTGTTGCCAGAGACACGGAGAAGCAACTGATCAAAGACTATCGATAAGAGGAGGAATTGCTATGTATTTTCTATGCTGCCAAGGATTTAACCATCCTGAATTTTATACTGGAGAGCCAGTTCTTTCAATGTCATGCTGCAGAGCCATAGAAATTTCCTGCTATACTTCACGTAAAACAGAAGCTGCTATACCAATAGATTTAATTATGAACAATTTTATAAACACAAATTCCCTCGGTGTAGTAAAATTGTCTGGTTTCGTTTGCAGCAGCCTCCGCCTTCCCTTTTCGGTGAGCAAACGCCTTATTGGCAGAAAAGCCGCACAACGCGTTCCTTCTCCCCTCGTGTTACTTTCTTCAACCATCTCTCTTCTCTTTCCTTAATATTCCAGCATCTCAGGCGTCTTACCCACCAACTGTAGAACAACCGGACTCAGGCCTCCATACTCCGTGAAGTCTTGCATAAGGTCTCCAAACATGGATGTCTCAGGGACAAACAAACCTCCAGTACTAGGTAGGTCCAGCTCAAAGATTCAGCTCGAGACTGAACTAACTTTTCAGTTATAGACTACACCAGCCCCGAATTCTTCAAAATCTCATCGGGAGAAGAGTTCCACCGTGTGCGTGAGCCGGATACGCTCGACTGGGTCTTCGACCATCCAGAGTTGCTCGCATTCTGCAAAAGCAAGAACGATGAGATAATGTGCTTAGATGCAGAGGAAGGGCTAGGAAAATCTGTTTGCACAAAATCTCTCTTGAATGAAAAAGTGTTTGATGATGGAGATGGACTTGTATGCGCATGCTTCATCTCCAAACTTCGGCCAAATGGAGAAAAAGCCGCAACCGCCCTACAGTGTCTCTTGTACCAGATCTTCACAGCACACCCAGCACTCATGGCTACCCATGCGAATGATAAGATCCAAACCGCTGCGTCCTCTGTCCTCGGCGATAAGAGAGTACTGTGGGATATGCTGTTCTCGGTAATATCAGATCCGACAATAGGTAGCCAAATCGTGCTCCTGATTGATGGCATGGACGAATGTGACGACTATGCCTGGATGATGTCCAAAATCTCGGTGCTCTGGCATCATATCGTGAAACAGGAAGATATCAAGCGGCCCAGGCTGAAGGTTTTTTATACCGGAACCCTGGCATCACCGAGTCTTGAGAAATCGCGACGGATATCTGGTCAAGACCATTCCGACCAGATTGGGCTTGACTTGATGACACTGTACAAGAGGCATCTGCAAGGATGCAACTACCAAGCATTCGATGTCGTCAGCCTCTCTCGGGCGTTTGAGAAATTTTGTCAACAAAATGCAAACTATCTTGCTTTCGACTTGTTTCGACTGGAAATCGAAAAACAAACAATCGACAAATCAAGGCAGCACCAAGCCAAATTTCTCGCTACGATACCCAAAAATTTGAACCATGTTTACCAACATCTACTCAAAGAGTACGATGACGATGAGATATTTCGAGTGCTTTGTATTGTGATTGGAGCAGCGGAGCCTCTTACAGTCGAACAACTCAGTGTAGCGCTTGCTATTCGCTCGGACATAGCCCTCTACGAAGACATTCCACGCAACAAGCCAGGCCATTTTGAGCAGTTTCTCCTCGAGAAGTGCGGTCCTTTTTTCAAGGTTGTGAACAAGAAAGTCTACCTCATCCATCACAGCTTGACGGATTACCTGGGTTGTGTCCGCAAATATGGCCGCCCTAACAAGTTTCGCGATGTCCAAAAAGAGGGAAATAGGCTACTATCCATTGCTTGTATTTCATTTTTAAACCTCAAAGACATCGCACCAAACCGCGTGAGTACAGGTAAAAGCCTACGAACTTCGTCGTCGAAGAAGAGGAAAATCACTGGTTCCGCGACCTCTGGTGGTTCATCGTTGTTTTTCAAGTATGCAGCGCGATATTGGCTGCAGCATTTCAGATCATTAGTTAGACCTGTGAAGGAATGCGGGATTTTACAAGAACTGTGCACACCTCAGAAAGTCGGTGAAATTCCATATCTACTCCAGCTTTGCCGGCCCCATACCCCTGAGATCGCCGAGTTGGCCGCTGAAGTCGAGAATCTCATTCCTCAGAACCGTTTGACAGAAGAAGCCAAGACCATCCTCGTCTTGTATATTGCCGCATGGCTTGGACTGGATGTTCTTCTCAGACATATGCTGCCGACGCGATGGGGACAGAAGATACCTCCTGCACCGGGGTCAACTCTCGCTCAGACGTACATCAACCGTGCACCTCGCAAGGGATATCTCACGCCCCTTGGCGTAGCAGTAAAGAAGCAGCGTATTCATTCAGTAGAGCTGTTGCTCGGGGGAGAGACAGTGCCTCTTGAGGTTGACATGTCCCCCAATTTGTCCCTTCAACTCTCTATAGACCTTGACTGGACAACTCTTTTCCACCACGCGATTTGCCTTGCCGACAAGGATGGAGGAAATGCACTGACTCGTATCGAAAAGCAGTATGAAGATCAACTGAAAGCGGCGGCCACAAGTGGGAACCCTGAATACGTTGAAAAGCTGCTCTCCAAAGATCCTGGTGGCGGATACATCGATCTCCTCCAATCTGTCTACAGCTCGGCCCTCTACGCTGCTGTTGATACTGATGAACCAAATATTGGTATCGTCAAGCGGCTTATCGACTACGGTGCATGGCCTAATTACAGAGCGGAGAATGAAGAGACGGTCCTTGAGATAGCTGCACAACACGAAGAGCCAGAATTGGTGATTCTTTTGCTTCGTGCTGGGGCATTTCCTAATGTTCACTCAAATCGTGGGAAGCGTTGGTATGAGTATGCTGGTATGAGGAATGCTGCGAAAGAAGCAGGTGTTGACATCGCCATTGATTAAAAATATCGGGGGCTAGGGAGTGAATTGTTGTTAATGATGATATTAATACACGAGCAGTGTTCAATGAGTTTCATGTATGAGAAAGTATCATCTGCAACTCAAAATAATGATGTTTTACGTTTATTCTCTTGTCGTTATTCGACGACTTTAGAGATCTTCCTGTCAACGAATTTTTCTCGTGAGTATTGGGTTTCATTCATCAGAAATGAATTACAGACCTTCATAGTTACATAGTAAGCCTAGAAATAATACACCCAACTCCAGACAAAAATGCTCCCATAGTAAAGACAAAAATGACAAACTTTTGGCACACTTCAATCACTCGTCACGCTTCCTCTTGAACCGGGCTGCCTGCTTGGGCTGGCTACCGTATGCTCTCCTGGCTGGCGCCTTCTTGTCCCTGCTCATGCTGGCTCCAAGTGTGATATCAACCCTGGGTGGTGTAGAGAATCCAAAGCTCTTTGCAACCTTGACAAGATCCAGTTTGTTGACGTCAAAGACTGATCGCAGAGAATGTGATGCGTATGCGTTGAGGTACGAGCGGTAGCCTTCTTTGGCGGATTTGTTGAGGTAATAATTCTGGGAGATGACTGTGACAAGGTCAGTTCCTATCATGCATTCTCAAATATTTCATTTCTCACGTTTTTCAAGTTGGGATTGGACGTTGATGATCTTCTTCTGCGGAAATTCAAATTCCACCACCGGCACCTTTGCCTCCTTTAAATGAGTGAGGAATCCCATTTCCGACGGTTGCAGGAACATCAAACTGCGGCCTTTTGCTTTGGCGCCACGAGCAGTACGACCGACTCGGTGGATGTAGTCGCGCGGATCCTATAAATGTCAGTAGTGCTTTCGAGAATGTATGGGAAAAACCTACATCTGGCGGGTCATATTGGACAACGTAATCGATCTCAGGAATATCAAGACCTCGTGCAGCCACATCCGTGCAAATAAGAATGCCTCTCTCGCTGTTGACAAACTCAAAAAAGGTGGAAGTGCGTTTTTGTTGTTTCTGTTTGCCATGAATAGACAAGACCGGAAGATCGATATAGTTAAGGAGCTCAGACTAAAAAAAATCAGTTGCGTCGAACGAAGATTGACAGACCATTCAAACACTTACGTAGTAATTGACCGAGTTGCAGCTCGAGAAGAAGACAATAACCTTCTTTTTCAGATTCCTTTTCAGGAAAGAGAACAGCAAAAGGAATCGCTTATCCGGATCACACATCACGTAGCCCTGTTCGAGTCGGTCGACAGTGGCGTTTTCAAGACGCGGCACAACGTTAATATACAGCGGTCCTTGTCTGAGCGAAATGCGAGCGAGGTCTTCGACTTTGGTCGTCTGCGTAGCCGAGAAGAGGGATGTCTGTCGTTCGCCGTTACCGAGGATTTTGATGATCTGCTTCATTTCGTCTTCGAAACCGATTTCCAAAATGCGATCCGCTTCGCTGTAGGTTGTTAGTTATTTTTTTCCAGAAAAATAGACATGGTTGCTAACTCTATAACAAGTTGGCGCAGATTCTTGAATACGAATCCTTTGGTATTCTGCAAGTGATCGAGTAAACGTCCGGCTGTGTGAAGTGTCAGTCGACAGAGTGTGAAGTAAAATTTATTCTCTCAACGTACGCGTCGCGACAATCAGGTTGACACCCTTCTCAAGTTTCTCGGCCTCTGCTCTTCTGTTGGCCCCTCCCATCACAATTCCATGTGTCTGGGTGTGGTTTTCGAGCAATTGTCGAGCGACACCCCAGATCTGCAGCGCAAGCTCTCTGGTCGGCGACAGGATAAGCACACCGGTGCCGTTTCTAGGCTTGAATTTTAAGCTGTGTAGCAGTTCAATCGCAGGAATCAACTATTGTGACAATCTCTGTTAGTGCAGCCTAGAGAACAGCCAAGCCAGGGTTCCTTACGAAGGCCAACGTCTTTCCCGACCCGGTCTTTGCAGCTCCAAGCACGTCGCGGCCGGCCATCAGAGGGGGAATAGCCCTTTGCTGGATTTCAGTCATTGTCTCGAAGCCCATTTCCTTGATCGCTTCCATTGTCTTCTCCGAAAGCGACAGGTCCGTAAATTTGACGGGCAGGGAATCGCCAGTCTGAGGCAACGAAACGGCATTGGCAGATGGAAGGTCTGCAAGATTATCCTGTTCGGCACTTTCGCCATATTCCTCGTCTTCGACGTCTTGGTCCCTCTCGCTGCGATCTTCAACCCGTTCATCTTGTGGCTCTTCGTGGGCCGTCTTTTGCTTCTTGGGTTTGTCTTGCTTTTCGCTTGATCGCTTTTTCGACAGTTTGACGCTTTCTTCGGAAGTGTCGTGTTGGCGCTTGACTTTTTTCGAGTGCTCCTTTGTAGACGCCATATTGCCTTTGGACATACTGCCCAGAAGTTGTCGAATTGTCAAGTTGTTTGAATCTTCGTGATTGCGGCAACTTTTTTTTTCCTCCGCCGCGATAGCGATTCTGCAGTCACGTGGTCCGTGCAGCCTCATCTGGGCCAATGAAAGGGAGTTACGCTTCACCGCCTAAACAGATCTATATTATCAGATTCAATCAACACATTTATCCAGTTGACATTCAGCTAGTCGATGGATTTTAGAACAATTTTGATTGGTAAGATTGAATTGGATGTCTAGAGTCGGAATTACAGTGCTACATTCTTATCAATGCTGCCAACTGACCGATAATTAGGGAATATTGATACAAATGATCGGATGATACATATTAAAGTGAACAATGGATATAAACAGATAAATGTGCCCAAAAAACCCTCTCGAGAAAGTCAGTTGAATAGATTTTTCGGAAGTCATGATGGAATTGGTCACGGTAAAGACTCAGTCAATCCATGCTCACAAACCATTTACCAACCCCAACCTTCACCACTAAAATCAAATTGGAGCTGTCTCTTCTCGGCCTTTCGCATTTTGGTGATATCGTAGTGTGTACCACCGATTGTTTTACGGCCGTTCACGGCATGGCGCTTAGTGTAGACCTTGAACTGTACCGGTCGCAGATCATCAGTCTCGTAGTATGCTTGAATGGGCTTTCTGGTAGACATACTTCTTCTTTCCATCCCTTTACTGAATAGTCATCGCTATATTTGATGTCTTGATCAGATGTCTTTCTCTCTTCTGGCTCGTCAAACAGCTCTCTGGTGCGCTTCTTAAACGCGTAAGGCCCCTTGATATCGATCTTGTTTTGCTTGGCCAGCTTCCCAAGCTTAGGGACCCATTCTGTCTCTCCGCAATGGTCTCCACCTATAAAGGTCCACGAGTCGACAAATTGAACAAACAAGGCCAGTACGAGTCAAATGTTCTTAAGCCCGCAATTCTCAGGTAGATAGGGGTTGGATAACTGGTGGGTCTTTAAAACAAAGAGACCTGTCAAGAGAGCCTTGCCAATCATGGAAATCCTTTCGGCGAATCCGTGACAATCATCGCCGTCTAACAGTGATTGCTCAGTAGACAGTAATGACTGAATATACGATGTACTCACGAAACCATTCATCAACGTAATCCAGCTGTAAAAACATGGAGAGACTTTCCAGTTCGGCCCATACAGCATACGGAGAGACTGTTCTCCTTGAGATTTCTTTGTTGAAGTCTTTTAGCTGCAACAAATTAGCAAAAGATATTGTGAGATTGTGCTCATCCATGCAACATACCCAATTGTCAATTAACTCGCTCATACCATAGGCAGTGAAATTGCTGTAGATGTGCATCCCATGCGCATCCTGATCACGATTGGAGGCCTGTTTCTCCAACTGTTTGTATCTGGCCATTCCTTCTTCTGAGATAATTCAAACCCATTCAGAGGCATCATTGTCGGGCACGGAGGCGATGGCTAACGTCTTTTGCTCGTCCTCACTGTCATCTTCACTCTCTCCATCATCCTCTTCACCAGCCTCTTCTCGTTTCTCGTGTTTCTCTGTTTCAATGTCCCAGTAAGGTCGAGCGATACGCAAGAACTTTGGTAGAGTGACATCGTTGTCATTTCTTTCACCGTTCGCAGTGGTTTCCGATGGCCCTGATGAACCTGGGCTGGCGTTCGCTTTGTTCTTGGAAGATTTATGGGGCGTCGAAATCCCAGAATTAGTGTTGGTTTCTCCGAGAGGACGCTTTCTTTCAGACATGATGTTGATTTCGAGTCAATGAATCAATTGATGTGCAATAATGTGGACGGTATTGACAAACGTTCAACATTTAATGGTTTGAACGTGACGCGTCTGCGCACGGTCTTTGCGCTTATAGATGCAGATCAGCCACGATAAGAAGTAGATCAACAGGGGTCAAACCACATAATCACATGTAATTAATTAAACGCGTCGAATGGTAGGAATATAGTAAACTAATTATACAACCACATATGTACGTGTAACAAGTATTTGTAACGGTTTAAACAATTTATTTTCTATCAAATGTTACAATGTGAAATACATTCAAACGTGTAAAGCGGTGGAGAACTGTTCCGGGATTTTGTCAGTATGGACTGGTTGGCTTTACATGTAATTATTGGAGCCTCCCAGGGTCCGAGTAAAAGGCGACTCGGCCTACTCTCTGAAGATTTATATAAAAAATATTGATATAGGGTCAATTCTACCCAGAATGAACCGCTTGAGATCCCCAATTCCTTGGAAGCATCTCAAGCTTATAAGCTTCATTTGGATAATCTCACTCCAGCCTAACTAGAAAGTAGCATTGGGATTAGGGGTTCTTGCAAATCATGACGTGGCTTCTGCAAGATTTTGTATGATGCCGCGCCAAGCGGTTGCTTAAACGAATCAACCGAGGCTGCCACGCAGGGTCATTATAAAATAATGTTGACTGGAGAATTCATCGAAATACGTATAGCCATTAGTCCATCCCTGCATTCGATATCGACTTCTCAAACGTTGCAGGGTCCCATTTACTGCATCAATGATGTGCACTTGCGACGTGACGATCGCACGATTGATATCAATATCAATAAGTGACTGTAATGGATGTCGCTATACACATCAATTGATTGCGACGTCCTGCGACGTACCAGATATGTCGCTACGTTGTAGCAGCTTAGTTAAAATATAGTATAAACGCAAAATTGTTACATTACAAAAAGTCGTTGTGTTCTTTATTTACCTGTTACGATGCAAATTAAATGCCAATTTACGCGGAGATTGTGTATGTGTGTTGGTTATCTTACATTCATATTAAATTATAAATTGACAGCGAGGCCTGCAGGCCTGCGCGCACCGATTACCCGAATTAGGAAGCCTGCAAGCCGCTTAGGGAGGCTTTGCAGAGAGGATTCCCGATCGACAGCGTACTCAAGAAGCTGCAGGCCTTGATTTGCCCCAATTGGGAAGCTTGCAATCTGATTAGTGAGGCTTTATAAGGTGGATCCAAATGTTTGACATGCTCAGGAAGCTTGCAGGCCTCACTGGCTCTAAGTCGCCTTGCTATAGTTTTTCAATTCCCTGGCAGTAATTTACATTTCACCTGGTCTTTACATGAACATTTGAATTCACCCCAAGATCGTGGATTTTTTTTTTATCGCCAAACAAGGTCAAACCTCTCTATTACTATGTGGGAGTATTTTGATGGAAAAGTCTTACTCCTCACTGGAGCGTCTGGTTTCTTGGGGACAGCAATTTGCTACCGAATTTTCACCGAGACATCTCCGCGCCATGTCTATGTTATTTGCCGAGGGGGTTTCTCGTAAGCGTAAAAATGGTTCATATTCAAGAACTTGTTTGCTAACCAAGGTATGAAAAGGAGACTTCAGGAACAATGGGATGCGTGGCTTACACCAAACATTTCCACGATGATGCTACATTATGATCGACTCACCGTGCTCGATGGAGATATTCTCTTTCCAACCATGGGAATCGAATCTCACAAAGAAGTGGAACTTTTGGTCAAAACCGTCCATATTGTCATCCACGCCGCGTCTTCAATCAGCCTCGGGAGCCGCCTTGGTAAGGTGTCAGGTCCTGTTATTAGTGGGAGCCAACATGTCGCTAGGTTTGCCCTTGATTGTGAGCAACTGGATCGATTCGTGTATGTGTCTACTGCATACTCAAATTCACATCTCGCCACCAAGGCACAAGAAACCAATGCCCAAGAAGGGGATGTCCGTGTAGAGGAGATTTTCTATCCTCTCTCCGGATCTGAGGAAGATCCAAGGGATGAGTGGATGGCTGTTCAGAAACGTAGCTCAAGCCACGCATTTGAAACCCACGATTTTCCTTGGCCTTATGGATATGCTAAACACCTGTCAGAGCGCCTTTTGGTACAGTTGTTTGGTGCAGTTGGTGCCTCAAAGAAGCTTCTCGTTGTTCGGCCATCGGTAATAGGCCCTGCCCAGAACTTCCCATTCCCTGGGTATAGCATTCCAATGTCCACCCCAACGACAGTAGCGGTAGCAGCAATTGCAATGTCTCCATCGCGATTCGTGAAGCTCGCCACCAAATTGCCCGGCGAATCGGGGAGCAATGCGACAGTTGACGAGGTTCCAGTTGATGTGGTGGTAGATCGACTCCTCGCTCACCTGGCCATGCAGACTCCAGGTCCTGTTCATGCTGTCAGTGGAATGCGAGCCCGGACAAGTTTTGCTACGTACTGGTTAGCAATTGACTCCATTCGTCGGCTACCATGGATGGTGCAACCACTATACACCTCGTTAGATTGGCACTCTCGCAAGCTTCATCCTATCGCGCAACTCTATGTTATATTTGGTACATCGTATAACTTCTCTGAAACAAAGACTGATTTGCTTTCCAAACGTCTGTCAGAAACAGAAAATAGCAAACTGCAGCTATTCACCTCTGTTTCTTACAAGCGATTGGACATATCAATTAGAGAAAAGCATATTAATTTTGTCATGCAAACGATTGCGGATACTGACATTTCTGCTCGAATCATTTTTTATCTTTTCCACCAGCGCGGCCGTCTTTCGTCCCTCTGAGTGTGAGCTAGAAAGGCAGTTAGATTCTTGTTCAGTGGTTAACTCAATTTCGAAGCCCTAGCTTTGTAATAATAGCGTAAAATCTCGCCGGCCGGGATAATAAATTAAATGCTAGAATATTTTTTTTGGCTAACTTTAAGCATTTGTCAACAGTCATCCACGCACTCTGCGTCCAACAGCCGTATGAGTACCCCTTCGATGTCAATGTCAACATTCAACGATTAATCCACTGACTTTTATAATCGTCTCAAATTTAACGGCCACAAAAAAATGGTCTCCCTTTTCTCGCTCAAAGGCCGAACGGCAATTGTGTCCGGCGTCGCGAATGCGGGGATAGGCTTTGCCATTGCACAGACTCTGGCCGAGGCCGGAGCCAGCGTCGCCATTCTATACAACCGAAACAAAGCTGCCATTGATGCTGCTGAGACCATAGCTAAGAGCTACGGAGTTCGATGTATGTCGCTTAGATTTGGCTTGATTTCAGTTTACCGACTGACGCGCCGAGAGAGGGTCTAGGCAGCGCATATCAAGTCGATGTCACCAAACAAGCCAATGTTGAAGCGGTGATTGCACAGATAGTGCGCGACTACAATGGACGACTGGATATTTTCGTCGCTAATAGCGGTATTGCATGGGACGAGGTCTGCGCCATCGATAGTAGCATCGCGCATTATCACCAGGTCATGTCTACGAATCTGGACAGTGTGTACTATTGCGCGAGAGCAGCTGGATGGCACTTTCGGCGGCAAGCAGAGGAAAAGATCACAGTGACTGGAGAAGCTCTGCATGATTTCAGGTCAGGCAGCTTCGTGGCGACGGCGAGTATGAGTGGCCATATTGTCAATGTGCCGCATTTGCAGGCTGCGTACAATACATCTAAAGCGGGGGTGATTCATCTCTGTGTGCAGGACTTTTTTTTCTTGTTTTTATTAAGAAGCTCCTAATATTCTACCTAGGCAAGTCCCTGGCTGTGGAATGGGCAGGATTCGCCCGCGCAAACACGGTGTCGCCAGGTTTTATTGAAAGTGGGTTGACCGGAGAATGTTCGGACGATATCAAAAAGTCACTTAGCTCGAAGACTCCTATGCGGTTTGTGTCAAATGAGTTAATAGTAAAAGGGTTACTTACTGACATATTTGCTATGTAGCCGTATAGGACATCCGGACGAGTTGAAGGGCGCCTATCTTTATCTTGCATCGGATGCTTCGAGTTTTACAACTGGAGCTGACATCGTGGTGGACGGAGGGTATTGTCTACCCTGATTGAGAAAGAAATTTTTTTTGAAGTGATAGTTGTTTAAAGAGTTCTGGTTCTGAGCTATTCGGGGATCTTCTGCAGGCGAGCCAGCCATGACTGAGATATCAAGGTGTAATTCAAATGGTATTTGGATCTCACTTTTATAAAAGATGATAGAAATCTTGATGGAAATTTTGCTTAAATACAGCCGAAAAATGACATTATCTGGCATCACGCACCAATGAGTTCACCAGAATACCAAGCAGTCATGACAGTATCTCCATCAAGCCCGAGAAAACCGGTGTTGGAATGAAGTTTCATTTCCGATGGAAGCAACCATTACGAAAATTCTATATCTTCAAAGGGGGCCTGGTAAAATTAACATCCCACCGAAGCCGGTGGTTTGTAATGCGTTGGCCTTAGCAGGCTCTTCTGGTTACCACTACACTTGCCCACCAAAGTCCACCATCTAAACTCTGTCAGCAAAATTTTTAATCCATTTTTCATCAATGATATCTCACCTCAATGAACGCCCGCCCGCCCCGCGAGACTACAGCCACCGCTCTCCCATCTCCCACAAATGCCACTTTCCACACAGCCTCGCCATCATCATGCACCAGCCGGCCAAGAACTTGGCCGTTTCGTGCGTCACTTAGCTTGACAGCGCCGTCCGCACCACCAGTAACAATCATGCCTTGAGATTTATCAACGTCGAAGCTTGTGACGCTGTTCTCGTGGGTTTGCGTCGCGTATATCAGAGTGTATGGTGCAGCCAGAGACCACGCGCGGATAGAGCCGGTCGAGTCTGAGCTGATGATGAGATGAGAATCGTGCAGAATTTGAATCCTTGTTATGAGTGATTTGTGGCCATGTAGCTCGGCAGAGCACTGTCTTTACCACTTGTTAGTTGCATGTAATTTCCGTGAAGAAAGTGAAAAGCTCACCCAGTCCGGACATCCCACACTCGCAAAATTGCGTCTGTACCTCCAGTCGCGACCAATTCACCATCATCAATCATGGCGACTGTGTAAATTTCACCTTCATGGCCGGAAAAAGACTGGACAGGGTTGATATTGCCTTCTTTTGCTGGCGGAAAACTTGGCCAAATACATGCCTTGCCGTCGTAGCCACCAGAGGCAAAAACCTTGCTGTGCGGAGAAGCAGCAAGAGAACGAATAGTTGCGGTGTGATGGCTGTCTAGGATATGTTTGCATTGGCCGGTTTTTACATCCCATATACGAATAGAAGCATCCCTCGAGCCGGAAACAAGGGTCGTGTTGTCAAGAAACAAAAGAGCCCGAACAGTCGATGTGTGACCAGTGAGGACATGCATTTGACTTCTATAGTCACCTCCTTCAGCTCATTCAAACCTAATACATACTGACTCATAGCATACCTCGTCACAAGATTCCATATCCTTATCGTCGTATCTGCGCCACCCGTGCAGAGCATGTCTCCGCGCATAGCGATAGTCCATATTGCTCCCTGAGAACCATTCAGGGAATGTTTTCTGCTACCATCGAGGCCAAAAACGTGGATTTCAGAATCGTCTAGTGCAATTGCGATGTACTCGCCCATTACTTGCAGAGCCGTGACTACGGCTGTTGAGCCTGTGTCTGAGATGGGCTCGGATAGGATGGAGGTTGTTTGAATGTCCATTATACAAGATGGTGCTTTATCAGCTTTCTGCTTTGTAAATGGAAGAAGACAACAAGCAAGAAACTGGATTAATTTAATTTGAGTGCGGCTGACTCACGAAACGATCCCCACATCTAGGCAGATGTCGTATACAGGCAGCTGTACTGTACGTGCAACGTACCAGCCCTTGACTGGACAGGTAAGTAATTATAATGTGGACAGTGTTAATTGAAAATGCTATCTGAATCCGTAATAACATTGACCTCTGATTTTATCCTATATAATCCAATCCCAGCGTCATTCGTCTCGCCTCGTAAATGCCAGAATAAAAGCGAACGAAGACAACATTTTAAATATTATGAGCAGAAGAAAAAGAAAAGAAATTTGTAAAAAGTCTTAAAAAGTCTTGAAAAAGCCTCAAAAAGATTGTCAGAACAAAAGATTGCTCAGAAAATGCCCGTCAACTCCGCAAACAAGATAGAACAATAAGTGAAATGGTATTACATGCACAAACATATGGCACATATTTGAAAGTCTCGATCAAACGTCAGGCCATCAAAGCTTGTCCCCGATTCTCGGCGAGGCGATAATAAAAAATATATATTCATAAGTTCATCGTACAATTAGAAGAAGAAAGAGTAGACAAAGACCAGAACAGTCCAGGCAGTGGCCACTGTGTACTCTAGCTCGAACCAGGCGGCTTGTCCACCAAAGGCGATACGCTTGCTCTTGGTTGTCGGGTGGGCGACGCCGGTCTTGGGGTCGCGCTTCAACAAGTCTTCCCGGTCTGGCATCGATGGAGGGTCGATTGCATACGAAATGGGGATCCAGAGCGAAGTGCAAATGAACAGGAAAGTACACGGCGGCCAGAAGGCATGCGTCATGAGGCAAACAAACACGTCCTTGAAGCCAGACTGCTGGAAGAAGCAGCGGTAGGACGATAGGATGACGGCTGCCAGAGTCACGTACACAAACGACAGGTGAAACAGAGCCATGTAGTTGAACAAAATGGTCGTCAGGCGGCGGAACATGTTCTTTCTGCGTTTTGGGTCACGTTCTTCGAGAGCGGAGCTCAGCGAACCAGTTGGTTTAAAAGCTTGGGCTTGACCTCCGAGCCATTTGGGCAGGATAAAGGCCCGAACAATGCACAGGGCGATGTAGGGAGCCATCCAAAGCTGGTACCGAGATCCACGCTGGCCAGTGTGGTAACCGGCGGGGATGAACAGGACAAACTCGCAAAGACGGTTGGATATGGTGGCAGCAAAGCAGGCACGCATCAGCCATCTGAGCTGCTCGTCATTGGCATAGGCCACAAGAGGCTTGCCCCACAGGAGAATAATGGGAATGGCAAACAGAGAGGCAGTGAGTAAGATTGTGTAGACACTCAGAGTAGCATAGAGAAAGCCAGAAAAGCGCTGCGCGACGGACATTTGGCGCACTGCTTCACCAAAGAGAGAAAACTTGAGCTTGACAGCAGTATCAACGGTTCCAATGGCCCATCGGGTACGCTGCTTCAAGTGGGAACCGTAATCATCCGGGACAGTGCCGAACTGGAGCGGCTCGTGGACGTATGCGGTGTGCCATCCCTTGCCCAGCATGAGAGTCGAGGTTGCGACATCTTCGGCGAGAGAGCCGAGCGGAAAGTTGCCGATTTCGTCGAGGGCATCACGGCGAACAACATAACCAGATCCAGTACACCAGGCGACACCCATTGCATCTTTAATCGGCTCGATAACGTGAACGAAAAAGTCCAAGCTCTGGGCGAGAGGATCCGACGGCGGGGTGTTGTAGAACAGCTGCGGAGGGCATGCAAGGGCCATCTTAGGGTCGATAAGCAAGTGGGGAAGGACCGCGCGAAGCCATTCCTGCTCCGGAATCTGCAAGGGGAAGAAAAGACGTGTCAGTTTGTTACCGTAAATCAACGACAATGAATAAGGCTACTACTCACCATGTCAGCATCGAGAGCAGCCATGAATTGGCCAGCACCTCCTGGCAGCAAGCGAGTCTGATCAAGACCATAGTTCAGGTTACCAGCCTTGAAGTGGTGAGGGACACCAGGGATCTTCTTCCGGGCCATGTAGAAGACATTCGGATGCGTCTGTCCGAGTTGGTTAACCGCTTCTTCCAAGCTGGCCGAAGCGCCATCGTCGAGCAAGATGACACGGAATCTGTCGCGGGGGTAGTCCTGATCCAAAGCGCCACGGAAAGTGTCCATGACAACGTCGTCCTCCTCTCCGCAGCAGGTGACGAAGACATCCACGGTGGGAACATCATCACCAGTCAGCCTCAACTTGGCTCTTGATCGCTTCTTCATGGCCATCATGGTCCAGCAGTTGTGCATCAGTGAGGGAATGGCGACGGCAATTTCAATGCCGATAAAAACCCACGCACCAGGGAAGGCCATGTGGTTGGCATTCTGGGCGAAGATGACGCAGGCAACACGCAGGGCCAGGTAGGCCATGTACAGGCCCATGTTGGCGAAGGTTAGGACAGGCACGAGATGGAAAATCCATCGTTTCCAGCCCTTCCAGATCTCAGCATCGTCGCGGTCGTGGAGGCGGGCAATGGATCCGGGCTTCACCCAGTCTTTGGCGAGCACGGGGGACGGGGGCTGGCTGACAAGCTCTGTCAAGCTGGCGTGGCTTTGAAAATGATGATTCTGGTACTTTAGGGTAGCCTGTTAGGAATATGTGAGGAAACAGTGGGAAGGGGGGCAACGCGGTGCATACCAAAGATGGGGTGGCCGACCGCGAGTCACCGGGGCTGGTGACGAAGGACTCTGCCATCGACCTCCTATACGGGCTGTATGGAGTGTATGGGCCGTTGTATTCGTTGCTGCCGTTGTGGTTGTTAAAGGCGAGACCTGGTCGGATTGGCTTGACAGCAGCGCGCGGGGTGGCCCGGTCGTAGCTCTCAGTGCGCTGGTGCTCGTGATGGACGTCCATCTCGACCATCTCCTCTCCGTACCATTGATTGCCCTGCCCGTGGGCATACGGGTTGTGCCCGTATCCGCTCATCGCGACGAAACGAGGTGGTAGGCTGGGCTGGCCGTCCACCACCGGAGGCTTTGTGTGTATTAACGAGTGACTGTGTGGAAGCGCCCAATATTCCTCGAGGGTTTTTCGTTGGGGGCGTGTGCCAGACGGAACTGATGGCGGATGATGGCCAGCGGTCGTCAGAGACGAACAAGCCCAAAGTCAAAAAAAGCAGCGATGAAAAAGCAGGTACCAAAACGAGTGTGGTGAGGCAACCAGCCGGGGCAGAGGTTAACTCGCAACTCCGTCACGCAGACTCGAGATGTGCAATGAATGACGAGAGGACGAGGAAGCGGTCGGGGGGGTGTTTGGGTTGGGAGAGCGAGCGAAAAAGACTTCCTGCTTATCTGGGCAGCAGCGCGCGTTAGAGGCTATTTAGTCCTGCTGCAGGAGATCGCACAGCGGCGAGACCAATCGGACGCCTCCGGAGGGAACAAGGGAGCCTCGGCAGCCAATCAGTAGGCAAAGATAGCAGTGGAGCTACACCCAACAGGGGTGTCCACTGTCCTGGCCCCAGCTGGCCCCATGCGGCGCGGTGATTGCACGGCGGGTCTCAGGGACGCCGCTGTTTGCGGCGGCGATTGGCATTGTGTTGGACTTAGCTTTGCTGTGGGCTGCAGCAATCTGCCCCGATTGGCTCGCGGTGTTAAGGATCTTTTCCTGATCGATCTGCAGGGTGTAATTGAACAGCTCGATGTGGTCTAGCTTCCCTAAATATAGCGTGTGTCTCCGTTCATGGCTCCTTTTGGGCTAGTGTCTCCGCCGGCCCTCCCCACTTGCCTTTGGTCGCGCCAACCAGGCAAGGGCGTCAGCACCCCACCAGGCTGTGCTGTGGAGTCTAGACCTGCGTACTCGACGTAGCTGGCCCAACTCTAAGTACGGACACTCAGCACCGCACAGTACGACAGAAGTTGAAATTTGCGCGGTCCCCCACGGCTGCCGTTCTGGGCCTAGTTGCCGGCTGCGAACAGGGAAGTGGGCTCCTTGGAGTGGCTACAGCCAATCAGTCGTGTCTTATCTGTGAACTGCTCTTCGCTGTTCAGCCTTGTTTCTGGCCGGCAAGGGAGCATGCGATATAAATTACTTTGTACTTGTGCTTGCGAATCCAGTGCCTGAGGAAGCGGTAATTATACACTGTCAATTATCTGATGCGTCGTGTCAGGGATGCCTCACCGCTGAGGTCTGAGGGATGATATCTGTACGGAGTTAATTTTACCGCAAGTCAGCCACCCTCAGCCACTGTTATGTTTCAGTGTGCCACCGTAACCCTTAGGTGCCCCGTTATGACGATGTTGCAGCAGTTTCTTAATACGAACCGTTGACAATCATACGTGCATGATACTTAATTAGTACTCCAGTACCATCTGTACTTACTACGTACTCCATACTGAGTCTACTGTGGGATTGATCTTGCGCCGCTTCGTAGATAAGAACACTAATTATTTTATTTATCATTATTGACTGCTGCACCGTGAGTCGACGACCCGGCTAACCCGAGCCGCACCAGTCTTGGCCGTCGGTTGACATTCTCAACATCCCAGTACCATCGTCTACTTAGGACTGAGTATTACTGAACATTTTATTATTACTTGGGAGTCACTTCCTCCGTATACTTCGTACGCCGGCTGACCAATTGTCGCCGCGTCTCCACCAGCATTGTCATCCTGCAAAAACCAACGTTTCACCAATGCCGTCTAGAAACGGTTCTGGCACGGTTGTTCAATGAGATTTTCTTTTGTGTCGACTGATCCGGACATCCCTCTCTCTTATCCATCTCCTGAGGCTCCGTAATACTGCTACGTATCGCCTCGCTGCTCCCGGCAATACGTTACATATGGGCGACTCATGGCCGCGTCAAGACAGTGGGGTGCGCTAGTACCAATAAGCTCTGGCGATGGGGCGCCTGGTTGGCTGGTGGCAAAAGCCTTCCACCCATGAGCCCGCGCTAAGCCATTCAGGGCAGCCACGCCAAGAGGGCAGAAAACTCTGTCCTGGAAGGCACGTGACTGGGCTCCCCGATTGGGCAAGTGCGAACGCAGCGCCCAGGGGTCGGTTGCTGCGAGGGCAACACTTCGCAGTACAGTTGCTCGATCGCGGCCGATAAGCCTTCGCTGCCCACGGCCCTCGTTGTCTCACCTCGTCGCTTCACCACATCAACACCACACCTCACCACGCTCGCTCTGTCTGGTCTCCTCATTCTCTCGCCTAGTGCTAGTTCTCGCTCTAGCTCTACTTTTCGCTTGACCTCTCGTTTTTATTCTCGCTTTCGCTCTCGCTGTCGTTCTCGTTCTCCTTTTACTGCTACTGCTATTGTCCTCCGCTCCTCCCGGCATGGTCTTTCGGTGGATTGTCAACGCCGGCCTGTTGGCCATCCCGATCGGGACCACCATTGGTGTCCTGGTGGGCATCGACGCTCAGCGGCAAGCATCTGGCCAACAACCCTTGTTTTCCGGTGGTGATAATGGTAGCAGTACCGGCGGCGGCGGCGGCGGCCTAGGGAACGGCGGCAGTGGTGGAAACGGTGCTGGTGGCGGCAGTTCTGACGACAATGGCATTCAGTGGAAGGAATACTGCCAGGACGCTTTCGGTATCGAGCCGTCGACCAAAGGACAACAATATATTCGTGAGTCGGCTTTTCGATGAACTGTTGCATGATCGTCTTCCTTGGACTAATCTCAATCTACAGTGAATCCCAATCAATGGGGTGTGGACGCCGCAACCGTGGGAGGAATGTGCATGAATGTACGCTGATCAGCCGACTAAGCGCTGCTGTTTTGATTGCTAATGGCACTGCTTTGTCAACAGGTGACCACTTTTAACAACGGCACCTATGCCACCAATACCACTGGTCCCGAGTTTGCCGTCACTTGGAACTACACGGCAGAAAACCCCGACCAGCCTGTGCACGCCTTCCCCAATATCATGGTTGGAGGTGACACTTTGCCCATTCAGCTGAAGAACCTAGAAACCATTTACTTGGACGTCGAGTGGACGTATGGCGTGGGCAACGACCCCAGCGCCACGACTGATGAAACTGCGCTCACAAATGACGCGATGAATGGCAATGTTGCCATTGATATTTTCTTGGACTCCCAGGAGGCTACCTCGTCCAACAGCAGCAAGGCCTCGTTTGAAATCATGATCTGGTTCGGTCAATTTGGTCCCGCCACGGACCCCGTCGGCTACACATCTGCGGCGGACCACGGCGTGGTATTGACCAGGACTATCAATGGCACCGATTTGTTTGTTCCTCTTTCTGTGTCCTTTTTTCGAATGCTAACAAGCATATTTACAGCGACCTCTATTCCGGCCAGAACAGTCAAAAGCAGAACGTGCTCACATACATCGCTAAGCAGACAACGGGCACCTGGAATGGCGGTCTCCAAGAGCTCCTCACGAAGCCGTCAAACCTCCCTGCGACCATCTCATACCCCGCAACCACCGACTATATGGGCCACTTCAGTTTTGGGTCCGAGGCCTTCAGTGCCACGAAGAATGTCACCTTCCATGTCCCCAAATTTTCGGTGGATATACGGTAGTAATGTAATGAGTTTGGGGGGTATTATAATGGTGTAAAATAATGGTTTCTGGAGTTCTGGTTCGGTACGCGACGATTGATTGATTTAGCATTTACATTTGACCTTTCTTTTCTGTTGCCTATAATATCTGGCTATCACGTTTTCATGCGCTTAGACTAGAGAATGAGAAGAATTAATACCCGAGTTCATCACCAATTCTAAATGAGATAATTACCAAATTAGGAAATAAAGTGACGAGGTCATGTATTATCAACAACGTGCCGTACAAGTACACCCAAACTATGTACAGAAAGAAAAGAAAAGCATCCACTACCCCAAATTCTGCAGATTCACCAGCTCATAATACCGGCCCTTCTTGCGCAGCAGCTCAGCATGCGATCCAACCTCGGCAATGCGCCCGCTGTCCAGCACGTATATCACATCCGCGCGCTGGATCGTACTCAGACGATGTGCGACTGCAATCGTCGTGCGGCCGCGCGCTGCCGTGTCCAGGGCTGATTGCACGACTTTCTCGGATTCAGAGTCTAGGGCTGAGGTGGCTTCGTCGAGGAGTAGGATTCGCGGGTTGCGAAGGAGAGCGCGCGCGATGGCGATGCGCTGTTTTTGGCCGCCAGAGAGCATGCGGCCCTTGTTTCCGACTTCGGTTTCGAAGCCTTGTCTTTACGAATATATGTCAGTAGGTGGTAAGATTTAGGTGTTGGACGTGGTTCTTACGGGAGAGATAGGATAAAGTCGTATATATTTGCGTCCTGGGATGCCGCGATTAGGGCTTCCTCTGAGACTTCGCTCGGGTCGCATCCCAGAATAATATTTTCACGAATCGTGCCCTCAAACAGCGCTGCTTCTTGCCCGACATACGCGAGATTCTTCCTGTACGAGCCAATGTCGAGCTGCGCGATATCCATGCCGTCGACATGCACTGCTCCAGACAGCGGATCGTAAAAGCGCTCCAGCAGCGCAATACATGTACTCTTTCCACAGCCACTGGCGCCGACCAGGGCCACATACTGTCCCGGACGAACAGTTAAATCCAGGCCCTGGAGAACCGGCGTGTTCATTCGGCTCGGGTACTTGAAGTGCACATTCCGAAAGTCAATCGAGCCTTGAATGTTCAAAGCAGGCTGCTTGTTGTTATTGCTGCTCTTGTTGATCTCAGAACTGATAAGAGGCTTGCTGTCGTAAAGCAGCTTCAGCTCTGCCGCGGCGTTCTTTGCTTTACTCATGCCCGGAGCATACGAGAAGATCCTGCCAGCGGCCTGCGCGCCGAAAATCACCTCACTGAAGCACACGTAGAACTTGAAAATGGAGTACTCGTGGTGTCCGACCAGCGTCCCGCCATACCAAAACCCGAGGGCCATGCAAAAAAACTGCACTGCTTCGGAGCTGGCATACAGAAACGACGACTTGACGATCGACGGGATATTTTCGCGGATCTGATGCTCCAGCTTACTCGCGTACGCGTCCAGCATGACCGACTCCATCGTGAACGAAGCAACGGTGCGAATTGCAGAAGCGGCTTCGCTTGCAAAGCTGGCCGAGCTTTGGTATACTTTCTTCGACCGTGATTGGAATTTGTTAAGAACCCAAATGCGCAGAAACCCGCTAAGAATGAGGACCGGCACGGCCGAGATGCAGACCAGGGCGAGCTTCCATCCCAGGATCAGGGCGACGATGAGCGCGCCGAGCAGGTTGACGATCATGATCAGCAGTGTTCCCAGAGTGGCGCCGCTGATTCCGGAAAGGCTTTTGGTGTCTGTGGCGAGAATAGACGTGAGAGCGCCAGTGGCATTTTCTTCTTTGTCGAAAAAGGTGATGTCTTGGTTCAGCAAGACGCGGAAAGTCGTGCTTCGTGCGCGACGTAGAAGCTTCTCTGAGCTGAATGCAAAGATAATTCCTTGCACGGCATACAGCAGAAAAGTGACCATCCCTAGCATAAGAAACATGAGACACCAGAAATCGGTGTCGTGGCGCAGTTTGTGGAATTCCGATTCTGGAAGCGTGATTGTACTGACACACTTGGCCATCATAACAGCCTGCGAGGGCTGAACTGCGCCAGCGAGGATTGACAGGATAAGAGCCAATACCATCACATGGCGCTCGGGATAGTTAAACCCGGCGATAAATTTGATCAGAGACCAAACAGAGTAGCGAGAATCAGTCTGAACCAGTGCGGACTGCAAAGTGTTGGTGATGTCTTTGTTTGGTTTCGGTTTCCATAATTGTACGTCGCTGTCGAAAGGACCAACAATTCGCGTGTCATCAGACATCGATAGAAGATCCAACTCGTCGTCCTCGGCCACGCCGTCATCTATTCTGCCTTCATTGATATGTTGAGCTTGCACAAGATTAAAATAAGTTCCGTGCTGCTCTGTGAGCTCCTTGTGAGTCCCTTGCTCAGCAATCTTTCCGTTCACAAGAACGACAATATTGTGCGCGTTCTTGATCGTCGATAGACGGTGAGCAATGACAACAGTTGTCCTTCCCTCGGCCGCTTTGTCCAACGCCACCTGCACATGTGCTTCAGATTTGGTATCGAGAGCCGACGTGGCCTCGTCGAGAAGTAATATCTTGGGTTCTTTAACCACCGCGCGGGCAATCGAAATACGCTGTTTCTGGCCACCAGACAGAGAAAACGAAGCGATATGCGTGTCGTATCCGTCTGGCAGGGCCATGATAAAGTCATGGGCATTGGCCAGCTTGGCGGCATGTATAATGCGTTGTTCGATTTTCTTACTGGGCTCGTTCTCGAACTCGGATCCAGTCAGGCCGTAGCGGATGTTTTCAAAAATGGTGGCGGAAAAAAGCTGTGGCTCCTGAGAAACAAGCGATATTTGCTGGCGCAGGGAATGGAGATTCAGAGTCTGGATATCGTGTTCATCGACGAAAATCCGTCCTCCGATCGGGCTATAAAATCGCTCTATCAGACCAATGATCGTGCTCTTTCCAGACCCAGAAGGTCCAACAAAGGCAGTTGTTTTTCCCGCTGGAATATTGATGTTGAATGAATCCAAAACCTGTACCTCCTGTCTCGACGGATAGATATGCTTCACATCTCGAAACTGGATATTGCCGTTGAGAGAACGCAGTTTTGTGCCTTCGGTGGACCAAGGATTCAAGGGCGAAACGCGATCAATGGCACTGAACACTTTGGACGCTGCGGCGACTGCGTCTGAAAATGCTTGCAGATTTGGAGCGACATTTCCAAGACTATAGGAGCCGAGAATAATCGCCATCATGATTGTGAGAATGTCTCCCGGAGCGAGATTCGTTGTAGCATCGACGATAAACCGCGATCCCATCCAGAAACCTAGCCCATAGTTGAGGTACATGATGCACAACAGAGCGCCAATGACCAGCGCAAACGAAATCTGAAGCACGCGGCCAAAGCGCTCCCCTTCTCTCATGTACTTGTCGTACTTTTGCGCCAGCGTTTCATGCGCCCCGAATGCCACCACCGTCCGAATCGACTCAAATGCATTATCCGCCAGATTTCCGCCCTGTCCGTACTTTTCGAGTGAACGTTTGCCATAGATGACCGAGACGATGGAGCCACTGCCCATGACCAGCAAGAGCGTGGCGAGAGTCGAAGTGCAGATGAGCGCCAGCTTCCAGTATTTCACGTATGCGATGATAAATGCAGTGACAAAGCTGGCCACTCCGGCGAGGACCAAGCTAAGCTTTTCGGAAATGCCATCCTGGATGAGAAGCATGTCTCCGGTTATGCGCGTTGTGATTTCGCCTGTGCCCAGGACGTCGAAAAAGGCGATGTTTTGCTGCAGGATTGCCTTGAAATATTGCACGCGGATCTTCTGCGTCACCGAGTTGCCTGTGTATACAAGGCCGAGGGTCGCGAGGAAACTCACGACGAATTCGCCGATTCCGAGGTAGGTGAAATAGAGTACATTTTTGGTGAGCTCGTGATAGAAATGATCGTACGTGATGGTGCCAATGGCAACCTCTTTGAGGGTCGTTGTGACTTGTCCGAAGAAAACCTAGGATTGGCGTCAGCGTTGAATTATTGAAATCGACTGATGCGATCTCACTGTGAATAAAGGCAATGCTGCGCCTTGTAGGATAGCGCACACTGTGCTCAGGGCGAGAATGGCGAGGTCGGTTCTATTCGCATACTTGTAGATCTGAAGATAGCCAACTTTGGGTTTGTCAATGCGAATCTGGTCGTTCAGGATAGTTTGCTGCGCTTCCGATAAATTTTGGGCAGCGGACTGGGGCTATACAAAGTCAATCAACAAAATTCATCATCGCCCGATGACATTGATGGCATACCTCTAGGCGGGGTCCCAATGGGATCCCTTCCAGGTCATTCATGTCTGCCATGACCCTCTTTCTGTCGGGTCGGTCGTATATGTGCTATTGCTCATCGCGATCGCATTTGGCAATTCTATTTGACGTGTCGCCGGCTCTCATCCATAGACATACCGGTCGCCGGGCGAGAATGGCAATGGAGTGATGAAATCGAAATCAAAAAGTGCAGAAGGGGCTCGTTTTCAGCTAGTGGAATCGAGGATCTGCATTATTGGCCTTTGCGATTTCAAGATTCAAGGTACCAAAGGACCACGGTGGGTACTACGAACTACTTCGCGGTCCTGACTCTTCAGCTGATGCTGCGGGTTGTGTTCGCAATCGCGCTGCTATTAACGTTATAGCCGACAAATTAATGTTATTACCCATGCGAAAATTCCCTTTTCCACCGTTTCCTGATGGGTTCTTCTCCTCGCCGAGTCCTCGGCAGTCCTCGTGTCATTCATGATTCTGAGCATATGGAGTCGCACTAATGTTTAGCCCAGGGATCGACACAGCTGTGACCCACATATAAGAGTCAGTGAGCCAGTCAATTTCACTCAATCGATGCTGGAAATCGGCAAAGATTAGCACCAGGACCCATGTGAACGCCTTGGCCTCGGTCGACCTGATACGTAGTTGTTCTGGGTCATTTAGAATGCATCTGGACGTTGCCTTAATTCAATACTGTTGATTTCCTCGCGACTTTGCCGTCTCCATAGTAGATTTTGAGAAGATAATTACCATTTTTAAGCCGTGCTAGTTCCGTGATGAAATAATTGCATCTACACAGCGGAAAAAGGGCACAATTTTCGCGGCTTAATAGAGGCAAATAGCCTGCCTCAGCCAACCACTCAATTAGGAGGAAATTTAATTTCTGTAGATTATTTTTTTTATTTCGTTATTCTTCACTTCCTAATAACTCTGTGCCAATTGTTATAGTATGAGGGAAATGAAGGATTCGGAAATAGTTGCACTTGCCTGGAAGAACTATGTAGGCCTTTTCGCAGGCCGCTGCATACAAAGTTAGTCCCATGAAATGCAACATGACGCACAGAGCACTTCCCAGCTTGGAAATAGAAGAACCAATTTCGTCGGGGCTTCCTCATGGTTTCTGTAGTACGACTAGCGGAATTGAGAAATTATTTTGGCTTCATCTTTCATAGTGAGACAGTCGTATCCCATTGGACAACATCAGTGTCTACAATTAACACTGTATTTGATGTCGTGGGTCTCTCTTGACTATTATTCTCTGAAACTGTATGATGGTAGCCGGCTGCTCCATGGAGGTCTTCCCTTAATCATAGATCTTGGGCGAATTCCAATTCATGTCACTCAACACCTGGCCGTTGGTCACAGTTATCACTACAGTCCCTTCGGCATGCTGTTGATAAAACTTGAACCATCCGGGAGAATATTGGACTTTGGTTCCTACAATAAATTTTCCGGGAAGGTCCTTGAGCCCACAGCCATACAGCACCTTGATGCTTGTTGGGAGGTTATGTGAACGGTGTGCGTTAGCATTCCTTTAGCTAACCATTCCAGTTAGACTCCCCTTGGTTTCCTGGACTGGGACTGGGTATTCATTGCGTAGGGGTGTTTAAAGAGTTTTTAAAAAAAGTTCAAATTTATTATTGGCCATGGTCTTGTTGGGCTTGGACGACTGTTAAAGCCTAAACGATGAATAACCGCAATGGGTATGACTAATTTTTGGGAGACACTCGAGGCGTGGCAACCATTTTTACGCACAATATAACACAAACTATGAATCATTTGAATACTGAAAGAAAGCAAGTTTATTACCCGACAGTATCGCGTTTTACGCCAGCTGGTTGGTAAATCCGACGCATTTTGCCATTCGGGTATCCGGGGTTGGGTTCCGGGGTTCCGGGATGCCGGGTATCGATACATGCATTTTTGTTAATCAACCATTTATATCTCGACCGGCACTCATAAAAGTGAAAAGTAGTGGAGTTGATACGAAACCGATTAATGGGAACTGAAGATTGATATAAGAACCCGTATCCCCCCAAAGTTGACTTTTGATGAACTTTCATCCGGCTATATCTAATAGCGCAGCGCCAATCGAACCATCACAAAATATGAAAGCCGTCCAAATACTAGGAGACGCTTCGTCTCCTAGAGTGACGACAAGTGATTCCATTCCAATTCCTATCCCCAAAGGCGCCGAAATTCTTGTTCGAGTCCTTGCTTCTGGAATCACCGGTGACGAGGTTCTATGGCCCGAAGTCTACGAATCCGCATCTCGAATCCCCGGACATGACGTATCCGGAGTCATTGAAGCCCTGGGGCCTGATTATAATGGCCCTCTTAAGACCGGCCAAGAGGTTGTTGCCCTACTCGCAGCAGATAATGGCGAAGGTCAGGCTGAATACACCATATGCCTTGCCGAAGAAATTGCTCTGAAGCCTGCCTCTATCACGCATGAAGAAGCCGCGGCGCTACCCATCCCAGTCGTCACAGCCTGGCAAGCAATTTTGGATCACGGGAAACTTGCAAAGGGCATGAGGGTCCTTGTCACAGGCGCATCTGGCGCGGTTGGGATGCTGGCAGTGCAGCTTGCAATAAAACTGGCTGGTGCCAGTGTGATTGCTCTAGCTTCAGCTCGGAACCATAGCTTACTAAAGCAGCTCGGTGTATATGAGGTGCACGACTACAACACTACCGGATGGGAAGGGAATATCAAAGATGTAGACGTGGTCTTTGATACAGTTGGAGGAGATGTCTTGACGAAAACCTGGAAGACTGTCAAGAGTGATGGGCTCATTGTCACAGTTGGGGATCCAGCTCCAGATTGGGCGTTTGGCCAAGGTACAGCTACTGAGGCCGTAAGTCATCCTAACGTGCGATATATGCATTTCATTGTAAGTCCGGACTCGCACAAGCTGAGCCAAGCTTTGGAATTCATTGGCGAAGGAACTGTTAAACCATTGGAAGTGGAGTCATTCCCCTTCGAAAAGGCAGACTTGGCTTGGGAGCGTGCTAGAGAGAGAGGACTGGGCAAGAAGATTGTTATTACCTTTGGAGGTTAAAGATGGTGGAGACAAATCCTGCTGAGACCAGAGTGAAAAAGCGGCAAGAGTGAAGATTTATAATGGGACTAAAACTTTAAATATCAAAAGTTATCCCAGGTGACTCATTATAAGAAAGATGTCTGTAATCTGCATGAGGGCATAATGGAGCTTGCAAAGCTGCACATGAAAATCCCATTTGCCAGGCGACTTGAATGATTATGTCTCGAGCTTCCGAACATCGGGAAGTGAAAAGCCATGGCTCATAGGACCATTGAAATAAACCACAATATGTATTATAAGAGCTTCTGAGTAGATTACACAGACTGCCAATGCTCGCACAAAACATTTTGAAGTCATTATCATAGAATTCGCCTCATGGTGGATTATTTGTCCACCATGAGAGGTCTTGACCTAATTCGGTCGAATTGTACCATCCGCAGATATCCTCCATGGGACCCAGGGAAGCAAATATGTCGCTATCGCTGGCCGAAGTCTCTGCCTCAGACTGCGACATTGCTTGGCCTTGACCGCTTGAAAGACTTGGAACGTCGCCGGGTCCTAGTACATTATCAGGTTTGGCTGCCTTGGTTCCAAGCCCAAGAACATGTCGAGCTATGGTCTGTATCTCCTGTACATTCTTTGCCGTTCTGGGCCACAGCTCACCTAACGCCTTGAGGCACCCAATAGTCATACGAATTTGATCTCTTGCGATGGCGAGTTCCTTTCCTTTGAATAGAAAATTACACGCGGATAGCAATGCCAAGGTCCCTTCGCTGAGCATGCAGGTAGTGAAAGGACTGTGGTGGAACTTTTCAGTCGGCAAGGCCAAGAGGCGGATTTGGGCCTCTGTAGATTTCAGGACTCGGATGGTGTGCACGTTAATGAGCTCTGGCGTGGGAGTCTCGCGGGGTGGATAGCGGGCACAACTTGATATCCACTCCACTGGGTTGAACTTGAGATCTGATAATGGTCTGTGAAGGCCGATAGTCGCGCTGCAATGGCAATGAGCCCGTGGCATTTTATGGCAACATTGTAAGATAAAAAGATACTTACACGTGGATTAACAAGTGTGCTTGAAACATGAGTTCGTCGATTTCCCCATTCTTGCTCATAATCTGTTTCCGACCTTTTGGCAGCAGAAGAAGCCATCCATTGATAACAGAGTCGGCTGCCTGGAGAACTTGCGGAGAGTCTTCGCTTGCCGCCACCTTTGGTGCTGTAGATATTGCCAATGCTGCGCATCGCACGGCACCGATGAGATAAGCAAATGATGAGAAAGAAGTTGATTCTGGAGCCAAGTCACGGCAATCGAAATCTTGCAGCGTCTGCGGCTCGGGAATGCTCTATAGAGAAGCTGAATTAGTCATTCCAGTCAAGGAATAGAGCATTTTATAAGAAAAAATGTGTCTTTAACGTATTCTTAGGAGTGGGTTACTTACTCCTTGTTCATAATCCAGCTCCTCGCATGGCAAGTCAACAGTGGCATCAACATCCACAGTTACAAAGTTCATGGTCCCAAGAGTCCCTGCGTAGTAAGCATCGACTATATAAAGTGTCCACCAAGTCCGTCTCCAGCTTTCAGTTAGCACTGCATCTTGCGCTCCGTGTTCCTCTGCAAACTCCTGTCGAAACATTTGTAGATCAAGCCCAAGTCGAACTGCAGTGTCGATTTCCCTCTTGGATTCTTCTTTGTAGTTGTTCCAGAACAACGCTATAGAATACAAAATTCGACACTGGACCATTACTGGATCTATTTGCGAAGCTTCCACGAAGCAAGTCTCGACATGATCTTTAAGAGGAGTAGACCATTCATGAGAGCTGTAAATATGACCAATGAAGCGCAATGTGGCTATGAGAGGCCTTAAGTTCAACTGAATGCATGGGTCTTGTTGAATTCTCACCAAGTGCGTCCGCGGCAACACAAGTGGGTGAAATTTGTGGAAGTTTTTGTAGTACGAGTCGATTAAAGGATCGCCAGCAATGTGGTCACTACCAATGTCTATTTGAGGCACTGTCGATGAGCCTGAACTTGTAATTTCACCAAACAGCTCATGGTTATTGGGGAGAGCGACTTCAATGTCACCAGATAGAGATTCGCGATGCTGGTAAGCCCACGAGGTTTGCGGTGGACTCGTGCGGTCTACTGATTCGACTTGATTCCGAGCTTTAGCCTCAAGTCTTTTGCGCCGCTCAGCTAGAGCTGCGCGATCAAGGCCACCTCTTCGCGACTGGGCATACTGGCATCGCTTATCGAGTTCAGTGCACCGGCTGCAATGGGGTCGAACTCCATCACATTTCAAATGGCGTGAGCGGCAAGGCAAGCAGGCTAGGGATGAGCGAGTATTGCCTTTGGCCCTTCCATTCGGCGATGCTGTATGTGCTCTATCAGTATTCATGGGATCGGGTGATAAGCTAAAGTCGATCAATTGATGTAGCAGCGGTCTATAGAAGTTGAATGTTCCCTCTGCCTTACAGCGGGTATCCGCCTGCCGGGTATCCGGGAATCCGGCTTATCCGATTTCCGGGGAATGGCTCGTGTCGGATATTCCCGGCTAATCTGGAAGCCTTTTTCTCGTATTCATTATTATCTGCATGATTTGATGATAAGGAATGCGTAAACGATAATACGCTTCCAGACCCCAAATCAATGAGGGATACGGGATCTATGTGTGATTATCTCGAAGCAGGGATAATTTCGCTTCAAGCACAGCAGAAATTGCAGCAGTCAATGCTATCTGGGCTTGTGTCAAATTCAGCTTGCTACTGGCATGTGACAAGTACAAGTACGAAGCTAAATTAATGAGATGTACCGAACAACAGACCACTACGAGCTCAAAGAATCGCAAAATCTAGTTCTGGCTGGAGATATATCGGGGCTTCGACAGTTCAATGTTGGCATTACATGCAAAATTTCGCCGTAGTGATAACATATATCTCACATGTGCAGGTTAATACATCAATGTCTAACGGGTACACATACAAGACTGTTCAAATGTTGAGAAACAACACCATTCACATCTACTGTTCGGCATTGATGTCTGGTGTCCCGGTTGGAGAACAAAACGACATCGGAGATAAAAATCAATACACGAGATTTATCCTTGAATCCTCGACGTAAAACTCCCATCGAATAACTTTTATCCATAACATGAGAGGGATAATGCAGCATCTGAAGGCAGAAAATTAATTCACAGATTGAATGTTCACTTTTATGTTTTTTTGTTACTCAAACCGCGTGTAAGATTCCCTCTGACTCCCTTCTGAATACATGAACTCCTAAAAATCAGGGAAATAGAAAACGAGATTAAAGAGGTCCCATGGTAAACACTAAGCCAGGGAATTGACGTCGAGTCTAATGTAAGTGCAACCTTGAAGTTATACTCGGTTTGATGAACACCCGAAGCCGAGGAGCACCTACAGAAGTACTTGACCACTAATCATTGATCGCATTTAGTGACTTGACATTTTGGATACTTGGCATATTAATTCCTTTTTGACAAACCTCGTTCTTAGAGTGAAATGCGTACACTATTTCAAAGCTAAAGTACTATGCATACTTCCTCATGGATGAAAGGAAGATAATACCTCTTCGGGGAACATTGTAGCTGGTTGTCACTTGCAATCTGGATATAAAACCATCAGATGACGAATATGGCATAAGTAGACTTGCAAAAAGATGATGGCCTTGCCGAAAGATGCATGGAGCCCAAAATCGCAAACAAACAGGATCAAGAGACTTGTGACCTCGTTCGAGGCCACATGTGGTTGCATGGACGACGCATATTGGCATTCATGCAGTGCTACGTACTGTGGTATTTCTACCATTAATGTACGGAGTAGACTAGATCAAGTCTTTTCTAGCGTATCAGCCCAATCCAGTCTATGCAATTTTTGGAAGGTAGCCGACAGCACATCACAGTGGTTGTGATGCTACTTACTCGGTACATGCAGTTATTGCAGTAGATGTTGAGTGCAGATATACCTCGGCCGGATGGGGCCATCGGCGCATCCGTCCAATCGAGCTTATTATTGAGCAGCTTTCGATTGTGCAGCCTACAAGTCGACAAGATCGTGTACTGGCCCGCCACCGGCCCTTCAGCCACGTCGTCACGGTAAACGGTTCTTCCAATTCCTATTATTTTAACCTTATGAGTAACGTTGACCTGTCATCACACCAAGAACCTTGGAAAATGGAGACAATTAATCCTTTGTCCCCTCTCCTTTCTTCTTTGGGAAAACAATTCGCGGAGGACGGACTAAGTTCTCACTTTTCGGCAGGAGAGCAGGAGACAACAAAATTGAAACACGCGCGGCTCTATACGTAGTTTCTTAGGCGCTTCATTTAACATTTTCTGGCTTGCGCCCCGGAAGTTATGAGAGGGGCTATGGTGGCTGACACCGACCCAGGCTAAGTTTGGGGCGATGCAACTCCGTAATCAGAGCTAACTTAGCTCAGACCCTTATCGAGGGTCACTGATGGAAGCAGATATAGAAAAGACGCCGAAAGTCTCGGGATAATGTCCTGACCGACGGTAAAGTGATGACGATGATCACGCTGTCGTTATACGTTTGCACGATAGAAAAAGTCTCTCAATGCTGGTCTTACACAGCCTTTACGGCTGAGTCGAGCCTCCAACCGTAGATCAGAGCTAAAAATAGAATATTGGAGGCTGTACTCCGGAGTTCACAAGTACTTTGTACGCAGTAAGAGAGTCTTACTGCGCATTCCAGGTGCTACAGGCACGAGGATCTTTCATGGTCATTACTATCAGTCAGTCCCAGTTGTGCGACGGTCGACGGCATCTTGCAAGCACTTAATGCTTGTATAGCCTTGATGCGTCTGGGGTTACAAGCTTAAAGACGCCCACAAGAACACTAATTTGAGGGGTACAAATCGCCCCCGTCAAGTCTTTACTAGAAACAGACAAGCCAATGTAGATCCCCAGGCTTAGCGCTATCTTCGGAGGAGTGCCTTCAGCACGATACTCCACAACTCTTCCGGCACGCCAATTGAAGGAGTCAACAAAAGATCTCTAAGAATCATCATACACAGACAGTGGGCACAGATCATAGGAGGCATGATCGTGGCTTGCAAAGCTGCGAATAGGCATGGCGGAATACGCGTGGCATGCCCTGCTTACTTGTTCCTGAAGTAGTCCGTCTCCATCCGATGCTGTGCGCAATCACACCTCCCAAATTAAGGTCTGTTCATAGTGCATTTCAAGGCACCATGGGATTTCTTTGGTCCCTTCTTGCTATGCCAAGCGGTCAATCATCGGGACCCTCTGGAGATTGGTCATCGGTCCCATACAGCCCTTCGTTTCTAGATCTCCCGATGTCACCTTGTAAAACACGCGGCGGTTGGGGTCCGAAGGTGTATAAAAAGAGCCAGCCGCCCTCTCCCCTCAAAGACTGAAGAAGACCAGTGTTCTGACAATTATCTGACTCTTTACACCTTCCCTCCAGACTCATCCCATCCCGTCAAGATGAAGGCCTCCGTTGTCGCAGGATCCCTACTTCTCTCCGGCGCTGCCCTGGCAGTTCCTCTCTCCGAGGAGAACCTGGCTCGCCGTGAAGCCAACCGCCAGAGCCGTGCTGGACACACTTCGCACATGAACATGCGCATTGAAAAGCCTGAGTCTGAAAAGACCGCCATCACTGCCGATGAGTCCTACTCTAGCAACTGGGCCGGTGCCGTCTTGATCGGCGATGGCTACACCACCGTCACCGGATCTTTCGTCGTCCCCTCGGTCAGCGTTCCCAGCGGTGGTGATGACAGCACCCAATACTGCGCTGCCGCTTGGGTGGGCATTGACGGTGACACCTGCAGCTCTGCCATTCTCCAGACCGGTGTCAACATTTGCATTCAAAACGGCCAGATTACAAACACAGCCTGGTATGAATGGATCCCGGCCGCCCAGTCCTACTGGGACAGCGGTATCACCATTAACACTGGTGACACCATTACCGCTTCTGTCACTGCCGACAGCACCACCGGCGGTACTGCCACTGTCACCAACGAGTCCAACGGCGACTCAGTTAGCTACACCTTCACTGGACAGTCGTCCACTCTTTGCGAGACCAACGCCGAGTGGATCATGGAGGACCTTACTGGCGGCGGTGGCCTGCTGCCATTTGCCAACTTCGGCTCTGACTTTGCTTTCTCCAGCGCCTCTGCTGTCTCTGGTGGCAACACTGTTGACACCACCGGTGCTACTATCATGGACATCAGCCAAAACAACGTCGTTCTCACCCAGACCACCGCTTCCGGTGGTGACGTTGCCATCTCCTACATTGGATCTTAAATCTGACTAGAAGAGGGAGTTCACAAGTCTACCTTATCAATGATCGAGATGTGATGACGGATGGCGGAGAGCAAAAACATACTGTCGTTCTTGGACAATATCTTTTCAATCTGTACATAGCTTCCTTGTAGATATCTACATATGTTTATAGTGAATTATTCCGAAAGATCTTTTGATGACATTGATTAACTCCTCTTAATTCTCTCCAATCTCGTCTAAAGTTGAAAAACTGTAGGTGCGATCAGTACCCGAAACATCGGCTGATACCCACCGCGAGGTAAAAGTTGTATAGTAGCCCCGACGTCACCTAGTTTCCGAACCGAGGAATTCGAAAGGTGTAAAGTAGTGAAAAACGGTCCGCAGACTACCATAATTCATTATATTGCGAGTTCGTTAGAGGGTCTTAACCCTTTGAGAGTCATAATGAATGTCTCCATTTCCGCCGGTAGCATTATTTTTTATGAAGGAAGACAAAGCACAATGTACCGACCACCACGCATATTGTCGCTATTAATGGTACAAGTTAGCTCAGAATCGCGCTTTAGCAACAAACTGATAGCATTTAGAAGATTCAACGCACCAAATGTGCAGCTCATATAGTAGTATCCAACCGTCTGGGTGAGTGAACCTGAGAGGACCGGGCCGATCAACATGCCCGCTGTCCAGCTCAGATTTGTCAAAGAATATCCTCTAGAGTAGCCTCCGTTTAGACCAAAGATCCCAGGGTTCTGTGCTTGTAGATCCCGTATAACAGCTAATTTGGAGATTAGTGACTTTCCATCCAAAAGTCAAAAAAGAAGAAAACGATATCAACAAAAAAGGGCAAGATGAACTGACTTGTCATTTCCAGTATACCAGACCCAGTGGTCAGTGATCTCGAAAGACCCAATCCCAAAAGTGAAGCTGCGTATATAAGCTGACCACGCTCCCCGACTCCTGCGAAGGAGAACCCATCCTTGCCGGGCACTCCGAGAAGCCACATCATAAGTCCTGAGCCTACAAAACCTATTCCGGTAGGTAATTTGCTACCAATCCGATCTTTCAACCAACCGGTAAACGGTCCTAGGATAAGAAATGGTATCTGCACGAGAAGGAACATCAAACTGATGTGAGCAGTGTCCCAGTCAAACTCTCGCATCACATGTAATGGTAGGGTGGTGTCTAAGCTGGTAAGGACTAGACCTGCGGTCATATGACAAGCCATCCCCGTTAGAGCTTGCGGATTGGTGAGTAAAATCCCGTAGAAGTTGTCGGATGCGGTTGTCTGCGACGGCTCATTTGAAGGCGAAGCCAGAAGCCCTGTTGTCTCATCTGCCGGGCTACTATAGTCGACTTCTCGCAAAGTCGATTCAACATCACCATTCGATTGAGTACTTGCGGTTGATGTCGCGCCTTGGTGTTTCTTCACGTCAACGGGGTTCTCGATCATGACTATGCGCATTATCATGTCGATTACTAGTACCGCGATGGCTGTGCCCCAGGTTGGCCAGTATCCTACCAGTCGGAGCAGCGTACCCGAGACGATAGGCCCAACAAGCATGCCCGACATGTAAAATATGGAGATCGTGGATAAAATTTTGGACGTGTTGTCTGAGCCGACTGTGTCGGCAATGGTGGCGAGACCGATAATCCATGTCGCGTTCCCACCGATGGCCTGGACGACGCGCCCGAGGACGAGGACAGGAACTACAATAGACAATAGAAGCCTAAGCTCATTTTTCACCCAAATTTTCGATTGTTAGGACAAAAAGAAAGCCACGTACGCGAGGTTGCAACTGCACAGAGCACTGTGCCAACCAATTCGGCTCCCAGCACTACCAGCAGCGGAACTTTGTGAGACGAAATCCTATCTGATATCTGGCCCGTGATTGGGGAGGTGATCGCGCACACAAAGGCATGCACGAATAGCACTGTTGTTGTGGTTGTTTGGGCCTCGGAGTCGTCAATGTGCAGACGGTCTCGGAGCATCACCTGTAAAATGGGGACAATGAACGAGTATAGAAACGTCTCTATCTATCTGGTAAGCCCATGAACGTATCGACTGCTGTTTTACGGGAGAAAAAAAAATCAACACGGACCTGTAAATAATGCGAATGTGATACAAGTAACGATGAAGACTGTGGACGAGCGCCAACGGTATCCCCATCCCGACATGCCACGCTGGGCAGTCATTTTTAGGCATGCAAGTAGTAGACCTGGATTAGGTCATTCCACCCTATAAATCACCACTTTTTAATGCTTCTCATACAGTCTCTGTGTATGGATATTTGAAAGAGAGAGGGAGAGAGATAGAGAAAGTAAAAGCGGGAAGGCTGCGTTTTGTGAGTCACTGCAAACTTCCAAAGGGTCCCAACGTGACATAGGAATTAATTAGTTGACACTAGAATTTGCTAGTTCAGAAAATGGACCGACTCAATCATCCTGCATGAACCTAGCGGAGATCACCACTTTGGCACCAACAGCAGATCGCTGGTCCGGGATTTACTACTGGCCTGAGGCTTTTCGGAGGCGAGTCCGGTTTCAAAACAAGAATTGTCTATCGCGCTGGATCCCTGACCGATAGACATGCCAGCCAAGTGCTGCAGCTGTATAATTGCTCCAAGCAATAAATGAGGCCGAGATTCAAGTCAGCTGCGCCACGCGAGGGAGAAGAGACACAAGACGCTGCTACGTATTTGCTCGCGACCTACACGTCAGCTATCGACATCGGTCGATGCATCATGCAGCAGATCGCCAAGCCTGAATTTCTTTCTGATCCACGAACCAGGCCCGGCTATCATGCCACCGTGGCCCAAAAGTAGATAAACAGGTGATTTTTGCCGGTAACCATTATAATTGTTTTTTCTCATTTCTTTGGTTAATTTTTGGATGTCTTTAACAGCCAGCCGCGTAAAATCGCAGATAGAAAATAACACATCGAGTTCTAAGTACTTGAATATTTGCATCCAAAGCTGCATCTTAAACTAGACATGGTATTATCTTAAGGAAATTGCCGCGGACCTAACAGATCAAATTCTAAAATACTCTTTCCTCCTGGGATATAAGCACTTAAATGGTCACAATTCCATTTACTTGGAGATCTCAACACCATTTGCGGCACCTAGGAGGCAAAATCAGCTTTTGTCATGTAATTAGAAATCTAAAGAGAAACTTACCAAGCGCTTTTTTGATATCACTGTAGATAGCGAATTGACCAGCAGTAAGGCCGCCGATCATAAAAAGACGGGTAGGAAGATCAGTAAAGGTCCCACGAAGACTAAGCTCGCCAGCAATCTTGATAAGACGGGAACCGGTGCTCTCACCAGGTAACCCTTTGTTTTTGTTAATCTTGGATAGCATAGTATCAGCGGGTTGAGAGACAATGGCAGCAGCGAAGCCGGCAAGGAGACCCGATCCCAAGTTGACACCAGTCTGGGCGGCGGCTGACAATTGAGACTTGTCAAAGCAATCAATAAATGCTTCGGCGATGTTTTTAAAAGCGACAAATTTTGTCATTGTTTGAGGAACCCTGTACCTTCATGTCAGATTCCCCTTTCTTCGCTCCAAAAAGTGTGTCTGCAGACAACGTACTGCTTTAAGAGAATGGGGCCAAAACCACTATACGCCCTCTCTTTGGATCACTTGACGGAAGCCGCCAATCATACCACGATTGTAGGTGGCAAGGTCAAGTTATATCCTGATCTTTACTCTATATAAGAATCAATAAGTAGCCTATCCTCTCTATAGTGATGAAAAATATACACATCGACCGGGGTAAAGGCGCCATGAGTGGCAGAACAGCAGACGGCCTCTGCAAAAGCGAAACGAGAGTAAAGAGCAAGGCTCTCATGTTTCTTCTGAGACAAATCAGCCATTGCGACGTGTCATGAGCAGTTTAAAAATAGAAAACAGAAGCTGGAAAAGATTTATGAAGAAGAAATCTGAAGCCCTATGGTTGCGAAATCCTCGTTCGGAAATCGGGACTTACATATATCACCCACTGCCGCCATGTCACCTCTCCAGAATTTGTATCTCCAAAATACACCGCATTTTGTTAGTACGAGTGGAGTACATAATTGTGCCTTGTCTTGATTCACCGCTCATTAGAGACCTTCAGTTTCAAACTGAGGTGGATTTGTTGGCATCCTCACAATCTGCAGGACGCTGCTAGGGGATAGGCACATATACGGAGATTAATGTCGCCATCATTGAGCATATACTTATCCAATGCTGGTATCCTGTGGGACAATTCAAGTGTCAGAACACAGAATAGTCATCGGTTAGACAAATATAGGTTTAACATGTATAAAGTCTAAATCCTAGATTAGCCATCTCTGTAGGTAGAAGAAATCCGTAATGATCAATTGAAATCCAAACATTACTTATTTTTTTTAACTTCAAGTATCCAAATTACTTTATTCCTGTCAAAAGCATCGACTCATAAAAGAGATTGACAACAGGAGGAGTCGTTTTTCGCTCGCTCTCGAATGCACCTTTCAATGGGCGAAGGAGAGCTGCATTAGGGTACAATATATTGATCATTCATTAAATCAGTATATACTGCTTAATACTAATATGGGAGCTTTGAGATCAAAGCAAGGAGTCAAAATTACTCCATTTTTATAATTATAACACCTTATTGGCGACTTATATATGATTTTGACACTATCATTGGCGCCTCATATGTAATTCCAAGAAAGGAAATTCTACTTAATAAGCTACCAATACATTTGATTTTTTATTTGGAAAAGTAACTCGTACTAATATTCGCAACACTGCGTTCCGCGATTAGACAAGGTGCTAGTAAGTAGCTTTCCCGTGGAGTGCGTAGTCATTTGAAATTCTTTCATCTAAATCAGTGGGCTGGGGTCGAAAACACAAAATTCCTCTCAAACGGCGTAACTTCGGGAAATTGTTATTTACATGTGATGAACCCAAGGAAACTAAATAGAAGGTGTGTCCATTTCTTTAAAGTCACTGTATATCAATTGACATCGGGAATGTGGAAAGATTATTTAACCTAGGATCTATCATGGTAAGGACTTAATTACCATAGCAAGGCAAGAAAGCTTCACACGTTTGATGGGTTTCAATGTGACGGTGATTCAAATTGTCTGCGTCGTCAATTGATATCAATTGTTGTTAAGAATGTTGTGTAGATAAATATCGATAAATTAAGATAAATACAAGGAATGACCCAATTTAAGTGATAAATTTGAAGATCGAAAGATTGGTTTCACCTCGACCGAAACTGAACCTGTGGTCCATCATGCGAGCTGGTAAAGACATCTCGAATCTGAAACTCTCCCTCCCTGTCGCGTCCCCACGACGGTTCCCAGAAGTTTGCCCGCCACCATCTCCCACCTTCGCCAGCATGAGTTCCTGGTGCGACACGCATGTCATACAGCCAAAATAGGCGGGCAATAATAATGCCCATCTCCTGATATGCAAGATATTTGCCTACGCAACTGGTACGCCCAGCACCAAAAGGGGCGTATGCGGTTGCTCCGGTGTCATTATTGCCATTCCTTAGTTCCTCTGCTTTTACCTCCCCGGCCCTTTTATCGAGCCATCGCTCAGGGCGAAACGAATGTGCTTCAGGCCAATACCTCTCTGTATGATGTAGAGCGTAAGTTGGAACTCCGACGTCTGTGCCTGCGGGGATATGATATTTTCCCCCGTCGACAACAAGTCCACCTGCAAGAACTTCACGAGGAAGCATAGCGCCTACCGGAGGGCACAGGCGCATGGCTTCATCGATGCAGGCATACATGAACACGCAACTGGCGAGTGCCGCGCCAATACGAATATTGTCAACACCATCGGCTCGGGGGAATGCTGCATCGACTTCACCGCGAACCCGCTCATAGGCTTCAGGCGAGTGGAGCAGGTAAAACAGAGTTGCCGTAGTTGCAGTAGCAGTAGTGTCTGCGCCTGCAATGATCAAGATGCCAGCCTCTGCAACAAGATCCCGTTCGGAGTATCCTTTGCCGGTATCTGGATCCCGAGCATCTAGCAGGGCAGCGAACAAATCTCGGTTCGGAAGGCTTGTGGGGTCCTGAGCTAAACGCCAGGAAGATTGAGTTTCTGATAGCCGAAAGAAATCTTGCACACCCTTTGTCAGGGTGGGAAAGAAGATTTTGTCGAGGTTGAGTTTGAGTACAGTTGGGATGTGCCCAGCAAGGTTAATGCCACAGGTTCCAAGGGACATCAGGTCAAGAATGTAGCGATTAGTGGTACTAGCTTGGATTTCCCAGTTTTTTGAGAAGGTAACATCTCCCATGATGTCGGACAGTAAGTACTGTATTGACTTGGACATGTCTTTTGGGGAGCTCCATTCTCCAGTATTCGTTTTGCTGGGCTGATTGTCTTGCAACGAGGCACAGAAAATGCGCACGTTTTTGAGAATCAAGTCCTGCAGCCCATTGACGGCGGCTGTGCTCAGTGCTCGACTAGTCACACGACGCTTAAAGGAGTGAGATTTGCGATCTATAGTAGTCAAGCTAGCCGGCACAGCAAAAAAGTGCGAAAAGGCGCTGTACACCTGCGATTTTTGCGTGTTGGCGCGCACACCGTAAATGTCCTGAAGTGCACGGTCAACGCAAAAGGAAACTCTATTTGGACCAAATCTAACTGCTGGGCCATATTTCTCATGTAGACGAAGAAAGTCAATATGGCGGTCGCCTGTTAAACAGTGGTAGACATTATACCAGTCCGTAGCAGCAGCAAGCCATGGGCCAGGATAATTCCTTAATGGATGGAGAGTCAATCGATACACGAAGACGGCAAGAATCTGAACTGGGTTAGCAAAATTAAAACATGAAACGATACAAAATCAACTGCAAACATACAGCGTCTACAAAGATTACACTCAGACCTGTCAACAAGGTCAAACTCCCCTGCAGCCTACAGACGACAGCGTAGGATGCTAGACCGGCGCCAAGACCGAGCAAGCAAACTGTAGCACCAAGAGCTTCATTTGTTGCTGCCTTCATCTTTCATTCAAGGTAAAGAACTGGTCGTAGCCTCAAGTACGGCTCGTGAGGTGGAAGGAGCACTTTGATAAGAGTCTCAATTTTGTCATGGGGCAAACCACCCGCTTAGGGACACTTGAAGCTTCGCACTCACCACTGGGAGACATGTGCGGGCTTTCGCGCACGAGCAAAAAAGACAATAGATTCAGTAATAAACGTCAGAGGACTGGTATTGATTACATGTACGACCACTGATGGGGGTATAATAATACATACAAATTGTATTATACGTAGTATCACAAGTCTCAGCTGGTGGATCTAAGGAGCGACCGCCGCGATTGAATATGCCGTGGCAAAAGAAATGAAGTTAATGAGCACCAATTACGATCATGACAAAATTGAGCTTTGGTACTGTGTACATTGTCGAAAGATATGCCGGATTAAATCAGGCACAGACCGGCGAGTGTCCGGAATCCCGGATGTTACTGACGTCTAACGTCTAACAGTCAACATCGGCGGATTTTACGAACATGGCCCTATTCTGGTGTACCAATAGCGTGAGTGAGGCAGCATGCACATGGCAGATCATTCCAACCCTGTTTGGTCACAACCCTGTATCGGTATGTCTGTATCGGTGTACGTAATTATTTGTTACATTACAGTGGAATTGGCGCTTTGACTTTTTGGATATAAATAAATCCTGCGGGTGCGTGTGGGTCACTACGGGGCGGCCCCCATTATTAAGCTCGTTCAGTGCATGCGCCCGTAAACTGCCGACGCTAGTGACTAGTGGAAAGCTTAACCACAAAGCATCAGATCGGTGCCGGAGTAGATCCGTTAAGTCCGTGGCCGGGCCTCGGCAGGCTCTTACTGACTAATAATATTATACTTTTGGAGCTATTTGGCGAAATTCAACGATTTCAAAGTGGTATTGTGAATGATTAAATAACAAAATTTGCTAAACTCGCGTAGGTTGCCATGAGGAAATAAATCATAGACGGAGTCCTCCGCAACGTTGCATTACTGTGGGCGCAGTATTGACCAAAAAGGAATAGAAAGATGGGGGCTAGGCTAACTCAAGACGCATTACTGATGTCAGAACATCATTACTCCATCGGGAGAATACTTGGGGGCTTTTGTACAGCGGCAGCAGATAGACGATTATAAGCCAGACACACCACATTTTGTAGGTTGCCTCGTCCGCGGAGACACTTCGGTACGTCAACGTGCAGTAGGTAACCACAGCACCGGGGATGACAAGTAACAGATATCCGCCCACGTCCATAGACCAGAAGGCGGGGCAGATGAAAGACCATGCCATAACGCCGACAGCGACGGAGATGCGCGCTGTCAGGCCACCGTACACTAGAGGTAAGGTTTTGCGTCCCCTGGCAGCGTCCCCTTCCATGTCGGGGATATCTTGCACTTGCAAAGTAGTAAAGATAATGCCTCCGATCATAGCCAGCCAGTAAGGAGCTATGTCATTCAGTTCGTACAGGCCGTAACCAGCGGCAATGACTGTCGAACCAGAAGCGTGAGAAATGAAGCCACCGGCATTGATTAGATTGCGAACAAAATAGTGGACGTCACCGCCACCGAGATCATTGTACATCCAAGTGAGGACTATCATAGCAATCGTCTCTTGGAATCCGCCAATGAAATACGAGAGGATGATGCCGATAGGGAGAAGGAAAAGCAACAACAACCGAGCCTCATCAGGCGAAATTCGTTGTGAAGGTATGGGCCGCCAGGGCTTATTCAAGTTGTCTTCCACAATCGAGTTGGGTAGTCGTTGGTTGGCTAGGTTGAATGTCAAGAGGTTGAACCAGTTCCAAAAGGCGACTAGCGGTAACCTCGACAGAATGAACATGAGATCTGGTGTGTCGTTTGTAGTCAAGAGGCCACCAGCTAGTGCTTGGAATATGCCAACGGCAGTCTGTGGGTAGAGAATGACTTTGAAATCATTTCGTGTGAAGATATATAGTGTGTGGAGGTGGTATAAAATTGGTCGCTTTTGTATTTCTTGTCAGCGTTTGTGTCTCCACGTAGTAGTGAAATAATATCAGTCGTACCTTCGGCATGTCTAGCAACGATTTCTCTGACAAAGAGTCAACCAGGAGAGCCATTATGGCTGTGTGTAAAAGTTGATATACTAATGAAGAGAAGGAATGAAGTGATACTCTGAGAGTAATAGTATAAGAAAGGCCAAAAGAATGATGGCACGGTAAATTTGTTTAGTGACTTTCAGACCGATTGTTGGAGTGGTAGGGTTTTGAAAACACAACTTCAGATGACGGCTCGGACACTTCTTATCATATTTCTGGGCGGTGCCAGCTGGCTGGGACGAGAACCCCCAGTTGTCTGCCGCCCTCAGACAGAAAAAGGATGAAAACCCCCCAATAACATGTCCGACCCATCCGATATTGACCGGTTACCGCTGGTATGGGAGTGCCCACTAGGATTGTGGACAGACCCGCTCATGGCACAATTCACTGCTATTATTATTACTATTATTATTGAAGCAACTAGTAATATTTCTGCTACCAACTCTTGGTGGCCATGACATGGCTAAAGCAAGCTGTTGCGCCTGTTTGTTCCGGCCACGTCCTTGTTACACTCCAGACAATTAGAATGGCTTGAAATGCACAAATCACAGCGCAGCCGCCCCCAAAAGCACACGCTGTGCCGCTTCTGCGAACGCGTGTATTAGTGCATGTTCGAGAAGTGTGTGTGTGGTTCGCCGTTCCGATGTTCCAGCCATCTGCACTGATCAGCGCGACTAACGGTCGATAGTGATGTGGCTTGCTTGATATGATGAGCGGCACTATTAAAGAACTTGCTACTGTAACTACAAACCGATCGTCATCATTGTAACCTCCTAATAAGGGTGTCACGGAAGCGGCGATGCCCAAAGCATCATCTCTAGTGTAGTGGACCTTGGAGAGCAAGTGCCGAAATCCAGTTTTATCTATTTATCTGCATGAGACCAAAAAGTACGCTAAATTCAAATAACGTCGGCGAACTAGTTGTTTAAACACCCGTCGTGTTCTTCGGCTGTAAACATCCAGCAATCGCTACGAACTTTATGCTTTAATTGGGAGCACATGAAGTCGGGACGTACACGAAAAGAGGAGTTGACTTTTAAGTTATTCTCATAATTAATCCACATCAGCGGTCAATAGTACATCTATATGCACAATGCAAGCCATATTTGTTCATTTGGCCCCATGCACAACCAAGGCCATGTCATGACTCGAGTAATGACAAATGGGTACCTTGGTCAATATGCAAAACCTCCCTTGATGGTCACGAGTGAGTTTAACATTGGCTTGTGCTCTTTATCCACCTTGCTTCAGGCGTCCTTGTAGACCGTCTTGTGAGCAATAGCTGGCTTGGCCTCTCGATCACAAATAGAGTCAAGTGATCGCCGTGAAAATGCAATTTGAAATTTGACAACTTTTGCAGTCCTGATTACCACTCGTGTTAGACTTATCTTTTCCCAGGAATGAGCTGAATCTTCCATGTACGATTGTCCATGATTCATAATCAGTGCCAGCTGGATTACAATTGATCGACCGCTAATTTTCCGTGGAATGCATGAAAACTAATGCACCGATTGACGCCATAAAATTAAGACGTGTAATCATAAAGAGTGGGCTTTTTTGGGTGCTTACTTCCAACAAGGTGTGCACAATTTTAATGATTATTGGTACATGGATCCATAATTTGTAACACTAGGTGGCTCTTCATTAGCCAATAGTCTATCTACTGTTTCCCCCTTCTGAGGTCCTTGGCGATTTAATCGAGATTGGTGGCCGAGGTGATGCTCTCCCACTCTTCGCAAATTTTGAGTTTGGCTGCGCAGTTCTCGCGAACAGCCTTGAACCCATCCGGTCCCAGTGGTAGCCGAGCCGGCAGCTCCTTGCCGGCGGCACGTCCCTCGCCCCGGACAGCTTCGACAACCAAAGTCGCAGCCTTGTCGGGGTCACCGGGCTGGTTACCGTCTGCAGCATTGCAGCCGGCCTGGATGAGCTTGTTCAACTCAGCATATTCCGGCAGGGCATTGGGAGCGCGGTACAAAATGTTTCCGGGGGTCATAACTTTGGTGCGGAAGTATCCTGGTGTGAGCAGGCAGGTTCGGATACCAAAGGCTTGGAGCTCCAGAGTCAAGTTTGGGACGAGACCCTCCAAGAGTCCCTTGGATCCAGCATAAGCGCTGGCGCCAGGCGCCCCATAGTAGGCGCCAACGGAAGACATGAACAGAATCGTCCCGGATTGGCGGCTGCGCATATAAGGCAGGAAAGCCCGGGTGAGGTTGAGTGGACCAAGCGCGTTATTGCGCAGCGCGTTGATGAGGAATGCTTCGCTGCAGCCGTCGAAGTCAGCACCCGAAAGATTGAGAGAATACTATTTGGGTATTGGGGACTTACTCGATCTCTTCGAGGATACCCGCATCGATGTATGCGGCATTATTGACCAGTACGTCAACCTGTCCGTAGATAGACCAGGCCTCCTTTGCTTTGGCATTGAGCTCCTCCGCAGGGGCTTTCACGTCTATCTCCAACACCGCAGCACCGGCTGCTTTGAGCGGGGCAAGACGCTCTTGGGCGCTTTTGTCCGCTGTGGAACGCGCGGTGGCAATCACTTTGTCGCCCTATATTGCGTGGTTGTCAGTAATCCAAGTCTGAATACACACAGGATGGTAGTTGGCAAACTTACTGCTGCGAGAATGGATTTAACCAATGACTCTCCCATACCGGAAGAGCAGCCGGTGACGAGCCATGTAAGTTGTCCAGTCATTGTGACACTTTTGTTTGTCGGTTGCTTTCTTGCCGTGGGTGGTTATATGGAGCAGTAGAAGGCGCAATATAGATAATGGAACAATGAAAGCGGTGTACGTAGACAACTTCTTCAACGAGGGCGGACAAAGTGGAAGATTTACAGACGGTGTAGATTCCACGAATTGACTCCTTTTTCTAGTTGCGCAAAAAGGGGTAGCTTTCCCAAAACTCAGGACTTTGTTTCCTTCAAAGTTGTAGTTCGCGATATTATATGTGTCCAAATTGAGCACATCGGATGCAATTGGGACAAAGCGCACCTTGGATGGCGGGGTTATCTGCATGGGCTTGGCTTGTCACTACGTATCACTAAGGATGTGTATCACGGCGTACGTACTATCGTATGGTAATGGGGCTGTAACGTAACATGCCGATACAACTCTGAGTTGAACGCAATTGGCATCGCTAGCGCGGCGGGCCTCGCTCCAGCCAAAGCCTCATTGCTCGCCTGGCGTCGATCCTATGCAGTTCATCCTACGCAGCTCCACCGTCGCATTACAATTATTTTCTTCATCTGTCAACTAAGAACTTATGCGAAGCTCTCGTGGACGCGCTACGTGTTGGACTTTCCCGATGCGGAAATTTTTTATGCACGCACTGCTTCTTTCATTGGGCGTCCCTTCTGGCCCCCTTTTGTCCCCGTATCTGCACGGCAATATGTCTATCGGCCCTTGCAGCACGCCACGCAACGATTTTCATGCCTATCATTGACCGATCGCTAGTTTGTAGTTGGTTAGCGACTCAAACATACGCAGCAATGATCGTTCTTGTGTCGGGGCCATCCTAATAATGATGCGGTGGGACCATGTGGGATGATTGACTATCCAGCCTCTCGCTCTCTCTCCCTCCTCTCCTCTTGCCATCCTGTAATGTGCAGGGATTGGAGGCATCCTGCCCTGGTATATTCGGTTCTTAAAACATTCCTATTATCGTTGTGGTTATTGTGACTATTGCCATTTTCTCTCTGCTGATATTCTCCCGCCTGGCTTTATCCTAATACTCGCATCCAATTAACCAAACCACCATCGGAAAGAGGCAAGAACGACGGAGAAAGAAACTGTTACGCCATCATGTCGACACCAACTCCTGCCCAAATCGCCTATATGGAGGCTCATCCTAATGATTCCAAAGTCGCAAATCTCATCGCTTGTGGTGCCGTCACGCTGGCCGTTGCTTACCTTGCTGTCATCCTCCGAATCGTGGCCCGAACCAAGACGGCATTTCGAATGGGTGCAGATGACTATTTGATCATTTTGTCACTGGTAAGATCGCCCGAAGACGTATACCTCCATGGATAATCCGAGCTGACCCGCTCCATGGTAGCCAACCTTTACAGTGTTCTTTGCTTTCTTATGTATGACTTGCCACTATGGCATGGGGAAGCACATTCTCTACGTCACCGACACCAAGGGCTTGCTGGTTGTGCGTATCGCCCTGCCGCTTATCATGTTATCTGATCCAACTCTAATCCTGAATTGAAAAAACCAACAGTCAATGACCGTCGTCGAGGTTCTATACAATGTGAACGTGATGATTATCAAAGCTTCAATTCTATTGCTATACCTGCGCATCTTTCCCATTCGCAAGTTTCAAATGTGGACTTGGATCATGATGGGCGTCAACGTCGCATACAACCTCACCTTTATGATCTGCTCCATCGCTCAGTGTTTGCCGATTAAATCTCGATGGGACCCGACGATCCCTAGCGTCTGTCTTAACTACTATGCCGTTGTCGTCGCCAGTGGTGTGGTTAACATTGTGACCGACGTCATCATTCTGGCTATGCCTATTCCTATGATTCACCAGCTTCATATCCCTGGCCGCAAGAAGCATATGTTGTCTGCTGTGTTTGCTACCGGCGCTGTGTAAGTGTGCAGTTTGGTCACTTTGGAAATAAGTATACTAACAGATGACCAAATAGCGCCTGTTTCATCTCTATTGCTCGTTGTATTGAAGCATCCGCGCTGAGCTCAGCCGATGCAACCTGGGATCAAGTTAGCGCCCTATACGTTACCTCTCTGGAGATCTGTGTCTATGTTATTTCTGCCTGTGTACCGACCTACCGACCTCTCATTAGTAAGGTGTCGGAAAAAATTATGCGAACCACGACAGGCAATACCAGGCCCGGCGACCACTATCAACTATCTGCTTCTGGAAGGAATGCTGGAAATCGCTATTTTCCCAATACCTGGGCCAAGACCGATACTAGCAGCCAAAGCAATCTGCGTGACGACTCGTCTGCCAAAGGTATCACTATCTCAAGAGACTATCACGTCATCTCGGAGTGAACTATCCTCTTGCTCCTGGGGCGTAAGGTTTTCTTGTACATTTTTAAAACGCTGTGTTTTGGAATCGGTGTTTGATGAAGTTTCATTTTTACGATATTCCAAACCTCTGGTTCTAGGGTTGGCCTGTGTTTATATCTTCCGTCTTCAATCTCGGCAAGCTTTGATGTTGTTCTTCTTATTCTTTTCTAGTTTCCTCTGCTTCTTGATACCCTTTGACGGAGACGGATTAGCCTCCGGATCTGCTGAAGAGCCCAGCAATTGTAATATGATCATGAGATGAATGACATCAATCAACCTTTGTATATTTCTACCACTCACTTATACATTTTGTCCGCAGGAAAAGTTAAACAGCGTTTAAATTACATCTACGAAAGGTGGGCATTTAGATCGTCCAGCATTGAAGATTTCCCACCAGTTGAATGAAAATTTATCAATTATATATCACCAACATTAGTCACTGTTTGAAAACATGCAGCAACCATTGTCCAGATCAATGTCGAGCCCAGGTCAATGTCACATGCAGCTTTGCATGTAACCCCTGAATATCTAAAGTCATGTATATGTGCCTTCAGGATTCGACATACTCTTTTTCTCAACATGACAAATTATTCAAGGATACGTCTCTCTTTGCAAAGTGGATACTATACATAGAATTGGTTGCCTGCATTTACGCGATGTTTCTAGCTTCCAACACAATTTGTAATTCACGACACAACCAACAATTGTGAATAGAGACTCAAAAGTAGAAACTAATCGCCAATAGTGAAAAAGCATATCATTTTTGAAATAACTTTATTTTGACCTCTGTTTAAAGTCCATACCCCAGGAAAATAAATACCCGGCTTGCTGAGCTGCATTGATTGACTTCGCTGGGATGACCACAGCCCCCGCGTATATGCATAATATCATTGGTATTATCACTGCCATCCAGGTTCTTATTTTAATTGGATGAATGTCGACCGTGCGCGAACATCATTGCGATTAGTACAGTGACCATCTAGCGCTAAATTTTAGGCCAGCAGTTCAATGTTCCCTGTTTTATTAACAGCGATAGTAAATATCAGCGACTTTTATCATTAATGCTGGTTTAAATTCGGCAATAATCGTGCCTATCTAAGCGACAGGGATAACAAATGAACATGCGTTTGCCAAGAATTGGTTTGATTCTTTAATGCAACTTCTTGAATCGTTGATAGTAAGTAGACTATGGATTTGACATCAAGTCCTTGGATATTAATATACACATGGCCGGTATGCGCAAGGGGAATATGAGAAGTAGAGTAAAAGAGTAGGTTACGTTAAAGGCGGGCCGAAGAAAGAAAAAAAAGTAAAAAAAAAAGAAAAAAAGAAAATTGATTTAGGCCACGTGAGGAAACGACAATAGAAAATAGAAGAAAAGGGTGAAGATGAATTGAGATCAAATGTGCACCGCTTTCACTTTGACTCGGACTCCCTGACTATCTAACTTTGCCTGGGGAATCATCCAATCGCGCTTGAAATCGACATCGTCAATGTCGGTCTCGAACAGCTCCAGCTCGACGCGTGTAGCAACAGCAGCGACCATCAGACGCAGCTCGGCCATGCCCAAGTTGTAGCCGAGACAGTTCCGGGTACCACGACCGAATGAAACGAGATGTTTCTTCAGATCGGTATTGAGGACTTCTTTATCCGTGTCTTCATCGCGGATAAGCCACCGCTCAGGGATGAATTTGCGGGGCTCAGGGAATGTGTCCGTGTTGAGGTGCTGGAAAGCTGACATGCAACTGATGGGTGTGCGTGGAGGGATAGTGTAGTCCTTGTATTGCATTGGGTTCGGCGACAGACGCGGCGAGCGGCCGACAATGCCCCCGTGCAACCGCAGTCCCTCGTGGATGACAGCAGAGAGGTATGGCAGCTTTTCGAGTACCGAGATAGATGGCAGGGGCGCTTTGGGGTCCGAGTATACCGTGGCCAGCTCAGCTCGGAGACGAGCCAGCTTGTCCGGGTTGTCCAAGAGATGGAACCAAGTAATGGTATGTGTTTTGGCGGGGGCTTCGCTTCCAGCAATCATCAGGATGGATGCTTCTTCAGAGAGTCGTAGCAAAGTCTTTTCTTCCGCAGGGAGTTTTTCGCTGTCGCGCATCTCTTCAATGACAGTCCTCTTCTCGCGGTCTTTATTCGCATACACACCCTTGAAGGCGAGGACGTCGGCGACCTGTGTGCGAATGCGCTGTTTCCAGCCGATAAGCACAGCGAGATCGGGCAGCAGCTTAGCCCCCAGTGACTCGGGGACCAAGGCCATGATGTGAAGGAGCGGAGGGAAGTTGCGCACATAAGGGAGCGCTTTCATGATGTGAATGACGCTGTCGCGCCAGCGAAAGGCTAGTGTCTCGTCGTCCAACAAGCCAAAGGGCTCTCCAAAGCTGTAGCTCGTCACAACATCCATGGTGGTGGCAATCGAGCCGGCCGTCATACTGTACGGCTTTCCAGTTTTGAGGTAGTCGGCCATGTTGGCGACAAATTTGTCGACGCATGCGCGTAAGTTCTCCTCGAGGTTAACGGTGTTGCGCATGCTGAAGAACGGAGCCAAAGCATCGCGGCGCATGCGGTGATGGTCATGGACGGGTGTGAATCCAGTGGCATTGTTGCAGTCTGGTGCCTGCGTCCATTTCACGTACTTGTCACGGCGTTGTGGCAACGAGGCATAGATGGTGTCGTAAAAGGCTGGGTCGCTGCAGTGAAGCTCGTCGGGACTGACACGCACAATAGGGCCGTACATCTGGTGCATTTTCTCGATTTCCCAGATATACGTGCCTTGCTTGACGACGTCATAGTAAAACTCAACCCAGGTGGTCAAGGCAACCAGCTTGGGCCCTGGGAATTTGGCCAGCGGGCTGAGATACAAGCGGTAGATGGCGCCGTAGACAGTCCAGGCCAGCAGGATGGCGCCTGCAGCAAAGATCCATGAAAGTTCCGTGTCCAGGAGCCTCTCCATTATGCTATCTTTACGAAGCAGGAATGTTGAGGTGAGAGATAGCAAAAGAAAAGCAAGGGTAAGAAAGAGTAGACGAGCTCTGAGCTGCACCTAACGCAAAAGCAAAGCTTGGCTTAATGGATAGATATCGATTGGCAGGCTCGTACTTGCTACGGTTATACTACCCTGGAACAACCCAGCATCCGGATAACTCGCTAATGGCAATAATAATAGCAGGATGATAATCAATAGTTGGTCGGGTCAGCTCACAATGATAATGCTATTCACATAGAGGGATATCTTCTTTCCTATTGGGTAGGACGCTTATCCGGATTTGGAAGCTTCGTTTTGTCGGGTCGAGCCGTAAATGGTTAGAGCGGGTCGCCGTGGGGTTACTGAGGATGGGGGCCCTCTGTATTACAATAACGGTACTTACAGTAATACCATTACATGGCATTACATGGGTAGTGTCCTGAAGGCGGCAGCCATAACGCAGATTGAGAGAGCTAAAATTTGGGGGCCGCATGGGCTACTACGTAGTCGACTCTGACTAAATATATAGTCGAGTGAACAAAAATGTGGCCCTGATCGGCGACTCGCCCTGGGTTTCCAAATTCCAGCAGCCACGATCGTCGAGCTTGGCCCTCTCCTTGGATAGTGCAGAGTGGAGTCTTGCACTGTCCGTGAGGAGAACAACGGGGCCGTGGGTTCAGCTACGGAGAGTAGTTACTATTGATTGTCGATTAATCAATGTGTGTAGAAATGACGCTAGCAGTCTGACATGTGAAATTGTCAAGTCAAATCAACACCAAACATTCGTTGATGAGATCACGACGTAAGACAGGTCAGATATTCGCCAACAGCTTTGTTGCATGCATTGAGCAAGACAAAAGACATTACAACATGGCCGAAGTAAAACCTCACGTAGTCGGGCCCGACGGTGACCGCTCCAAAATTCCGATCCATGCTGAGCGCAAAATCCGTATCGTATGCATCGGTGCTGGACAGGCTGGCCTGTGCTTTGCATACAAGCTGCAGCGGTCATTTCAAAATTTCGAGCTTGTCGTATATGAGAAGAATCAAGGTGTGGGCGGTGTATGGTATGAAAATAAGTATCCAGGGTAAGCCTCCGATCAGTGGCTGTTTATGTGCATTGGAGTTGCTACAATATGGTGTCAATTGACAAGAATGGTACAGATTAGCCTGCGATTTCCCCGGCCACAACTATGTTTACTCATTTGAGCCCTGTGCAACTTTTGAAAGCGAATACGCACCGCGTAATGCTATTCTCAAGTACTTCTCTGACTTTGCGCAAAAGCATGGCCTGCATAAATACATTCGGGTGCAAACAAAACTTACCAAGGCAGAATGGGACGACGACAAGGGGAAGTGGAAGCTACAACTAGAAGACTTGGCCGACGGCAACAAGTCATTCGAGGACACAGCCGACATCTTAATCAATGCATCAGGCCACCTGAACCGGTGGAAATGGCCTGCTGTGAAGGGTCTTCATGACTTTCAAGGACATCTTGCCCACAGCGCTAACTGGGATGAAACCTTTTCTCTGGATGGAAAACGGGTGGCTGTCCTTGGAAATGGGTAAGTGTTCCAAGTTTCGTACTGCTGCCGCACGTTGACTAACGAGAGCAATCCAGATCGAGTGGCCAGCAGGTTTTGACCGCAATACAGCCAAACGTGCAAAAGCTGGTACATTTCATCAGACAGCCCAACTGGACCACGGGGCCATTTTGTGACCCCCAGCGCGACTACAGCCCTGACGAACTCGAGGCCTTCCAAAACGAGCCAAACAAGCTGCAAGCCAAGCGCAAAAAGGACGAGACCATTCTCAACACTTTCTATTCTGCATTTCTGCACGATAGTCTCCTGCAGACCGGGTTGCATGGATATGCCGCGCAGGCGATGAAAGCCCAGGGCCTACCGGACGAGCTGATCCCTTCTTTCAAGCCAGGCTGTCGTCGTCCGACGCCCGGAATCGGCTATATTGATGCCCTAAATGCGTCAAACACCGAGGTTGTTCTGGGTGAGATACAAAAAGTGACACCCGGTGGAATCGTAGACCATACCGGCCGGGAACACGAGCTAGACGCGATTTTCTGCGCAACAGGCTTCGACACCACGTATGTGCCTAGCTTTGAGGTTCGGGGTCTTGGAGGTAAGGCATTGAAAGATCTTTGGGCGAAGGACGTTACCGACTCGTACATGGCCACGACTGTGCCGTATTTTCCGAATTTTATGCTTTTTGGAGGCCCTTTCTTCCCACACGTCAGCGGTAGTGCCGTTCACAATTCCGGTACGATGTCCCCAGTCTAGTGCTCTGGAGTATAGTCAACGTGCTATGTACTAATGACAGTGTAGAAATTCAAGCCGACTACATGCTTCAACTCATCGATCGCTACCAAACCGAGGAGATCCACTCCTTTACTCCCTCAGAAGCAGCAAGCCGCGGCTTTACCGCATACTGTCGACGCGTGTTACTCAACACCGTGTGGAGTGACGGGTGCCGATCACACTTTAAGGCCGGAACGGCAAACCAGGGAAGTCTTTCCATGTGGCCTGGTAGTAGTATGCACTTTGGCGAGGCTCTGCGCGAGGTCCACGCCGAGGACTATGACTGGGTATGGAGCGGCCAGACGGCCGAAGAGCAAGAAGCAAACCGATTTGCATGGTTGGGCAATGGATTCTCGGCTACTGGTGCGGATCCTACTAGCGATCTGGCCTGGTATATTACTGAGGTGGACGAGGGACCTTTGATGAGTCGCGGTGCGCGGCGGCGGCAGTTTACCAAGAGTGGGACTTGTCCGGGGAGAAATGAGATGCTGGCGCCGTTGGGGCGAGTGGCTGATTAGATTTTTGTTCTTTTATGACATTTTCAATTGCAATAATGTAAATACTATGTATTGGTTGATGTCTACTATTTTTTCGCAAGATGTGGAACTGGATCAACGGGTATATGACACATTATCCAATCAATTCCTTCACGATGGTGGCCTTCCATTCTCTCATAATCTGTTCTACAAAGGCACGATCGTAGAATGCCTCGTTATAATGGTGCGCAATGTGCAATTCACCGTTGCGTGTCCATAGATACGACTGCAACAAGCGATTGATGATCTCCACACCCAGCCACCAATCCTGGATCTCCACCGCGTTGGCCGCGCCCTCGTACCGGCTCTTGAACCGCTTGTCTAGGTCTCCCAGGGAACTCAGTTCGGGGTGAGCGCCACCGGGGGCCTGTAGAGCCAGTTCTAAAGGTGCGGCTAGCATGGCGCCAATCTTTGGTACGTAGGACGCCATGAAGTCAAACAGGGGTTGCAGGTCTCGCTTGTAATCGGTGGTGAGAAACCTGGCAATCTCATCATACGTCTTGTGCGCGCTGAATTCAAGACTGGATGGCCTGCCCGTATGATACACTGTGCCAGCGGCAGCACTACCGTTCCACGGGGCCGGAAGACGATCACGGATGTTGTATGTCGTAAACGACATGAGACGGCCATCGGCTGGGCTTGCGTGTTTTTGCATCACGCTGACCAACGCCGCGTGTACCGCGACCGTCACTGTCAGACCGCGCGCCTTGCTGGCAGCGATGACCTTCTGGCTTTCTTCCCGCGACAGATGGGTGCCCATGCGCCGAGATTCGCTTGGCAAGTTGTTGGGTAGTGCTGCGTCAAAGGTAGCAGGCGCCGACCCAGTAAACAAGGCAGCCAGCTGTGCATCGGCACCTTGAGACACTTCAGGGGTGACCTCCATGTTGATCGACGCCGCCGAGTCCATGGTGGCCGGAAACCTTGAAACCTCGGAGCCATCAAAGACAAGGTCCTTGGCAGATGAGCCCTCGGCAAGCAGAGTAAAGAATGCGTCCTGGAGCAGGATCAGGCCGATCCCGTCGGACCGCCAGTGCGGGGTGCGAAAGAGTAGCTCCCTGGAGGATGGGAGATAATGCGCCGTCAGCGCGGAGCAAGGCGACAAGGCTACATCGAGGTCTTCGGCAGAACGCGTGTCGCTCTCTGGGTAAACAGTCAAAGTATTCTCTACCCAGGCGTCAAGGCTTTCCGGGGAGAGCACCGTGTAGGTCAGCTGCGAGCCGGACTCGTCAGCGACAGTCGCCTGCTGTGGGTGCTTGTGAATGAGGGCTTTCCAGGCCTGGCGCAAGTCTGCTAGCGACACTGCATCCTTGAACTGCACGGCGCTGGAAATCAAGTATTGCTCCCTCTGTAGGTGGGCACCTGAAGCAGCAATGCCACGATAAAAACGCTCGATAGTATCGAAGGGGCGAGCATACACGCCCGTCGCTGTTTGCTGCCACGACATCCTTTCTATGTGTCTGTGGGGTTTTTGCGGCGAGGTTGTGCTGTTCCTAGAAAGCGATTCTACAGCAGGATTACTTCCAGCCTCCTAATAAAGCAAGACCAGGGGTATCGCGAGGAAATGCAGTGATAGTTGCAGTAGTTGCGGTAGCGGGGGGACCAAAGACTAGGAACGGCAGCGTGTATTGTTACGCCACCGTAACGTACAGGTATCGGTGAGTGGGCCTTACGGGCGTATTGGGGCTAGCCGAACTTAGACGGAGTACTGTGGCCTGAGGATTCAGGCGACCTTCGTCCTGATTCCTGAGCATCACCTATGTCGGCACTATTGATTGCTATATTACGTACACTGTTAGTGATAAATCTGCTTAGTCTACGCCGTACTCCCCGTATTGTATGCAGTTGCCTAGACTTACCCAATATTTAAGTTAATGGTAAACAAACGCTCTAGCGATGCGTGTCATGAATCATAAGTATGCATCAACAATTTTGGGAGACTCCACCGGACCATTAGGCTTTCTTATTACTGCTACGTAGTACCATGCATGTGCGCTCAAAATTAGAGGAAAACTACGACGGATTGCTTCATATTAAGTTTGTACTATGTAGTGAATAATACCTCCTGCGCCAAGTATTCGCCTCATAGATAAGCTGATCACCATCAGTGCGTCTGCCCAGTGATCAGGATTGATATCCCTGCTGGTGGACAAGGCCTAGCAGAACACTGAATCCTACAATGGGGTTTTAGGAACCACATGCATACTAAATACAATATAACCTGGGATTAAGCATATAATTCTGACACAGAATTCCTATACTTTATATGAGGTTATACTTAATGTGATTTGTATAGAAACCCTTATAAATCTTATAAATTTGGCCTAATAATTTCTAACAATAAAATTAATAATATTTATATAATCAGTCATATAATATTTACTAACGAAACCTCCCTTATTTTAAGTATCTTTGTATGGAGAAAAAAAAAAAAAAAAAAAAAATAAGGATAATCCTAGAAATGAGGTAATAAGCATATTTGTATAGGAAATCAATTTTAACACGGTTTTCAGATGCTTAATATGAGGATATGCTTAATCCACGTAATGCTCAATCCTAGGTTTTACTGAAGTAAATACCGTGGGATAGAGTTAGGGGCGCTATTGAGGATTGAATATTCTTCTCAAAGGAAAATGACGAACCTGCAGTAGTGTACTTTGCATAATGAAGGTAAAATTTATTATGTGATACCTTAATCACGACAGTTTGGGAAAATCATTTTGGGAGTTCACGCAGACACTCCCAATTTTGAAAGCATGTTACAATTAATTGGTCTTGTGGTTAGCATTATGCTGTGTTGAAAATACACATTATGGAAAAGCTCAAAATTACTCCGAGGCATATCCCGGAGAATCTACGTGATTTTAGTAACTTACAAGTGTCAGAATCCGGCGTCGACAGCGGTTATATATATACCTATGGCTCCATGTTCCCCATTTCCTGTAGTATAGGTCTTGGAGTGATCACCTGGCAAGCTCACGTTGTCAAATTTGTTGGAAGCGATATGCTTGTACTATCTAGACATGAGAGTATCGGGAAGACTCCAGAGGAGACTTGATAGCCTTAAGGAAGTTATATTTACCTGCAATGATAACGCAATGAAAGGTTCATTTTTTCAACTTAGTATTTGTTCTCAATAGGCCTGGCTAACCGTTCTCGTAATGATGAAGTGGGTACCAGGGTTGTCAAGGCGTTTGAAACACTAGAGTGACCTACACAAACATTGAGCAGTAGCAAAATACTCCCTTGGGTCATGTTTACCAGGCGTAAGGGCAAGTGACCACCTAGGTAGTGAGAGCTACATCACGTTAATTATAGACGATTCTTTGCCATGGTACCAGTTTTTCGCGGTTTGTGGCTTGACTTCCCAATAGTGAGTTACCAGTATAATTAATACCAGAGGCGTCTTTGGGGTCTGCATACTCATTGTGTTTCCTGAGTCTGAATGATATCGCTCTTGAGTAGGTTTGAGTAGGAGGAAATAAACAGAGGAGCAATGAAGGACTAAGATTTCAACATAATATTCAACACCGTTTATTTAGCCACGGCTCGATATTTACCCTCTTTTTTGAACGAAGGCAAATGAATGAAGAATCTTGTAAGAAGTATTCACTTCAGCTGATTCGATTGAATGTGAGTCATATCATTATCTTGAACACGTCAGATGACGTACTGAAGTACTTTGCTGACATAAAAATGCCGCTAAACTACTACTTATTTACCCATCACCTCCGCAACATACATGTACTGGCCTGGTGGATTCTCCTGAATGGGTTATTCTCTAGATACTATACATATGTACCCCTGAAGGATCGCGGCTTATCTAAAAAGGAAATTCATGCTTTGGTCTCATTGAAGGTAACCAACAACGCTTAACGAGTCCTAGGTTACGGGCAACATAATACGCTGCAGAGGGAAGCCGAATTCAACTTTTCCGCCTGTTGTTCGTATAGACAACTTCCCGAGAAGAATAATCTATAAATTTGCCTAATTGAAGATTGAAGTGTTGTTATATGTGTGTTTTTGGGCTTGTGGTACGACCGGCCTAGACATCAATTGAAGCAAACACTTGAGGAGAAGATTCAATTCTCAATAGAGGTACACGTCTTTATATCAATTTTTATTGAGAATAAAACCCATCCAACATTTGAAACAATAGCAAAGTCGTGCGAGTGATTTCATGCGATCCTTTCAATGTTGATAAATTTGGTTGGTTTAATGATCAAGTTTACACGTTTCTTATTACAATAGTTCCCAATCTTCCACTCGTGTTGATCCAGCAGCGTCACCGTTGTCCATCTGCGACAATATTTTATTAAAAGTCGATACATATTTGTGAATCTTCCTTCCCACATTGTTTTGTTTGTCTAAAGGGCAGTTCATTAAGGTGACCGCTATTGACCGGATCTTGTAGACCTTTGAAGACATTAGCAAGCGTCACAGGAGAAGGAAAAAAAAAAAAAACAAAATCTCCAGTGGTATGATCTATGAACGACAAAAGTCGCTCTTCTAGTAGAATATACAGATCATCTCTCAGGAGAAAGTTGAACGTCGTTATAATATTTTGTAGAAGAAATTAGTCTCACCGCAACGTTGCCGTTTAGCTCAAAGCTCTCCGGGGAAATAGTGCATAAAATTTGCAGTAGTTGACGGGAGATATCCTCCATCACCATCCATGGCGCGTTATCTGATCTCAAGAAATCGAGGTCTGGGTGATAGAATGAAGTCGACCTACTCAGTGTTAAGAGTTTTTCGAACAAAGCACTTTGTAGCCATAATTGACTGAGAAGATAGTTGGCTTGCATCGAAGCCCACTGTAAGGCCATGATATCTGACTTGTTGCTGCTACCAACCAAAGACCATCCACAAAGTCGTGGAAAGTAGTCATCCAACGCGTACTTTACGCTATCCATGCGAGTCTTGAGATGGAGTAGCTTCCTTTCAGCATCCCAGGTACCATCAGGGAACTTTGTAGCTGGTTCTTCTGGGAACATGGACTGCCAATACACAAGACAGTTGGCATTGAATCCAGCTGTTACCGAAGTCAGGCCATCTGGCTGGAGGCCAACGTAATTTGGGGCTATAAACTCATCGTCGACCTCAAGAGGCAAAAATGACCACAGACTTAGTTTGTGGAAATCCGATGGCTCAAACATTCTTACTGAGCTAAAATTCGGATCTAAAAGCTGATGTCTAGTATAATTAGAAAAATTACGAAGAGAATAATAAGATACTTACGTATAGGACATGAAACTCAGCCAGAAAGCTTTCTTCCTTGACTGCAACTCTATACAATCAAGTTGGTCATAAGTGCTGGGATCGTGATATTTGCAGTGATATGTCACCTCCCTATACCATTTTGACATCTGGCGCAACTCGATGAGGCTTGAGGACCTCAGATGATAATAAGCGTGACTGATGAGATGGACTGCAGCCCATTGATTATGTGATGGCCGGACCAAGTCTTCGCATACATGCAGTTCGTATATTTTTCTGGAGCAGTAAGTGACCATCGCCGTTCGACTGGTAGATATCATGCTTGTCAATGAACAGCGATACTTGTTAAAATTTCGCTCCGAGATAGCCATCACAATTGCAACCATACCAATCATGAGCGCCAGGAAACCCTTGTCTGATTTCTCTCTCCGAGCATCGAAGTCAGCTAAGAAGGTTGGTCGGTGGACAAGAGGGTGAAGTGTGTATAGAGTATCCAAGAATTGTCTCACGATCTTCACGAAGACTGGTCTAGGACAGATGCAGTCGGTCATGTAGCTCTCCGCGGACATAATATGAGGCTTAGCTGACAGGCTCTCGGAATCTTTGGAGCTATTTCCTGGAACACTTTGAGCCAAGTCTTCCACCGGTGCCGGTGGCAAACCTGTCTGCGCCACTGGCTGTGTGAGGATCGGATGTGTAGTCGCGTCAGGACGTATTGGTAACTGTGATGAGGACTCGACAGAGATTGTTTCCAAATTTTCCGATTGAACTGAAGAAGCAGACGCACTTTCGGCTCAGAGGAAATTGTCACATAATCAATTGGGACGTCCAGCACGATTGGAGACAGAAACACTACCTTGCCAAGGGCCCTCGCCTTTTCACAGTCATATTAAAGGTACAAGCAAGTCCAGAATTTTGACAATTGGTGCATTTTGCTGTTCTAGAGGACTTTTCTCGTCCAAAACTTGGAAGCCCCTCGTTGCATCGTATCTTCCTTATGCGACATAAATCACAAGCTTGACGCACAATCTGATGCCGTTTCCGTTGCCTAAGCTGACTGCTTGTCGAACTAGGCTGAACGACCATTGTCAAGTCATTATATCCGGAAGCCTTTTGCAAAATGATTATGGGCTGTTGATGCTGAAGGTCATATCGATAGACTACTGAGTGGTGGTGCAATATGGAAACGCGGCAAGCGTCGACAATGCGACATTTGACGGGTCCGGGTGCAAACAAGTCAAACAGATGGGACAGACAATGACTGGAGAGGAGAGTAAGGAGAGTTCACCAGGCACTTACCTCGGGGTGTAATAAATTTATTTTTCCATCGATATAAAATTTCTAGTAAAAAGAAATCATAGTAACTCCTACATCGATTGAAAAGGAATTGAATCTAGGGCAGGGCTCCATTTTGCCATAAAAAGCCCACTTGATTGTTAAGTAGCCAATGGGCAGCGTGTATGGAGAAACGGAGAAACGGAGAAACGGAGTATCTCGCTCTCGGGTCTGTTCAATTCCGCCCAAGAACAATGATGCGGTTCAAATGCAGCAAATTCCTCGCAACATGGCAGTTCATCCTTGCACAGAAATTATCTTTTCACCATGGCCTTTAACATAAGCCAAATTCGCGACTGGAATGCGTCTGTGAAGTCTGCCTCCTCGAAGCTGGTGGCCGTTTTCGTCGGTGGTACGAGCGGCATTGGAGAGCATACCGCGAGAAAGCTCGCGAGTGTCATTGACCAGCCAACTATCTACATTATCGGTCGCAATGAGAAGGCCGGTGCCAGAATCGTTGCGCAAATGAAGGAGGCCAATTCCAAGGGAGCTTATTCCTTCAAGCGGACAGATGTTTCCGAGCTCCACAGCGTTGATAAGGTCTGCGAGGAGCTGAAAGCTGATGAGAAAACTTTGGATCTTCTTTTCATGTCACCTGGGACTATCGCCTTTGGCAAACAAGGTAAGGAGGCTAGTACTTTTTGTAAAGCGCATTTTGCATTGAGCTTACACAATATAGAGACTGCCTCTAAAATCGATGTAAATCATATTCTCCGTTACTACTCTCGCATGCGATTTATCTACAACCTACTTCCTTTGCTAGAAGCTGCTGAAAAACCTCGTGTTATTAGCATTCTAGCAGGAGGAAAGGAAGTGCCTGTTGAGGAAGATAATCTAGACCTAAGGAAGGCGTTTTCTCTTTCTGCAAGTAACGGCTATCCTGCAACGATGACATCGGTGGCATTTGAGCTGCTCGCGTCGCAGCATCCGTCCATCAGTTTCATTCACGAGTTTCCTGGAATAGTGGCTACACCTCTACTGAAGAATTCTGTTGGACGTATTATGGGCACCATCTTATCAATTTTGATGAAACCAATCGCCATTTCAGCCGAGGAGAGCGGGGAGTGGCAGGTTTTTCTTTCCACATACCCCGGATTTCCCGCCAAAAATTCTGCGGAGGGTGAATTGGATACACAAAAGGATATCAAAAAGATACAGGCTTCTACCGGCGAGGTAGGCGGCGGTGTTTACATCCTTACGCATAAGGGTCAGAACGCAACCAACGATGCCCTTATGACTGAACTTCGAGACAAGGGATTTCCGGAGATCGTCTGGAAACATACCCTAAACACCTTTGATGGTATCCTAAGTTCCTCTGTTTGAATGGTCTGTTGTGAGCATTATAGCGCTAGGAGTAGTGTAAAAACCTAGGAATTGACGTCAAAACCTACGTGCTATACAACTTCTTAGCAGTGTTCTTGCGCACCGGTGTGTGGGCTGCGTTATTTGGGCAGTGATAGGTGCAGGAAGCGCACTGAAAGGGAATAAAAGCTTTCAAATTTCTATGAATCTGTTGACATCAATGATCACTACGGCCATCATTTTGGGTCGGGTCGAGGCGAGGCTCAAGATTATGTTTTCAATATATCTCATCTCTATCAATTTAAATTTTTCACTGCCTTTTCTTCATTTTTAATGGTACATGTATTGTTCAAAAGTTGTCGATATACCAGATCAATTGATGCATGGATTACTACAAAAAAAACTCGGTAGGTACGTAGCCGAGAGCCGATCTGGACTGTGAAGTATAAATTCATTTCGTAAAATATCATTCCCTGTCCCATTAATTTTGGCTATATAATTCGCTTGTTAATTCGCTTGTTAATTCGCTTACCGATATAAATCCTCACAATGAAACAAGGAAATCTCCTGACCAGAATAGAATGCGCTGTCCAAGAAAATTTGGTTTGGTTACCTGTAGCTGTGAGTCGGGCCGTCAGTTCGGCTAGGTTTAAACAAGCCTAGATTTTGCAGGTAAAACCATTTCTAATATTCCTCGCTGGCGTCGCCATTCTTTTCAGGATGAAAAAGCAGGGAGAAATTATGGTGACCGATATGAAGAAAGGAGAAACCAACCGTGTGTTACAAGACATCCGGTACGTAGGCAGAATGATGGCGGGCAAAAAACTTGTGCGGGCTTTCCGAGCAATACAATCACAACAATGCACAACTTGAACCTCTCAATATCGAGCAACTCGGTGTCCATAGACACAAAACCAACTTAACATGTTATCACCTTAAGAAATTTTCCACCGTCGAAATTGAACGATAGGCTAGTAAGCTTCCAGTGGTATCAACCAAAAAACTTTGGGTCAATTCCACCATTTGATCGCACGGAAAATTTTTCTTTGGTCATAAATGCTACATACAGTATACGACCTTGATCGCGAGAAATACTCAACATGCAGCCTGGAAACCCCTTCCAGTCAGTGCTAGTGTCTCCCGTAGAGCTTAATCTCGCCCTTTGTCAGTCTGCAGGTTCGCCTCGTCGCATTATTCCTGTGGCAACTGGCCGGCAGTCGACTTGCAGCTCTTATCAGAAAAATCATATCCCAGACTCTATGTATACTGCCCCATAATGCCACAAGACTGAAAAACTTTTGGACTGACCAAAAACTCAGCTTCTTCAATATGGATGAAATCAGAGACACGACCTCCAAATACCCGGTGATGCTACCTGATCCTGTCCACTTTGCTACTTGCATGACGAATCTGGGTGTTCGATTAGACGATATTCTTGTTTTCTACGATACGCTTGAAGTAGGCTTTTATTCAGCGCCTCGAGTGGTCTGGACATGCCGATATTTTGGGCACGATGATGTTCACGTTTTGAATAATTTCCCTAGTTATGTTGCCGCCGGCTTTGATGTATCTTCAGGAGAATTATCTCAGCTTCCGAAAATCCAGGGAGATCGATATCCTGTCCGCCAGCCTCTGGATCCAAACGCTGTGATTGACTACACGGAGCTGCGCGATCTGTTACTGTCAAAGAAAGTACCTGGAAATTTACAAATTCTTGATGCGAGACCACCCGATCGATTTTATGGAAAAGACAAAAGCGATCTGACACCTCTGGGGCACATGCCAGCTGCAATAAACATTCCACTGGCTTCAATTTTAGGGCCTGACAAAACACTCCTTGAGGTTAAAGAGTTACGTCAACTTCTTGACCGAGCTGGGGTGCATGAAACATTGCCAGTAATTCTAACCTGTAATTCGGGCGTAACAGCTGCAGCATTGGACCTGGCATTGCAGATTAGTGGATATGGAATGAAGAGGCGTGTTTATGATGGCAGCTGGACAGAATGGGCAGATCGAGAGACGGAGCAGGAGCTAATCGCTGTGGATTGATACAAATTACAAATAAGCTACTACCAGTTGACGCTGTAAAGGATATTATATTAATATACATGAGGGGAAGGCTCCAGTAAACAATTTCAGACTACATCACTAGTGTATCTTTTATTTTCGTATAGAGTTCACCATTGATTTTACCTGGAAGCTACATATGTTAGTTGAAATAGCTAACTTTTTATAAAGAGGCATGTCTTGTCTTTATTTTTTGAAGCATATCAACTTCAATTGATCAAAGAAGAAAAAACAATAGGCGAAGAAAGATCTTCTGCATATAAAGCCATATAGAATACACGTTGTCAAGTTAATCCATAGAGAATATTAATCAAAGGTATAGCGCAAATGAAAAGAACCAAAACAAGCAAATGTCACCTCAACCGGGCATTTCAGGCATGTATTTACTAACCCTAGCCGAAGTGCCGTCTAGCTCTGAAGGATACACGTATCGAGAATCTGAGTGTAGTTTGTATAACTGCTTTGCAGAACCGGTGTTGACGTCGCAAAGATATTGCTGTTTTCGAGATGGGGTTTCCGTGATGCCAGGATCACCACGTTTGCTCCTCCGGCGCCTCCAAAACCACCAGAAGAAAATGGCAACAATAAGGAACGCTATAACACCAGCAGCAATACCAATACCTGCTATTGCAGCCATGGAGACCGTGCTAGGCGTATGTTTTGTGTCCAAATCTGATCCAGATGTGTTTGTGCTGTTTTGTGAAACCGGCACAGTCGTTTTTGACGTAGGTTGAGAGTCCGCTTCAGATGCGGATTTAGATGCGGTCGTCGATGTTGTTGTGGCTGACAAAGATGTTGAAGTAATTGTTGTAGATGCTGATGTAGCTTTCGTGAATGCAGATGTAGTTGCTGTCGGCCCAGAGGCTAGCAGCACAGAGTCGGAAGATTGGTGTAAGATAGTGATTGGTTGAGCCCACATGAGAATCGGCCCTGTGAGTTGCGTTGTCCCTTGGTCCATGGCGTCCTCAATATTTGCAGTAGGCACGGCCGTGGAGCTTTTTGATGATAGCATACTTGTACATCCAGCGAAAGATGCTGTCAACGAGTGACTGTCGATTTGGGCTGATGTGGTATAAGAGAAATTACTGTAGGAGGATCAACATCAATCCTGTCTCTTTCCCACAGAAAACATCAAGACTCGATCAAACTTACGAGTAACAGCAGGTTGCTGTAGTCGTTGCTCCACTTACAATGGCATTCACAGACGTGTATCCAGCTGGACAGTAGCCAGGACTGTAGATGACACTGGCCGACAACCTCCCAGTGTTTGCGAAGCCAGATGGAAAACAAGAGCTAACGACCGCGTCACAGTTTTGCATCAGAATTCCCGGATACCAATTATTATACTTGAACGGCTCGAAAGTCCAGGACGATGCGCAATCGGGAGGCTGCGTAAAAATCGATTTCATCGCCACTGTCGTAGTCACAATGGGAGACGAGCCCATGTGCATCGTCGTTGAGGGAGCAACTGTCATAGCTGAGAGTACTTGTATTTTTGCAAGCAACAAGAAAAAGACGCTTCGAGTATTCGAACGCAATATCATAATTGCTAATGGTGCTGGAGATGAACGTGTATTCAGCGGCCGTTCAGGTGGATAGCCGTGGCCGGCCGTGACGTTTCAATGTTGGACGGCAGCCATTATTGTATTGCGGCTCGCGATGGAATAAATACGACTGCACCAGGCCCAGTTAAACAAGAACACCAGCTGGTCCCTTATAGACTACTGCGTCTGCTGCATCACGTCGGCAAAACGAAGAGTGGGCGGCTATCAATGTATATTGTGCGATCGTGATTGGTCAATATGACATCAGCAGTTATCGTCCAATAAGAAACGGTTGTCAACCCCACTTTTGAAGCAGCCGCCGTGAAGCAAAAATAGCAGCCAATCAGCATCTACAGACGCCTTGCCGCCCACCCTGCATGCTGAAGTGCTCATGTTTCAATGTTTTTTTTTTTTTTAATATTTCTGAAACGCTAATGCCAGCCAACCAGACCTCACAGCAGAGTAGCCGTAAAGCCAAGCCTGTATAGTTGGCGCTTACGTGTGTTGTCAGTCTTGATGTTTGGTGCGAATCAACTGGTGCCGCAAAGGTTGTTGGCAGCATCGAGGGGCTCGCCTGCCAAGATTGAACGCAAAAAAAGTCCCTACAATGATAACTGTCTGAAACTCTTCATCTTCCATTCTTTGTATATCGTAATTTTGCTCACTTGTTAATGCGCTGGTAGCATTATCGAGTGATGATTAACAAGCGCGACACCAATATGCCGATGACCATGCTGCGACTGGCGCTCGCTGTGTCCGGCATCCTTTGGTTTTTGAGCCTTTTCTCTCATTACAGTATGTCCGATTTTTTCGCATATTATACAGTATTGAGCTAATTTCTCTGCAGCGTATGTCGATAAAAGCGGTGGCCACGAATTCTCATTCGGGCGAAGCATCGGCAAAGTCACCATGATATATGGAGACAACACGAAGATCTATGAGAGGGCATTAAGTACTCATAAAGAGCATAGTCACCGAATGGGGTATCCTTTATTTGTCCTGCAAAGACCCATTCTGGAGGGCGTATGGAACAAAAACGCCATTCTTTTGTCACTCCTGCTTCAGGAGCTGGAAAAGCCACTGGACCAACGGCTCGAATGGCTATTGTGAGTGTTCCAAAGTCTTATTTTCCGGAGAATACTACTTACGACCCACAGCTGGTTCGACAGCGACACGGTGCTGATGAACCCGAACATGCCGCTAGAGATTTTCTTGCCACCGCCTAGCATCCTAGACGTGCATATGTTACTAACATATGACTGGAATGGAATGAACAATGGGGCGTTTCTGCTGCGAGTGCACCCGTGGTCGGTCGAATTACTGTCGGCTGCCATTGCCTACCCTATTATCAATCGGGATGATCAGCCGACTGAAGCGATAAGCGACCAGTCCGCGCTAGGATATCTCCTGGACGAGAACGAATACTTCTCCCAGTCAGTAGAGTATTGTCCGCAGCGCTGGTTCAACGCATACATGTCGCATCCAAACGGAGAAATCAGACCGGACTCACCGGAGCACCGCCAGGTGCATCCTGGTGATCTGCTCGTCCACTTCCCAGGCACGCCGCATGAGAACCTGGGTCGCACCATGGAGCCTTATATAGAAATTGCAGAAGCACATCGGTCAGAATGGGAGCTATTATTGGAGCACACTGGATACGTCAAAGAGACGCGGGCTTTCTGGGATAGCGTTCGACCAGCCAATGCATTATGAACATACGCATCGGAAGCTTGGAATTTGGGTAGAAAATCCCATCTATCAGATAACTCCACAATGTTGTATAGAACCAGTCCGACAAGACATACGAAAATGACCGCGTGGGCTAATCACCAGATACCCCGCGCTAAGATGCGCCACAAAAACAATTCCCAGCAGCCGGACACAAGAATGAACCAAATTTCACTGCGAGCATGTTCCATGTCTTTTCAGACCTTCCGACCGAGCTTCGCTTGTATATTTGGCGCCTTTCTTTAGACCATGTAGAGCATATTGTCAGCATCTCGTGCGTGCGGGGAGTGCATCCCAACTCTCGCCGTTTTGCGCGTCAATTCCTCTCCAGCCGCAATAACCCGCCACAACTGTGCGTCAGCCGCGAAGCCAGGGACGAGACATTGCGTGTATACTCTCCCTATTTTGTCACAAAGTATGCGCCGTATTCACGCATTTATTTGGCGCCGGACCGCGACATTGTCCGTCTACCAGACGCTCTCCTCGGATATCTCGGCCCTACCGAGCTGACGACCATCCGCCGCATGATTGTGAGGGTGAACGATTACATGTTATTTGGTGCGTACTGGATCCACGTGATGCAAAAACTGAGCAACCTGACCCAACTGGAGTTGGTGGTTGTGTTAAATGTGCCGGCGTATGCTATATCGGTCGAGCTGAGGGAGATAGCGGGTTTGGATGACACAGAGAGAGATTCCATGGAAAAGATCAAAGAAGCCTTTGTCGAAGGGGTCCGAGAAAATCCGGAGTGGAAACTTCCGAATATCATGGTAACTTCGGACGGTGGCAGGGAACTAGGAAAGATCATAGTTCTTCCTGAAGACATAGAACGACTGGAAGGGTAGTGACTTGACCGCCTGCAGCAAGAATTATATAGGAAACGAATCTTCAATGAACCTCCCTTAATGTTAATATACTGCTAAACATCTCTTTAAAGCTTTGTCTGGGACGAAATGCCCTCCAAATGGACCAATGAATTATCACAGTAACTTCCAATAACGTCTGCTTTTCTTTTCGACGGATTGTTGTGAATACACTTGAACGACTTTTAAGATTGCGCCCTATCTAGAAATTAACTTTGACCGGTGATATTCCAGAGCGTTTTCGTGGCATCACATTTGAATGTGATGTCTTGTTGGGATCTTGTGTCTCCCATTGTCAAATACCTACACACTTCAAGTCTTTTACTGAACCTTAATTTTTTGGATATTTAATTTTCTTATCTTTTTCATTCGGATATTGGCTCTCCTGTTGTGGGGAGGAGAATTTCTATACCAGACCTAGGCTTCGGTACATCGAACTATCTTGAGCGTACATAATTCCGTCATAGCACCGTAAAGTAGAAGTACAAAAACTTGCCATCCATCTAAAGCCGGTATTTTAAGAACTATCGGGCAGACATAGTTCCAAGGAAAAGAAAAACAAAAATCGAACCTGTTGAATACATCAACTACTGTTGTTCATGGAAAGACTTCCGGGGTAAGGAGGAGGCGTTCGAGGCAGGCCTTTGAATCTAGCCGAATTAGATTACTCAATTTTGTAATTGGTAGAACAAAAAAGGCGAGTTTGCATCGGAATTGCGTCGTCTGATAGACATAGGTTGCACGAACAGCTGCAGTGTGCGACAACTGTTAAAAGCAATATCGATGAGCAGCCTCATCTTTGACACCGAAATCTCTCATATTGAATGATGAAACTGATATGAGATAATACATGATATTAGGAATGGACTTATTACGGGCAATAAAGTAAATTGCTACAGCATTGTCGTTTCCTACTTTGATTTCCATATGTACATACCATTTGACGTAAGTATCTTATCTTGAAAATGCATAAAATATTTCTTGCCAAGCACAGAAAAGCGCTATTGAAAATTTTCCCATCAACTAACAATCTAGGAACTGAGGCTCAATAACTCGGAACTCGAAAACCATCCCGTCAAGAGGAGGCGTTCGAATGTAGGAACCAATAGATGACGCTAGGAGTCTAACAAAACGCATATGATTCCTTGGCGTATCTGGTAATGTGTGAGCGACCACTAGAAATACAGATACATGATATAGGTTGGGCACTCATGCAGATCCCAGGCGTTTATACTTTGCAGTCTCGGGAACCACGGACGGCTCGGATGCATGGTGTTGACCCCGCACGATCGTTTTCAGCCTCGTAGTGATAAACGTAGATAAGCGTGATTTCGGTTCTCAGAAACGTCCAATGAGTTGCTTGACTGCAAACCTGTTACGCAAGAACTTGGAAATTGCGGTTAAGTGAGGAATGACTGTGTTCTCAGCCTTGTTCTCGGGTTTCCTGTAGGGTAGCTTGTCCATCCCTGATGGACATACACTGCCAGCATGATGGAACCAGCTAGAATGAGGAGCACAATTTACATAGCCACTTCGCGTGGATTGGTTCGCAAGGCTATCCTAGAGCCGCTTTCAGTCCACCTTCACGTAACATTATAGAAAGTTTTTTTTTTTTTTTTTTTTTTTTTTTTTTCCATAAGACTTGACAAGACCCATCAAATATCATTCTTGAACGTTACTATTTTCGGGACCAAGAATGATCATGACAGCATTACTTAGCCATGGAGGCTTCGAGCTCTTACCCATACAATTAGGAAAATACGCCAAGAGGCTATACATATTTAGCCGCGGCGTACAATATGCCGGGCCAGACATCGAGTTGTTGCGGAAAGAAGTTAAACTTTGCCGCTATTTTGCAGTGATATTTCAAGAAAGCACCAAGGAAATCCAGGGCCCAATCAAAGAGAAGGCCCGGAAAGAGGGAATCGATCAGATGCTTGTAGAACAAACAACAGAGGCCTACAGCCGGATTGAAAGACTGCTCGCGCGACTCGAACCGTTGCAGAAGAGTGCTAATTCAAGTCCCATCGAGAAGTTTGTGGCAGTTGTAAGGTGGAATATTGGCAAACAGGAGATTCAGATTCCAATCGCAACCCTGGCCAGCGTTAAATCAAGCCTTAATTTGCTTTTATCTATCTTGATGTTGGACAAAAATCTTTCACGAATACGTACCAACTCCACATTGAGCCAGACTGAAAGGAAAGCACTTTTATCAACCATGTAAGTTCGTTTTTCTGCAGGTAACTAGGATTCGTGAATGTTTCAATTTTATCCTGACAATCGCACTTCAAGACAAATGCTGCGGAAAGAGGTCCGACAGCATGAGCGTGCTTTGGAAGAAACAAAGAAAGTTTTGGAACAGAAGCATGGCGAGAATGAGAATTACCACCGATCTTGTGCAGAGAAGCTATCGCAAATTTTTGATGTAATACAAGACATAAAACGTGAGCCTATTTCCGAGGCGAGGCAGTTGTACGGCGGTGCCTCGCCATTGTCCTCACCTGTGTCTGCATCGTCAAAGCAACCGGGCGAACCATTCCCTTCACGGCGCCGAGAATTTGAAATGAGTTCTGCCGCAATAATTCGATCAAATATGCCCAATCGTCGTCCCAATTCAGAGACTTCAAGATCCCGGCATGCAAGAGCGACGGGAAACTTTCGACAGTCGGAGTCTGCTCGGCCTTCAGCCACTTCAGGATCAGGGTCAAGGACTTCCAGTATTGCTCCGCAGTCCCGTGCTTTGGTTTTACGGAGTGACCGTGATGGCCACGAAGAGAACCGCCACTCAGGTGGCGCCAATATAAAAGAAGCATCCGAGACTCCATTGGAGAACCAACCAAACGCTCTAATTTTGGTCCAGGATCACCGAATAAGTTCAAGTCCAACCATTGTCGAGGAAAACGGCCAGGGCTACTCCGTATACCATGAATATGAGGATAACTCGCGAGAAGTTTATACTCTGAGTCGTGCTCCGAGCTACGTTCAAAGCAGTGAAAATGGCTCAGCATCCGCTGTGTCTAGCCAACACTTGTTTCCCTCAGAAACTTATGTTCCCATGCCACCTTTTGATAACACGGATCTGAGAAAACTTAGAAGAAGACAAACGGGAAAGAAGAAAGGACAAGACGGGCAGGAGTAGTAGTTGAATGGCACCTGACACTAGGAAATTGGTGTTTCTCGATAATTTTATCATTTAGCAAAGTGGATAAGATATAGACAAGAGAAATGTTACTCAGACAGGCATTCAATACTCGATTTTCAATTAAAATTATGCTGATGTTTGTACTTCAATTGATTATTTATAATGCAGTCATCAACAGCTTCGGGATACCATATTACGACTAGTGTGGTGTATTACAAATCGGCTTCCAGATACCTGAGAAACGATGGCTACACATCATTGAGCACTGTGTCTTCTACACATTAGCCATATTTTCCGAAGAAAAGTTGAATACCTGGATACAATGACTGAAATTAGACCTTTCAAAGTATGTCGAAATCCTCTTAGCAGTAACTATGAATGCATACAGAGTTTTTCTCTGACTTCTCACCAGATTGATATTCCTTCATCCGAAGTGGAGCTGCTCTCAGCAAAGCTCAAGCTTGCAAGGCTCCCTCAGCATAATTTTGCATGGACCGAAGAAAATGGCCTAACGACAAGCCAAGTCTCAGAAGTCACTCACTTTTGGCAATCAAATTATTCCTGGCGAGACGAAGAGGCGCGAATAAATGCAACCCTTCCACAATTTATTACGAAAGTCCCTGTGTCGGATGGCTTCGGTCCTTTGGACATACATTTTGTGCACAAGAGATCGACAGCAGGAGAGGATGCGAAAAATATCGTTCCGCTACTTTTTGTACATGGGTGGCCTGGTTCTTTTCTTGAAATCGAGAAAGGCCTTGTGCCGCTTACAGATGCGGGGTTTGATGTGGTCGCGCCGTCGCTACCCGGCTATGGGTTCTCAGAGTACACCACGAAGAAAGGGTTTGACCTTCGGAAACATGCCGAGACTTTGCATAATCTCATGTGTAAGCTGGGGTACAAAAATTATGTGGTTCAAGGTGGTGATTGGGGTAGTTGGGTGGTTAGGACCATCGCCCTGATGTATCCACAGAACGTAAAGGCGCTGCACTTGAATATGGTAATCCCCCATAACCATTCAAAACGTGTCTAACAATGGGTAAAAGTCACTGACGAGGTAATAGTTCAAAACATATAAGCCAGCATTTCCTGAAGGGAAGGAACCCGAGTATACTGAATATGAGAAACACTCTCTCGACCGTTTTCACAATTGGTTTCTCAAAACAAACATTGACTACGGCTCCATCCAAGCAGCTCGACCACAAACGCTAGGTTATTCTATGCATGACAGCCCTGTTGGTCTGCTCGTTTGGATATGGGACAAGCTTCGACTGTGGTCTGACAATTATCCTTGGACGCCAACAGAGCTCATCACTTGGACGTTGATGCATTACTGGCCAGGCCCCACTACCGGCTTTGTCATGTATATGGAAAATGATCCTCCCGCAATGATCATCCAGGGGAGTTGGGCGGATAAGTATCTTGAAATGCCATGTGGTTTCAGTGCATTCCCCAACGAGCTGGGCATATTGCCTAGGAGTTGGGCGGAGAACGTTTCCAATGTCAAGTTCTGGAAAGAGCATCCCACTGGTGGGCATTTTGCGATGCATGAAAGACCAGAAGAGCTAGTCGCGGATTTAGTGGAGTTCTTCCAGAGCGTTTGGGAAGACTGACTACAGTGAGTTCCAACGCAATGGTGAGATAAGACAAAATCTAACTAGCAGTGTTTGTGACGAGATGAACTGGCACAATCCTCGAATAAAAGCAAAATACTTGAATATTCTCCACAGATGTGCTGTTAGATGGATGGTATAACTTAAGCCCGGATTTTAGACCAAAGCAAGTAACTATTCTGACACATTCAAGATCGTCATGCGTTAACACTATGCTTCATTACAAATGTCCAGTATGGGCTATTTAGGCACAGAATCTAAAGACATTATGTAATCATCTGTTCATACATAAAGTTAGTAAAATGACGTGGGAGTAAAAGATGCTCAGTAAACAACTAAATGTGGACATCAAGCTAACAACAAAGAGATTGGGTTTTAGACGTACGAGATATTTTCCATCGGATGGCCTGCGTCTCCAATACGTATCTCAAAATTCTCCCTTCCGTTTCAAATGTTGGGGATGCGTTTCGGGTCTGCATCGTGGGGTCGAACGTGGTTTGATATTCAAGCCGTTTTCGCTCTCGCATCTCAAGGGCGAGTTGGTAGACTGTATCTATCGCGTACGGGAATATTTCAACCAACATCCATTCATCAGAGCCAGCACTCTTATTGTTTGAGACCTCATCCATGGAAATATCCGTCAAAACTGTGAGTATTGTTTCGATGGCTTGAGCAGATTCAAGTTTGTCGTGTTCGGTGGAAATAAGGGTGTCGTTCGAGTTGAATCGCCATCTGTGGAGGAAAAAAAAGGCGCTAAAAGTCTTAATTGTAAGTACCTGTTTAGATAAAATAGTGACTTATACAGAGAATTGAGTAAAGATCTGAGTTAGGTGGGTGGTATTGGTGGGGATGTACTGCGCGAAAAGAGAATAAAGCACAAATAGATGAAACTTACGTCAACCCAATAGCAATAGCCTCGCAACAGGCGCCCATTCCTAGCTGGACTAAAAGTCTCAAGAATCCAAGCAAGCCTCGGTCCAAGTGTTGAAGACGAATGCGACCTTCAGGAGTTGCAGTGCTACGACTTCGAACCATGTCCAGAACGCGGTCAAGCCAGACTGCAGCCCTTGCTTGAAGATAGAAACAAGGATAGTGGTGATCTTGGGTTATTTGAGGCATCAAAGACTGGAGTTCCTGTTCCAGCAATTCGTTCTCTGTTGAGTCGGGGCTGTAAATGGCCAAGGGTTTGATGGATATGCCACTTTTCAAGCTAATCATTCTACATAAGCGCATCTTGTTGTTAGAGATTTTTTTTTTTTTTTGTTAAAGAAAAAGAACGAAGGGCTATCACAAACCTCTCATGAATCATCACACCCCACCACGTCTGCAGACCCTCATTCTGGGGGTTCAACGTCCCAAGTTGTGGAAACGGAGGGGGTTGCACGCTGCAGAGTCCGAGAATTTGGGCCATGCCTACGCAGGTGGATATTGTAATATAGGAAGTATTTAATATACCTTGTCCATACTCGTAGACAGAAAGAAGCAGACCTGTTTGGACAAGAGATAACGTGGGTTGTGCGAGGGGTGCCATCTCCCAAAAGAACTTCTTTACTGTTCCATACATAGCTAGCCGCAACTCGTCGGGAGCGCTTCCATTCATGTAGGGTCGAGATATCATCCCCATACTGAGAAGAAGGGCAAAGTAGTCATGAGATATATCGAACTGTATCGTCTTGCAGCGTTGTCGAAACATGTCTGCGTGGACGATATGCACCCATCTCTGACAAGAGGAAAGAAAGACATCTGCTAGGTCAATGAGCTGCCCTTTGTGATTGATAAAAACCTCGTTTGTGCGGGTCACATTGGGTAAACTTTCATGTTGCAGAAGATCAAGGTCTCGTTTCAAGGCCTGCTGACGACTGGCTTCTGGGTTATTAGGTGACGCGAGCGATTTACCGCTATCTCCATCCAGAAAATTCGGGCGTTGCTTTGAAAGTGACGGTGAGGGATAGTCGCATTTTAAGAGAAGTCTAAAGATAAATGCGTGTAAGTATGCAAGATGTGGCCCTGTGTTGTCTCGACAGGCCCGCTTACCTTATGCAACGGGAGCAACTCGGCAAGGCTTTGTCACATTTCTGCTTACGTGACTTGCAAGAAGTGCATACCACGGGGGCTAGTGAAGCCGTTAGAGTGGTCTCGGCGTTTCCGACACTCATCACTCCGATTATCAATAAATATAGGACAAAGAAGGGAAATGAGAGAGAGGTCAGAGAAGAGGTTGTCCGTGCTGACCAATAAACCCGTTGCCGACCCCTGCTCTTTTAGCGCGTCCGACCCCTGTCGATTCCTTGTATGGTAATCATTCTGACTGGCTCAAATAAAGGTAAGACCCGCTTAGCGCCATACACTAAACACGCATTCAGCCGGAGACCCACTCAGCTTTATTGCCAGCATATTCCATACTTGGAGGCTATCACATAGCAAGCAGGTCCTCATAGAAAACATAGCTAGCATTCAGTCTGCTGAGAAATCAAGAATTTTCTGTTAGCAAGTGCAATTAGTATAAATAGCTTCGAAATGTGTGTCTGAAGAAGTCGATTTTTTTTTCTCTCGTTATCATCTCCAATGATCACTTGAATTTTGTGGTTTATTTGTACTTCGCGTTGATTGAATCTTCCGATTAGCCGATCCAGTTCCCCCAAGTCAAGTAGACACCATGAAACAACCACATATTCCTCCAACTCCACCGGGAACAAGCCTTGAGGGCAAGACGGTCATAGTCACGGGAGCAAACTCTGGTATCGGACTAGAAGCTGCTCGCCAATTCCTGACGCTGAAAGCCACAAGGGTGATTATTACCGCACGAAGTCAACACAAGGGCGACGAAGCCACTGCTGCACTTCGTCGTGATCCGGAAGTTTTGAAGTCGAACCCCTCTGCAAAAATCGAAGTATTTCACTTAGACCTTGACGATTATCAGTCTGGGTTGGAATTCTGCAAGCGAGTTGAACGCGAAGTGCCTTATTTGGATGTCCTCGTATGTAATGCAGGCATAGGTGGAATGAAGTATGAGTTGAGCAAGGCGGGCCATGAAAAGCTCATGCAGGGTACGTGTCCTGAGCAATGCGAAAGCTGTCTCTTCTCGGGAAGAAGCTAAGGTTGGGTGTTTAGTCAATTGCTACACGCATTTTTTTATCGTGCTCAAACTTCTTCCGCTCCTCCGCAAGACATCACTGAATCACAATACGCCTTCAAGGGTAAGCTTCGTCGGCTCGGAAATGCAGAAAATGAACAGTTATTCAAGCGAACCTATTTCACCCGACAAGAATATATTGGAACACTTAGATGATCAAAAGTTTTACCAAGGGCTCAAGAGATATGGTGACAGTAAGCTTGTTGTGAACGCTTTCGTCCGTCACTTAGCTACCATAGTTCCTCCCACCGAGCTCATTATTAACAATCTTTGCCCTGGGCTTGTGGCTACAGACTTTGATAGAAATAACCCAATCCTAATACGAGGCTTTATGTATTTCTACAGAAAAATCGCTGCACGAACTGTCGAAGAGGGCAGCCGCGCCGTTATCTATGCATCGGTTGTATGTGGGCGAGAAACCCACGGAAAATTTTTGGCAAGCAACTTGGTCAATGAGTGAGTCTTAGGTTAAAATTTGGTCATTTTAACATATAACTGGGGCTAATTATGGATCGTCCATTGAAGTGGACCTGCTTTCTGGAAAGACAAGGTTAACAGGACATTTCCCGAGCGACTTTATGCAGATCTGTTGGCAGATTTTATTCATTTTGACTCCAGCATACAGAGAATTTGATGCTGTTGAAGTCAATTCCCAGTCGTTTTGTGTTTAGTTCTTTTAATCTTTCTTTTCGTGGTGCTGTTGCTGTGATTCTAGCTGGTTTTTACACTTATATCGGGGGTAAATTTGCAAGTACATTCTTATATCATGGTTTCAAATGTGTTATCTTTGTTCCCATTAGTCACGTTCAAATTTTTGATCTAGTACCCAGGCTTAAGAAACATTCAAGGCCCTAAATCATGCTTGAAGTAGAGCTTTTAAATAAACTGCATGTAAAGCGACTGGACATTCCATCGAGCCAAAATCGCATTTCTCACCCATCACAAGCCAAATCTCTTCACCGAGAATTAGGAACAAGAAAGACATTTAGTAACTTACAAGCCTTTAAACGCAAATAGAATGGTCTATACATATGTATTTTCTACAAGTTTCAATACAAATGTACGAAGCACGAGTCACATTTAGCAACGTCAAGTTTATCAACAAATTTGGATTCCATTCATACCTTCTCAAAGAAACTATCAAAACTTGAATGAAAATAAACTGTCTGGCTGTGGGCTTTTGCTTGTTCGATAAGGAGGGTGCTCTTCATGTTGACAATGATTGTGTTTCACATCTCTCTTAGTCTCGCAAACGGACGCAGTTACCGTGTACAGAAATCTTTTATAGAAACAGTCTTCCGGTGTTATATCTTATTTCATTATTGATTTAAGTCTTATTGGTTACTTGATAAGGCTATTTATCTAGCTTTAGCTCTCTTGTCGCAACTAGGAAAGTCCGATGGTCAAATGACCGTCCTTTGATGTTTATGGGCCTATTTCTGAATGGGAAAAATGAGTCGGATGCTTCCCCAGCCATTGTTATCGCCACTAGGGGTACAGTACCAGATATTGACTGGCGCAAGTTGGAATCAGATATCAGAGACATTGTGGATGTTCCTCTGGTGGTGTTGAAGACCATATTCATGCAAGGGAAGTCTTCATCCGAGCGGAAACCCACAAAGTCTTTGACCTTAATAGAAAGAGGCGGTCCTGAGATGGGATCGTTAATTGGCATCGATAAAGATTTCAACAACAAAAAGGCCCCCTTTTTCACTGGGACTTTAGGAGGCTTCATGAGGCTTCATGTGGGCGAAAAGATCCACAAAGGATTCCTGACCTGTTGTCACGTTGTAACAGACACGGCACCAAACGACAAACCCGTCTGGATGACTTATCCTTCAATAGAGGACTTGAAGAAGGAGCGTGAAAATGAAGAAGAAGACACAAAAGATTTCCTGACTCTGGAATATTGTGCAAAGCTTGGAGAAGTCATTGCCAAGCGGCAGTCCCCCGGTTACCGCGTGTTTTTCGTGGACTGCGCGTTTATCGAACTCCGAGGTTCTTCAAGAGGGTATTTTCACCGCAACAAAGTTCCAGCAATCAATGAATTGGAACACATCTACCCCTACAGTTCCCATTCAAAAGCACAGCAGCCACGAGAAGTAATTGATGTTGGAGATCTTGTGGGCGGGAAATGGTATTTCAAGCTTGGTTGCCGATCCGGCGTTACGTCTGGTATCTGTAACGGCGCCTCTCTGCGGACATTTAGTAGAGACCACGAGTCCTATTACATATCAAACTGCATTTTACCATTTAACGAATTGTCCGAGACTGCTGAACCGTTTATGACTGGTGTTGATTCAGGAGCACTCGCGATTGACGGGGATGGCAAGGTTTGTGGGATCATGTTCGGAGGATTGTACAATATTGGGCTTGTTTCGTCAATGACCAATGTTCGGAAGGCGCTGGAAGCTGAAGTGAACCGGAATGAAACGGAAGGCCATGTGCAGGAGGTAAAGATAGAACTGCCTAAATAGTTTAGAATAAAGTCATCGCCAAAAAAAAAAAGGTCTTGGAGAACGTCTAACTGTTTACCTGCAGGTTTGTTATGTTTTGCACGCAGAGTTGGGGAGTAAAAATTTATTTAGCTTCCAGATGTCGACACTACATTAAATCAGTACCTGTTGATCTCATATTGATTACGTGTAACGTGTTTACATTGGTAGTATCAATTATACCACCCACTTTTCATGTCCTGTATATGCAGCGGGCCATTGTAATGCTTTTTTGATGTTGCTAATGAAGAAACTGTAGACATCAACTTTTAATCTATCAATCCCGTATGTATATGGGTAGATGGAAATCTTTCCACTTTAAGAAAGTGAAAAGCCATAAAAGGCGATGACGACCAATAGTTATTTTTTTTTCTTTTCCTTAAAATTTGTAAATTGATATTGATATAGTAAGAACCGTGTCATTTCGATTCACAAGGTACAGAAACTGAGCAAGTCTGTGGTGAGTCACCTAGAAGCTGCAAACCAATGACGATATCTTGGCCCGCGCGCTCAGTTATATTAGGCAAGATATCATCAATGCTAGACACCAGACCCATGGTGTGAGAGAAACTTGGATCATCGTTCCCGTCACTGAAAATTCCAAATGTACCACGTAGCAAGCCGCAGAAATCCTTGTTTCGATCAATTACCCATGATCCGGCGTCTCCAAACCAGCTAAAGGCTCCTTGAATCCTATCCCATCTTTCTTCGTTTGTATGATACGGCGTCGATGTCACTATGAGCTCAGAAAGTATAATAAAATCCTCAGCATACCGCTTATCTGTGGAGTAAATACGATTGCCACACACGTCAAAACGTACATCTTCAGTTCTCAGCGGTGTCACTGCCGTAACCCCATTACAAAATCCGACGCTTGACATGGTTTTGCTTCCACTTTTGAAATACCATTCTCCCAGCTTCATTTTGCCAAAATCCGATAGTTCTGCACCCTTACGCCACAACATATCTTCTTTCACAGAATAACGGTTTGCTAGAAATCTGTGTGGAATAGCCCTTTGTAGAATATTGTGGTGTGAAAGGGGCATGGAAAGTTCTTGATCTGACATTTCAACAAACGCCCAGTCTTGAATGTGCGTTTCTCGTATAGTGCGGCCAGAACTCAAGAATAGACGTGTTTCCGGTGACATTGTATCCCTTGTCATCTGTTCTGACTCAAGGAACTTGATTCGCAAATCATCAACCAGGCGATCTCTTCCTCGGCCTATGCAACTAGGGGTACCACTGCCGCATGCTATTGTGTGTAGAAAGAATCTTCCAATATATCTCTGACACCAAGCCTCTCGTGAACCCAGTGGTGATACAAATTGAGGTTGAATGGATAATTTGCGCCCTGAAAACCCCTGTTGGTTTATATCGTTCTCTTGTGGAGGCCTCGTCTGCAGTTCACTATGAGATGTAAGATAGCCCCAGTGTGTCTTATCACCAATTTTAAGGCTAACTACACCACCACCAGTGCATTGAATATTTTCATCTTCTGTAGAAGAAATTGGCCAAAACATTTCCCCGTGTCGACCAAAAGGATCTACGAACGGATCTGTAGTGACTGCGCGCCTTAAATAAGATGATAAATCCCGAGGGGCACGGGGAGGTGCAGTAAACAAGTCATCATGTCCACCTGGGAAAAAACCGATTTCTAACTTTTTGGCTGACGTGGGGAGTGTTTCTCTTAAACGTTTCTCAACCTTTCCCAAATTCCGCCGGCATTCTGAATGAATCATGACCACAAGAAAGGGCTTGGTCTCGAAACAATTGTTTGTGTGCAGTGACGCGAGAAATACAGACATCAGCAGCCAGTTTGACTCCAGTTGGTCAAATAAGATATCAATCAAATCCTCACGGCAGCTATTGTACGCCTCAACATAAGGATGGTCCGGTGGGATCGCGAATAGACCCTTGAAACCCCCTGGTGGAACGAGAGGAGCTTCAGTATCTGTACTACCGTCATCATCTTCCATTGTTATGGAGTATAACTGTTGATCCTCACTGTTTTTTCCGAAGATTAGCTCCTGGATTGCCAAACCGTTAGTCCCACATCCATTTGCTCTCTGGCCATGATAGCATCTTAAATACCACGGGTAAATAAATGCGTATTGGGGCCAACATACAAAATTGATCAGTTAGGCTTATTGATTGTGTGATTTCATTATTACTATCAATAGTGTCATGGTTTGCCTAGTTTCTCAAGTCTTTTTGTCTACAAAGTTTATTTGGCAGTGTTCCGCGACACGATGTGTTTCTATTGCTGCACCAACATCTCTTCTTTTTCAAGTCTCTATTTCTCTTAAAGAAATAATTCTTTTCATTGAACAGACGCGGCATATGCTAATTGGCGTTTATTATCCCCCCTCGTTTCGACACGAATGATGCATGGAACACCGAAACATCTCAAGCAAAGTATAATTGAAAGAACGCACCAAGTTACAGATTGGTTCCATATTTCTTTCCTTTCTCTTTACCCGGTGTGGTTTCTTTGTGAAAGCTCAACTGTAGACTGGGTTTTTGCCACTGCAAGTATAAATTTAGGTTTCGCATGTTATTTGTCGTCGTATAATCTGTTAGGTTTCAGCCACCAAAGTCGTGCATTTGCTCATACCAACAACCTCTATCCTTTGCTTGTGACTTCAACAGAAATAAGACCATGAATTCAGACAAAAGGAAGACCACTAGTATGAAAACAATTGATAGTATTAGTTAAACGGATTTCAACATTTCCTATGCTATCCTTACTATGAAATTCAAGAAATATAAGTTGACGGCGATATGCAAAATTGCAATGCGCCGCGGGGTATCAGCTAGCGAAACAGACATAACAGCTGTACAAACGAGAATTTTAATCATGACATAGCAACACTGATACTGATGCGATGTTAGAGGCATCGAGACGTTTAGCCCACGCGAAGGAACGACCCTGATCCCCAAATGCTTGGATGAGCCTCGCTACACTGTTCGTTTATGCGAAGCCGGCAATTTGATCATTCGTTCGGTCCAACTTGTAAAGATTATTCAAATCACGTAAGCTGTTTGAAGGACGGTTTCTAGTGGTCGTTAATCCGAAGCCTTGTTGTTGCGTTAGCTACTGGTCCAATGTAGTCCTCGCCTCAAACTTCAAAAGGTCGCCTTTCACAATATCGTCTTTCTTCGCCAGTAGCTCCTCTGGGTCCCATGTCGCGCAGAGCAGCCTTCCACTTAGCCACTGAAATTTGACCGGGTCCTGTGTAAGCCAAACGCAGAACGCTCCGCAGAGGTCCGGGTCGTCTGTCAGATCTGTAAAAAGCCAGTCAGCTTTGTCTGCTCATGCAATAACCCACGCAGCACCACTTACACTCTAAAAACTGCTCCGGTGCAGTAGCCAGTGCATTCTGGCTTTTGACCGCGCCTGGGTGGACGCTCACAGCAAACAAGCCCTCCTCTTTGAATTGCTCTGCCACACACTCGACGAGGCGCGCCTGGGTGAACTTGCTAACGCAGTACTTGGTGTTCGCAATGACGCCCTTTGTGATACACGAGGCAACAGAGCCGACGACCATAAAACTTTTCGTCTGCGACTGCAAAAGCAGGGGCACCAAGTAGTGCGCGACGTGATACGTGCCCAGCGCGTTGGTACCGAATACTTGGGCCCAGGCGCCATCCGCTGGAGATCCATCGGTGATACGTAGCTCGATATTACCCGATATGCCGCTAACCAAGACAACAGCGTCGAGAACAGGTAGATTGGACGATATATATTCGGCCAGCGCGCGGACCGAGTCGGCATTGGCGATGTCGCAGGGCTGGATATGCGTTTTCGGGGCCGGGAAAACTGCCGCGGCGATCGATTGGGCATTGTTCTTCAATGTTTTGAGGTCTCTTGCGGCGAGAACTAGATCTGTGCATCCTGCTTGTGCATACGCCTTTGCGACTCCCTTGCCAATGGCCCCTGAAGCTCCGATGACGCAGACGCTAAAGGGCCGATTGAAGCGATTTGTCGATGGGTTAAGAATCGGTGAAATGGCCGAGTGGATGGTCGGCGTGAAGGTGTCTATGTTCTGAACCCGGGGGTCCGCCATAGTTGTTTATTGATTTAATAAGGAGTATTGTCTCTATGAATGTTTCGTGGTTCTTGGCTCCTGGTTTGAAATATATGGGGGAATGTGTTGTGAAAATATCTTCAAAAACCAACATTTGAACGGGAGCTAAAATGAGTCATAATGTATGCGAATGTACACACATTGCTCAGCCACCACTAATTGATGTTTTTACGCGGAGCCTGTAACTTTCCCAGTATTGCTTGATATCGTGCAAATGTGGAGGTCAGTCATCTACTTTTTGTGCTAGAATTTTGAGCATCAGCAAGAAAATTCAACGAGAAATTCGCTTTCAGGTGCAACAAAGTGATAGCATTCTATTTAAGGAAATTACGATTTTCGATTACGTTCTAGATGCATAATTCAAACACAATGACAATAGATTACTGAATATTAGGCCGCTCTGTACTAAGAAGCCCTAAAGATATCGGCCTCTCCTGCAATGAATACACCGATCTTCCGCGAAATGCGACGCCGTCATACCGAACTGTAGACTTTCCGACCGCACGCAGAATATCGTCAACCGTAGAAATGTCTTTATTCTGGGTCTCGAAGTCTGGAGCCGTATCGTGGTTATTAAAATGTGTCGTCGTCGCCAGTGCACCAAACGAGTTTGCCACCTCGACTGGGCTCAAGCTTACGACACAGTGCCGCAGCTTCCACCATCCCCAAAGCTGCAATATAACGCAGCCAAGAGCAAGAGACATGAGAGCTAGGGCCGCAGCCAAGTAGCCGTAGTCGGACCGGAAAGTGAGTACATTGGCTGTTCGGTTGACGCTGAACATCTGATGCACCCCTTGGTCGTCTTCAGTGCTGTTGCGCGCGCTGGAGATGGAAGAGCGGAAGAGAAAATCCTGCATTGCATCGAGAACGTATAGTGTCGGATCATACCATTGGAGACCGCAGGTATGCAAAATTGTCTGGTTGTAAGCGGACTCGTCTGCCTGGAAGAAAATATCCCCAATGAATCGACCCGTATGCCGGGCCTGGTTATTCGAAACGAAAAGCGAGACGTTAGTGGTTAAAGTGTCGAAAATGAACCCGTTGATTCCCTGAAGAGGTCCGGCGCCTTGACCGGCAGCGGCCGTTGGCATGTCTCCCTTGGACACAAGCTTTTCCACCACAACTGGAGGGTCGAGTCGAGATCTGTCCAGCGCTACAGTGCTGTTCTCAATCACAACAGGGTACTCCACGATGGCAGCCTCGATGCTACACGATCGCATATTAAGCGTTGCCATGCAATCACCATCAACTGCGGAAGAGTAGACGACTAACAGGTCAACGAATGGCGTGTCTGAATCTGAGTTATACGACATAGTGGTGTTGATTGAGAAGACGAAAGTGCCGCTATTTTGCGGTGCCAGTAGATTCAGATTTCTGCTGGTGGAAGTACAATCATAGCTGATCCCCATCCCCTTGACGCTTCCGCGACATGTACCGTCGCACGGGGAGCCAGACTGATCCCCTTGTGCTGAACGCGTGGTGGTTGATATGGTCGCGTTAAGCCACCAGTCTTGAATGGCAGCAAGCGAATTGCGTGATCCGATCATGGTAAAGCTGTCATAAACAGAGCCCATCCAGCCGTCGGGGATCTGCGTCTGTACATTCAAAGTCATATTGTCAAGATAAGATATCTGGCTAAGCGAAGTTTGCGTCGACCTTTGTAACAGAGAGTTGTGTGCAACTTGCGATATGATGACTATCCACGCAACCAGAACGACTCTACGCACCACAGCGCTAGATCGAAGGGCCGATAGATGCCATATGGAAAGCCCGCGCTTCCAGATGCAGTGCAGGGTTTCTAGCGTCGCGCCCTCAGAAGCAGTCCGCCACCAGGTGATTGTAGTGCTCATTGTCAGAACAAAAGCAAGCGAGCTACTCCAGAGTGACGAGAGAAGTGCCAGTAATACAGCTGGATTGATGCGCCAAGAATCGACTGGCTGGCCGTCTGACACAACTATAATGACGGCCAACGCTATCTTGCAAGCCATCATCAGGACTATCAAAATCAAAGTCGGCCATGGTGTGCGCTGGCGGTTTCGTCCTTCTAGCGAAGCGTACATTTTGACAGCGTGATTGAGTCCCGGGTTCTTGTTAACTTGTATTCCATCATGTAAAGGAGCCAGCCTTGTTGAGAAAAATTCTCCGGGTTGCCGAGAACTCTCCACGCCTTCTAAGACTAGAAGAGCCGCATCGTTTGTGACGGACTTCTTGTGAGTAGCATCGAGGTGAAAGCTGAACGATAATTTCTTCTTTTTTTACGAAACATTTTTCAGCTACGAAACGTGGTGGAGGGGAGCCACGCGGTTTAACTGCTCGATGAGTCCGCGTTGGCGGCTGGCACCACATTTTTCAGCTGCGAAACACAATATTAAAAGAATTAAAAGCGAGGATCAGACGTTTACTATACCCCAGCCAGGAATGGCGTACGCGGGTTAGGCCGTCCTTTCTTGACTGTTTATGGCATGACAAGGCTGTTGGTGGCATTTTTTGAAGGGGGAATACGAGGATCTGCATGTTATTTCGTCCGATTGGGGAGACTACACCACACGGCGTCTTGGCTGGATCCAAACGGAAACGATCGCCCGGGCCCTGAACCGCCATGGGCCGAAGCGAAATAACACGAGAGGAGAAGTTTACGAATTGACGTGTTATCAATCAGCCTCGCCCTTGATGTTGTGCATGGTTGAGGAAGCCAAGACGTAAATGCTTCCCCAGCCGCATGTTACTTGAAGCCCTTAGGGCTTCTTGGTTGTAACCTGGCGTTCAGCCTTGTCATGTGTGCCATCGGCTTGCGCATATTTGAGTGCGGCGTGTCTGCATAATGCTGACCCCTTTGTTGTGGTGTGAGTCAACTTCATCACATCCGTCAAACATGTATGCTGCAAAGTTCCTTGTTGCCAGCCTTGCGGGGGCCTGTGTCGCCAATGCCGCATCTGAGTTTGAAAGGCGCGACGAGACATGCTCTATTATAAGTCCCGATGGCTCGAAGGCGACAAATTGCCGCTCGTGCCCAAGTCTCGACTGCGATGTTGTTACCACTTTGTCGGTTGGAGACAAGGTAGTCTTCAGCGGCTATGCGAGTGGAGACTGCTACGAAAACAACTGGTGAGTGATGAAAAAAAATGTAAGTACAGTATCTATGGGGGTATCGCTAAATAAGGTGTTGTATAGTACTTGGGACTTTAGTGAAAAGCACAAGTGCTATGTGAATGGGTATTATACCAGTAGCAATTGTAACCACAGTATGCCCTTTCGACTTCGGAAAATCCCCAATATGTTTGTCTCTAATATCTTATAGAGCTCTTGGCTTCAATGACAATCTCGTCATCGGGCTCAGAGCCAACAAGCGCAGCCCAAGCAAGCTCTGTGGCAGACACCAGCTTTGGACCAACGACAACTTTCATACCAGCAGCCACCGCGACGTCAGCCACCGCGGTGCAAAGCACAAGCACTTCAGGATCATCGGCAGGACTGGGCACTGAAGATTCGACTGGCCTACGTTTTGTATTGCCGGCCATCTTCTCTTTTATTTGGTATTTTTGATGTGTGATCGTTACGGGGTCTATCATGACTGCATTTTCTTTTACCATCAATTTACCAATTAAAGGAACTGATATGCACAAGAATCAAGTCTGGCGCGAAAGGAAAAGAAAGCATGTCAATCATTAAATGTGCATGTGCACATTGTGTATAAAAACCAAATATTTGAAGTAAGAAACGATATCCAAAGTATGACCCAATACTCCATGCACCAAGCGTAACCATCGTAAACCCGCAAGACAGCGTCCGACTATGGCTTTGGCGCGATGTGTTCCATTGCTGCAGGAATCAGTATTGTGACAGTGAAATTACTTGATGGAGATTTACCAGCTATCATTGAGCGGAATATCGACTTTTCCTTAGGCGCATCGTATAGCGTCTTAGCATCGCTCTGGAACGATGTGGCTGAGCTTGCGACTTTGGTTTCGTTCAACTTCTTGTTCCGAATGTTGAGAGCCATAGTTCTCTGGTCCACTTCCGGGGAGGAGCGAAAGTTTGCGAATCCGACAGGCATTTCCAAAGATTCTTGCTCTTTGATTTGTAGATAGATTGTTCGTAACGGAAATAATTTTCCAGGAGCACGTTCCGCAGGTAGAAATAGAACAATAGAAGCGATGACTCTGTGGTCTTGGTTCCGGACAGAAGACAAGATGAGATGGAAAAGTGAAACAAAGAACAAAACCAAAAAAAGAAAAAAAGGGAGAGTCCTTTAAATATTTATATTATTACGTCTCCCTAGAGTACTCCGTCACAGAAACGAGGCGGTTTCTGGACAAACAAGGCTTCAAGGTAGTACACATACAACCACTTCGGTACCAGGCCAACCACAGGCCATAAAACGATCGGAGTGGGCCCACTCCGAACGATTTGTCATTCACGTTTTAAGGTCGGAGTATTATTTCTAGTTTATTTTTCCTCATTCTGATGTCGGCGTCCATATGCGGGAATTATGTCTTCGGCAGTTCGTCGGAATGGGCTGCTCAGCTCGTGCGAGCCCTGTCGAAAATCCAAACTCCGATGCGATCATTCGCTTCCGTGCAGCCGTTGTAGGCGCAGACGCAAGCCAGCCCTATGCGTCTACCACCCCGCGCCAATGACCAGATCGCTTGACACGGATGCAGCAGAGGATCATCCGAGCTGCTCGACTGTCAGTGGAGTGCAGTCAAGTGTTAGCACTGATCTTACTTCGCCCCCAAGCCGCTCATGGATCGGTCCTCTACAGCGCCAGAACCAGCAGGGCGAGCAGCCTACTTGCAGCGGCCCTCTGAGGGACAGATACATTGCCGATTGGAGTAAACGCGCAGCCTCATTTCCCAGCGCCGGCGTGCTTGGTCCGACTAGCTACTCTGCCGTCTTTAGCGAAAGCGACGATGTCGCGCGTTCTTCCAACGTGGCCGGCTCTCTCCGCGACCTCAAGTCACTTCGGAGCAATCTGAATGCCATTGATGACGGGCAGATACAGCTTGGGGCAGAGTTACTGCTTATTTTGCACGATGATTTTTCTCTGTATGAGCGGATGGCAACAACCAACTTTGATCAGTGCGAAGGGTATATTTTTGCTGTTCCGGTCCTGAGGCTGATTTTTGGCTCGGTCTGGCGAATGCTGGAGGATGCCATCGAGGACCGGAATGATCCTCTCCCCAGTCTCCGGAAGCTAGCTAAGAGTATCTTTGAGAACTCTTCCCAGCCGGTCGGAGTAGACTTACAAACAACCCCGGAAGATTTCTTCGGGTCAATGCCGCGCAAATGGGAGATCGTCGGCCTCATGTTCTCGGTCATCGGCTCAAGTGCATGTCTATTGCCACAGTCTGATCTGGCTAAACATGGCGCTGCCTCTCTGGATCGAAGAGGGCTTGGTGTTGTGTGTGTTTCGGCGGGCGAGGTATGCTTGAGATTCTGCGACAACTCCGGAGTCATCTCGGAGCAGCTCGCTTGGGCTCTTCTGGCGCATACTTCACTCCTTACTTTCTTGTATGGAGACCATGGTAATCTTCCCACAATCTTTTGTTCACTTTTAATTTATATGCTCACTCTATAATTTTATTAGACTATCGTCCGTGGAAAATGCTCGGCGATCTCGGCACCGTCTTGTTTGCCCTCGGTTTCCACCAGCAAGAAGCATTCGCACGACTCCCACTGTTCCTGTCTGAGCATCGCAAACGCCTCGTCATTGGCTCTTATGCTCTAGATAAAGAACTGGCTACATTCCTAGGACGGCCGCCTCGCTTAAGTTGGCGCCACCTTGATATAGATCTTCCTCTCGATGTGGATTATAACGCTATCATGGCCGAACCGCACGTACGAGGCGCAGCATTAGCCAAAATTGATAGCGATGGATGGAATATTGAAGAAACCATATCCAACGTTTCGTACGCTCGGGTCATGTACAAAATGGGCCCGGTGCGAGAATTTGTGCTGGAAGTATCGCTCAATCCTAGGATTTATGACGATCTTGAAGGAAAAATCGCGTTAGTTATTTTTGTTTGAATTCCCTCCACCGTAATGATTCTAATATCCATATACAGAGAGATATATGCCATGTCCAAGGAAATACGCAACCAGCTACCGCCAACCTTGTGCTGGGACCGTAAAAAATTGGATGGGCTTGAGGAGGATAGAGACAAGGGCTACGTCACACTTGGTACGCACTTGAACTTTTTACACTGTGAATTCATTATGCAGAGAACACTTGTCAAACGAAAAGGCAACGGGTCTGAGGCATTGCTTAATATCGCGCATGAAATGCTATCTGTCTTGCTCATTGCCATTTCCCACCGGTCTCGCGACGGAAGGGATAACAACACCATGGCCTGGACGGTATTCTTTTTTCTTCTTTTCAATGGTAACGATATTAACTAAATGTGTTAGATGTCCATATTTGGCCTCCCATCCGCCGGCGTGCTTGCCATTGAGCTCCTGCGCCAGTCTCAAACACCCGACCCAAACCCGTTGTTTCCACGATCAGAGGTCATCCAGAATTTAAGTCGGTTTTCTGCTGATCTGGAGTACGTGATATGGCCGCACGCTGGCAACTACGAGATCTGCCAACAGGCGCGAAAAGTACTCCGGCATATTCTGGACCGAGTGCTGTCGGCGCCGCCGGCCATACCGGTTCCCGCGTCATCCAGTTCGGCCATGGAAATTGATTTTGCGTCAATGGACTGGCTGACGAGTGATGATACGGCTACTTGGTTGAATCAAGATTCTGATTTTCTAAAATGGGTAGATAGCTTTGACTGGGGGCAGGAATTGGGGAGGTAACTGTACTCCTATGTATATAAACAACGAACGTATGAAATCCGTATATAAAATCAGCTAGCATAGCATTCAAACATTTGAAAAGGATGGCTTTTTATCGAGGGATAAAATATTAGTGTAAGATTCAATGCAACGAAACCCATTGATCAAATGATTTCTATAAAACCTACAAACAGAAAATACTAATCGGCGGCCTCAACGTGTCTGACGAGCCATAATTGCATGTCGCGAACAGGGATGAGCAACTGGGCTTGAAGTCTGACGCATTTGCGTCCATTAGCTGCAAGTTCTATGGTAGTGATTTTCATACGATTTCTCTGAAACGGTGATAAGATGGAATTTTTGAATCTTGATCAATCCTTTAGAGCCACATGTCAACTGGTGGGCATCAATTCATCGAAGAGCAGGACATGGGATAATTTTTCTTAGCCATTGGCAAACATTATTTCATCCGGTCATATCCAAAAACAACATACGGCGTGGCCAGTGGTCTAAATATACAAGCACTGTTATACATGTACTTGTAATAGTCATTGGGAAGAGGTACAATTAAACCTATCGTGGAACATTTTAGGGTTAGGGTTAGTGATCGAACACATATAGAGGTTGTATGAAGCGAGGCCGAATTTCTCGTTACAGTAACAGTAACTTCCTTCGGAGCAATCTCACAATGAACATGTGCTTAATTGATTAGTACACGGGTTTCCGGATCACACGGCGAGCAACATCGAGACGCAATTTCCCGTGGTATGAGCCATTGGTTATGCGTCGACAGCCAAGACTTTGGCAATGATACTAAAGTCCACTTTTAGTAGATCTATACAAATTCTCTGCATGTGATTTCATTTAGATATCTAAGGAGCGTTGCGAGTGGCGTTAAATAAAATCACAATATCGTATACTGAACAAGAAGTTTATCCAGAAATGCATGTAAGCACACGTTCATCCTAAAATTGATGTAGATCACCAACATTGAAGCCCCCATTTGGCGAAATATATGCAGTAAGTAACCTTGGCGTACTCTAAGATACTGAACATGTACGTTCATCCTAGTGAAATAAAATCATAAGTTTCCAGCTCAAATTATGTAAAATATCATGCTCAGCGACTCAGTTGTTTCTACAATGTAAGATCCGTTCTCTATTGACCGATCAAATGTTGCAATCAACTGACGGCAACTTGTCTTAAAGCCCTTCAACAACCACAAATCTAGCCCTGAACAGCCTGATATTAACATCGGATCTTCCCGGGATACTCAAAGATATCAAATAGGTTACAGATTCCGTTTAAGGCCAGAACAATGGGTGGAGACGGCCCAGAAGTCTGTGTACTGTAGAAAATGTGACTGGGATCCATCAACGTTGCCAAACTTCTGGCTGCATGATGCCAAGCAATAACATAACGATCATCGAAATGTCCGAGATAAATTAACTTCCAAGAAAATCCTTTTTAAAACGTGACGAAATGTTCCGTTGCTTGTGTCAACCTTGGCCTATGAAAGTGCTTCCGAAGGCCGGGATCTACAGCTCTTCGACAAAAGTCCCACAAACGCTCAGCTCACAGCTGCACTTCCTTTTCAGTGTGGGCACGATGAAGGAAGACTAGATTTCATTGGCCTCATGCGAGATATGCACGTCGATAAGAACATGCATCGAACTTTTGCTATCGTCAACCCGGTCAATGTAACAACACTGCATCTACTAACTAAATCAGGTTGGACTCGCTGTTAGATAGTGAGTGAACTTCTGGCCAGAAACCGAGACTAACGCCAAGGAATATTTTAACTTTTTTCCTCCTACTTAACGAAACCCCTTCTGTTGTCATTCATACAAAATAGGCATGTCGCCGAGCGTGCAGATCGGCAGGGTGATCGACGTCCGCGCGGCTTCAGAGCCCGGCTCGGATTACCAGGCTATGAAAAAAACATCAGCTGCCGTGACGCTGTGAGGGCGGAGTGGAATGCCAAGACCGATAGTTACGCTGTGGATGAGACGGGGTCAGTTTTGTATTAGGACACAGAGGTCCGAGGGCCGTTAAAACGATCCTCGCCCTACATGGCCCGATCTTCCAATTGGTTGTCACCCTAGCACGATGATGACCGGACGGCGGAAGATGTAGATTCATTGCATAATTATAGATGCGTCCTGTCGATCATTTGAAAGGTGGAAACCACCACTCAACAGCCTTTCACAACGTAGACACTTCCTTACCGCAGGAGGTATTCGTCATTCTCGGAGACAGTCAAGGCGCAGGGAGACAAAGACGCGCGGCTAGCCTTGGCACTGCCACCAGCATCTGAGCTCAGAGGATAGACATCGTTTTTGCCATTTCAACCACCCAGAACCACTGTAGCGCCACCTACGAGACCTAAAATTTGGACTCGTGGTGTTATCAGGCTTGGCACGGCAGTGAGCGTCGTATCAGGGCTTTTCCATACCGGTTCTGTCCTTCGGGATAGCACGTATCAGACACCTGCAGTTTCGAATACTCCCCAATAGTGCGTCTGAACAAAGGGACACATCCTGCACGACAGGGATGCACTGAGCTGCGGGATTTACGTGCCCACATACCGCAATTAGACTTCCTTATTTCCTGTTGCAATGGTTAGGCAGCCATTCGTTGAACACGTTAGTTGTAACACATTTATATTGGTTAACTATTTTTTGTACACGCCTACTGGAAAATTTTCTATTTAGACACATCCTTGTAGGCTAGGTTAGCCATGAAATGTTGAACATACAGTTTCTTCGCCAAACAGCATTTCTGAATTCCTTTATTGGCAGTCTTCATCTTCGAATTAAAGATGATGAATATTTCTCAGGGATCACAAGGGTCGCAAGAGACAATCGTTGGATGGTCGACGGATAAATTGCCAACTGAAGCAGCCACCGAAGTCACTGAATCAAGACCGCCGTCAAATCCGCTCGAGTTGCCAAAACCCGATTCCAAGCCTTCAGAAAATAGCCCATTTCATGTCATTCATAAGCAACAAAAATGGCTGCTCGTCTACCTTGTCTCGCTGGCTGCCATGTTCTCGCCACTGTCCTCAAATATCTATTTCCCGGCCATTGATACTATTGCTACCGACCTTCACACCAACACATCCCTTGTTGCATTGACAGTAACCGTCTACATGGTCGTCCAAGGAATCGCACCGTCATTTTGGGGTCCATGGTCAGATCTGTACGGTCGCCGTGTCATCTTCATCTGCACGCTAGCTGTATACGTTGCTGCCAACCTCGCACTTGCTTTTACCGTCAACTACCCTATGCTACTTGTGCTTCGAGGCGTGCAAGCTGCAGGAAGTGCAGCTACCATCAGCATTGGCACAGGTGTTATTTCCGATATTGCTGAACCAAGTGAGCGTAAGAAACCCTTGTCCATTCCTACCAACCATAAAGTATGCTGACATCACTAGGGGGTGGCTTCGTCGGAACGAATAGCGGCATTCGAATGATCGGGCAGGCGCTTGGGCCCGTTCTCGGTGGTATATTAAATGGCATCTGGGGATTCCGAAGCATTTTCTGGTTTCTATTCGCATTGAGCGTATTTGTTCTGGTAATATTGCTTGTGTGTTTACCCGAAACACATCGACAGATAGCAGGCAATGGAAGTATTCCCTTGATGGGAGCGCATAAGCCTTTTATGTATTGGCTGTTACCGACTCCGAAGGAATGGACTGGAAATCCCGCACCGCCAACTACGCGAAAACCGCTGTCGGAGACCTTCAAATCTGTCGTCACACCGTTCAAGCAACTTTTCGAAAAGGATATTCTGGTTCTGCTTGCGTGGGGTGCCTTGGTATATGCCGTTTGGAGCATGGTCACATCTTCAACTACCACAGTTCTCAAACAGGAATTTCCTAGTCTCACTGATGTGGAATTGGGGCTTTGTTTTCTTCCAAACGGGTTCGGTTGCGTCCTCGGCTCGATTCTCACCGGCAAGCTGATGGATCATAATTTTCGAATAGTCGAAAAACACTATCGACGGAAACATCAAATCCCAGACTGTGTCAAAATCAAGGGTGATCAGTCTTTTCCCTACGAGCGGGCCCGCCTGTCACCAATGCCTTACCTCTCCGGGGTTTTCATTGTTGTCACAGCCCTGTACGGGGCAAGCTACGAGCTAAATGACGTGAACAGAAAAGCAGTGGCCAATCTGATCATTTCGTTGGTGCTCCAATTTTTCATCGCATTCACGGCCACAGCCATCTTCAGCATCAACTCAGCGATGATGGTGGATTGCTTCCCGTCAAAAGGAGCTGGTGCAACGGCAGTCAACAACCTGGCAAGATGCAGTCTCGGGGCGGTGGGTGTGAGCGTTGTGCAACCGATGATAAACGCCATTCGGATTCGCAATACCTTCGTTGTCCTCGCAGCTATTGTTGCGCTGTGCAGCCCCTTGGTGTGGGTGGAATGGAAGTGGGGAGAGAAGTGGAGAAGTGATAGGGAGAAGAGAAAGGAGAAGAGCATAGCTTTGAACTAGGTCAAACCTTGTACGTAAGGAGAGCATGCGTGGTGATCTTTTTACCGTTTCACCCCCTGATGTGACTAAGGAACATAGAGATAAATAGGGCACGGAGTAGATAAAATTAGAAAGCGTTGTTTATGTATATTGAAAAGAATGAAAATATTGCACAAATGTGATACCCAAGTATTCCACAGGATGACAAAGAGAATTTGAATTGAAATAATTTAATGGTCCCTACACGAAAATCCTTGCCTTCAAAGGCACGAGTATACTTCCTAACGGTCAAAGTCGACCGCTATGTTACTGCCATCGTCTTGACACAATGAATGACTGCGATCTGTTGTCCCATTTTTGAGTTTGGGGGTAATTAATATGCACTACGTATACACTATACAGGAGAACTGACAAATAAGGGGGACCGGATACGCAAAAGCAACATTTGAAAGAGATCCGAGCCCGTGGTCTAGGCTCAGGTTAAGACTGGCTGACAGATAAACTTAGCCTCACAAAGAAATAATCCTCCGTATTATCAAATACGATTCTGGGAGCCTCCTGATCCGCGATAAATCAGGCCTGCTTAGGGGCCCGTTTCGCAAGCGATAGATCCACATTTTCGCGTTTAGGCAGCAGTATTTCTAACCTTGGGTAACATCTTCTACTCTTCAACAGCAACATTATCAACACGTAGAGGTACGAATATTGTTATCGCTCCTAGGATAACATGTATTTTATTCAGTCTGGTTAATCATCACAGTGCAGGGGCTAGCTAATTGATATCTGTCGAGCGCTTGTCAAAAAGCAAATTTCATAATTATGCATGTTGCCCCGTCGTGATTTTCTTGAGTAAGATTACATAACGTTCTCATCTGCCATTGATATTATTTACATACGCCAAAACATGTGTTTCTTAGTTGATATTAGAGATGGTGCGTGTGTACATGCAAAGACACCTCAATGTGTCATTTTGCGTTTTCTCGAGCCATTCAAAATACTGATTTTTCCAAAGTCTAATGTGAAATAAGACTTCTGTGCGTATCTATTATTGCCTTCAAGCGAACGGTGCAAGTCATGGCCACCTGTAAACTACTGTCATAGATCACGTCTCTTTAAGTTTGACAACGGGTGTGTGCTGAGAGTCGACCACGCTGGTTGCTTGAGTACTTGAAGGTCATTAGCCCTGAATTGCTGTATTTAGGATTAAGATTAGACTGTTGCACTTTGTCTAAATATACATGTAGCTAAAAATGATTCGCGGTTATTCTTTTTTATTTGTTTGGGCTACTTATCAAACCAGGCCGAGACTCATGATTGTGAGATGGTACTTGTCAATTTTGTCATACGAACGTATGACCAAAAAACTACGACACCAGCTACCTGGTTGCGAGGAATAGATTGTTTCTACATAGAATTACAAACATGAGCATTGCTACCCTTGGCCGTTCTTTCTTCAACACATACCGTTGATACTTTTTCTAACGACCTATCTCAAATACTGACCTTAGTATGCCCCAATTCCGAATCTGATAGCGATCACTGTGGCCATATGTGATCAACTACTTGAAGATTTTACGAGAACTAGGTTACCTTAACTACTTTAATGAACAAACATTGCACTAGAGACCAATCATTCACTGCTGTCGTTGTCACCGACAACCGAGTCGCCCACAAAATTAGTACCGTTCAAGCCTATGGTAGCATATTTTTCGACAATCCTCTAGACTACATAAAATACTTGTCAAACGAAGAACAGCCATCCATTGGATGTGAATTTGCTGACAGTTTTTGGGCTTCGGTAGACTTCAGTAGGTCTGTTAGTGGGCTTCAGAGCAATCAGAATTCAGAGGATCAACCGGCCTAAAAGCAAGGTATACGGGACTAACAAGCTTATATCAATGATTGAGAGAGTGTTCAAGGCATATAGTAGTTAGTGAAAGTTTACATATTATTGATATGAATACTTGAACGAGGCGACAAAGCATGATTGACGTAAACATCAACCTAGATTCGTTGACATGACGGATACGTTGGGGTACTTTCAGGGGGAAGTGTTGGCCTGATTTTAACCAGTACTCCTGCTGATCGGTGGGCACACCTTTACAATGAAGTGTTAAGTTTTATTTGTTTTATACCGTATGAACATCAATTGATAGCTTGCGAAGCGGGCTCCGGGCTTGAAAGTCACTTCAATGGATGGGACATGTGAATACTAAATTTCTCGAGGTATCTGGAAATTTCGAAGATAGTGGAGACCCAAGAATCGAATTCCTGTTAGACGGATATCTGCATGCATGGAACATTGCACCCTTTTTGATTTATCGAAGTTTGTTAGAAGAATGGTTACATAAATGGTTACATATTCCTAATTCCTGTCTTTTGACCCCGAGTCATATATTATGTTAAAGTTTTAAATGTTGGGAACTACGACGTAACATCTTTGCATGTGAATTTCCTTGATGATATAATCGGAATCAATTACCACGAACCCCCCCGCACCCAACTATCTGGGTCCATCCCCCACAGATTTATCCATATCCGGGAACGACGATCACAACCCAAACCATCTCTCCTATGACACGTGAAAATACTCGATGACACACAAAACCACACAAAATCATGATTCTCGCCTAGGTTATGGTTCACTAACACGTGAATCCGAATCCCCGCATTTCTCCATGTAGGATCATAAAGAGCAACTTAGACGCACATTGGATAGCCGTGCAAAGGACGAGTAGACGGTTGAAAATCTTAGTATTGAAGTCGATAACTCGATAACCCATGTTTCAATTCTTCCATGCTGCGAGCTGACATTAAACTCGACTGAATCTTCATTTATTACGCATTCTGACTCTCCAGTGGAATACAAGTCTAAAAAGGTAAAATAAAATGACTCTGGTCTGGATTGAAGAGCTTGCAGTGGCCAATGTGGCTGCTATACTAGCCGGTAGCTTTCTTGCATACGCTGGCGTATTTCCCAATATTGACTACAAGGTACTTCTGCTGGGAACTATGGGGACCGCATTCATATTGCAGATGGTGTACGATTTTGTCATTTTCCCCTATATGCTTAGCTCATTGAAGCATCTTCCTAAAGTCAAAGTACGTTTCACACGTGTCCTGCTTTCACCCAGCTTTGCCGTTTGTCCATGACTTTAGTAGAAAAATCCAATTAAAATTGTTAAAATTTAGGGTCGCTTGAACGTGGTTAAAACGCTGTTCGAAACGCCTCGAGGAAAGTCAGCGCTTCACTGGCTCCGCACAATTCCCAATGACGGCCTGATCGCTTTTGACTATTTGCCGAAACAGACGTATCTTATGGCTACAAACCACCAAGCTTTGTTGGATATTATGAGCACTCGGACATACGATTTTGAAAAGCCTTGGCGATTCAGGGATTTCCTAGCACGCATCATTGGCTTTGGCTTGATTCTGTCTGAAGGAGATCCACACAAAGCCCAAAGAAAGGCGGTTAACCCTTCTTTTAATGTCAAGAATATTCGAGCTCTTTACGATCTAATGTGGGAAAAGACGGGAATTTTTCTTGTCCAGCTGGAAGGGGAAATTCGTAACAATCCAGTGAAGACTATCCATGGAAAAGGTGAAATGGGTAGGGTTGAAATGACCGTTTGGGCTAGGTATAATGACCTTAGAAAACCTGTGTGCTCTTTTTGACTCTTTTTACTAATACTTTACCGTTCATTCGAAGCCGTCTTACACTTGATATCATTGGACCAACCGCCATGGGTCGAGACTTTCAATCGTTGACGAGCGAGGAGAACAGAGTCGCTGACGTGTTCCTCAACATATTGGAACCCACGTGGGAAAAGCTTTTTTTCCTATCGGTAAATTTTCTACTACCTCAGTGGCTTACAACCAAAATTCCCTGGAAGTTAAACAGGGTAGTCAATGATGATGTTGGCTACTTGCGATCAATGTGTCACGAAATTGTACAAGAGAAACGGGCCTCCTTCAAAGGTCAAAGCCTGGAGAAAAGCCCTCTGGAGACGGATATCCTCGGTACAATGATTATTCGAGGGGACTTTAGTGACAGTGAGCTTGTTGACCAGATGTTGACATTTTTAGCAGCCGGTGTGGGTATCCCTTTCATCACATCACCTGTAGCGACTTTTATTTTGTAGAAGCTAACGTATAATGTTGATTCTTCTTTCCAGCATGAAACAACCGCAGGAGCTTTGACAATGGCCTGTTGGATGCTATGTCTCCACCCGGAGGTCCAAACAAGACTGCGAGATGAAATTAGATCGCATATTTCCTCCGCTGATAATCCCATCACTTGGTCAGACCTGGAATCACTTCCAATCCTTAATGGAGTCTGCCAAGAAATTCTTCGGCTATGGCCCACTGTCCCTGTCACTATCCGTGAAGCTATCCGCGAGACAGAGGTTGCCGGCACCAGAATCCACAGAGGCACGCGCATCATCCTCTGTCCATATGCCATTAATCGCAGTCCAGACTTTTGGGGTGAAACTGCCAATGACTTTATTCCGGAACGCTGGATCGATTTCGACGAAAGTGGGAAGCAGACCGTCAACCATCACGGAGGTGCCTCGACGAATTATGCCCAGATAACCTTTTTGCATGGCCAGCGGTCATGTATCGGAAAGGACTTTTCTCGCGCAGAGCTTCGATGTGCTGTCGCTGGTTTAATAGGACGGTTTGCTATGGAAATGCAAGATCCGACCGGTGATATTACACTTTCTGGTGCGGTGACTGTAAAGCCAATTGAAGGCTTGCACTTGAAGATGACGAGAGTGAGCGGGTGGTAAATGATATTAAAGATTAGCAGTTTAAGTTGTCATTCTGGTGGATATTTTGTTTAAATATACATTGATATGTAGTTCCTTCTCTATTTGTAGATCTTTCGCGTGGTATCAATTGATGGAATGCTGGTATAGAATGACATTTAAATCAATGCTAAAAACATATTACTGTTGAACGGTACAAAGTTGTACTCTAGATCTCCATTCCATCGTAGTATGAGAAATAAGCAGCATCATAGCTAGATGAGTTAATTTGGTAACTTCATATTACTCAATAAGCATTTTACTGCATTCCTTGCGGATAGTTTTTAGCAATGAACTCCTCAAAGGTAGTCAGCTTCCCCTTCGCCACCTTGGCCGTCCAGGCAACCTTCTCTGGAGTGTCAGCTCCGAAATAGCCAAAATCCTGGATATACAAAAGCATATCAACCAGGTTGCCAGCTGCAGCAGGAGGCAAAAATCCTTTGAACACGTCGGCAGGAATTTGGTTATACTTGACTGTTTTGCCCGTGACATGGCTAATAATTTTCACCAATTCCTCGGTTGTGTAGAGTTTGGTTGCTGCAGAGAGAGTCTTTCCCTCAAACTTTTCCGGGTCAGCCAAAATTGCACCGACAAATTTGCCAGTGTCGGTGATATCGATCATTGACCACGTCGTCTCCGGTGTCACAATATTGGTAAGCGCATATGTGTCGTCACCAGCAGGGCGAGGAGACATTTCGCCGCTAAAGTTCTGCATAAAGGTTCCAGGTGCAAAAAATGCACTTCTAATTGGCAGCGTGCGGATATACTGCTCGACTTCGAACTTTGAGTCAAAGTGAACTGCGTTCTTGTATTTCCCATGCGATACCAATGCAGGAGACGAAAGAGTACTGAAAATCAGGTACCGAACGCCGGCTTCGACAGCTGCATCGGCAATAGCTCTACCCTGGCGCACCTCTCGCTCCTTGGTCTGATCATCATATATTGTAGTAGTAACTGAGAAGACAGTGTGGGCACCTGCAAAAGCTTTCTTCAAAGAGAGGAAGTCGTCCACGTCGGCTGCAACAACTTCCATGCCCTTGGACGCCAGCTTTTGAGATTGGGGCTTTTGTGGATCGCGGGTCAGGGCTCGCACAGAGTATTCCTTGGAGAGCACTGGGTCGGCGACAACATAGTTGGCGACAGAACCTCCCTGGTTTCCTGTTGCGCCGAGGACAGCGAGGATTTTGCTCATCTTTGACTGGGTTGAACACCTGGTGAGAAATTTGGATTTTTTGATGAACTTGACTTAGAGAAGTATTCCGGAGAAAATAGAAGACCTCGGGCTTATATAGTTTTTTGACATGGCCAGCGCCTTGTCGCTCTTAAGCGGAAACTCAGATGGCGGACATGCAAAGCCGATCCGTAAAGGCGATGTTAAAGCCGGCGGGGATTCGGAACAAGCGCGCGACCGGCCAGTGCATGCAATCCAGGATATCTTCGCTTTATGTTAGACAATTCTATTAATTTATCTTGAGAATTCAATGGTATAATGTTATTGTGCCGAAAACTTCTGATCCCTGGGGGCTGTGTACCTCACAGCCAAATGACGTCATCGGTACATGTGCCCTAATCAGCTCTTTTGTCTTTGGTCTCAAACCGGACAAGCTATTACATCCGACTTTATTGTCAACATTTTGATTTTTTTAAAATATTCACCATGGAAGACGCATTAGTCTTGACCGCCTGTACTGCAATTTTTCAAGTGACACAGCAGAATATCAAAGACCGGAGTAGCACTGTCACCCAGAAGCACCAGACACACAACCAACTCCAAGACTCGAAGGAGTATTTGCACACAGTACTTCCCCTTTTCCCGTGGGTGGGACTACTGTATAGCTTGATACAGTAACATCACAAGTTCCGTCTGAACCACAGTCTAAGTTTCCAGTCACAGGCTCATACTTGCTGCTTGTAGTGCCGCTGAAACCATCGAATACGATACTCGTTAGGACGGCGTCATTGCCGTACTCTTCACAGTAACTAGCATCTTCATCATAGCAGCTTTGGATTTGAATCGCGTAGTCGCAGTTGTCCACGGTAAATCCAGTAAATGTAACGTTTTTGACTGTGGAAAGTCCATGACTGCCGCCGGTTGGGTAAGTCTTGATACCAGCTGCTTTTGTCAAGTCCACCATAGTTACATCTTTCACATAGATATTCTGTACCGTGTCACTACTAGATTTTCCTAATGAACCTACGGATATGCCATGAGAGCCAGTGCACGTAATCGTGTCAACTGTGACATAGTTGGAACTAGGTTTGAAAGCTACACAATCATCATCGTTTGTGACATCGATGTTGGTGATGGTGGTGTAGGTACTTTTGCCAATGTCGAAACCGTCGGTGTTTTTTGGTGGGTTATCCGATTTTGACGTTGCGTCCATTTCCAAATCTGAGAAGACCACGTTGGTTGCACCCCCCTTTACCGAGTTGAAAACATTAGGTGGGTTCTTCTGGCGAAAGCCACTGATAGTAATATCACTTCCTCCTGTTATGTATAAGAGAGTGGGTCGTGAATAACTACTATCTGAAGCAAACAGGTCCCATCTATACAGGCCTTGTCAGCGATTCCATCGTAGATTCTGCTCCATGCAATGACCAGCGTGAATAAAATAAGGGAAGTAGCCCACTTACGCATCCTGCCCATTACCATCAATCACACCAGATCCGGTCAATGAACGTAATTTCAGACCATCAACATTCTCTATATTGATCATAGCGGTCTTTCCTTCCCAATAATCAGTGTCACTGGCAAATTTCAGAAGACCTTCGACTTGAAAATCGCATCCGGAGCAACCGGCAAAGTCCAGGTATGTATTCAAGTAGTAGGTGGTACCAGCAGGAATAACGATAGTTCCTCCATTTCCACATGATGATATGGCAGAAGAAATTGCCGGGGTATCATCGACAGATGAGCTTCCTCCAGCAGTCGGGGTACACGCTGCGCGTGGATACAGAGCTGAGCTAGGAGCTTGTTGCACATTGGACGGCAGAGCATGACTCAACCCCAAGATAGATATGACGGAAACATACGTTAATATCGACATTGCTGGCAGTGCGAATGGTCGATGTATGGTGAGCAAAGTTTATTTCTCACTATTTCACGTCCTGCTCGAATATTACAACTAAACGCCTTCCTGGATCATTTTGACTGCGATATTCAAATGGCAGTTAAAGTACATTTAAAGTTTTTAAATTTAACCTTCATATGCGCATAATTGTATATCGTTATATCCACCCAGGGTTTATCGGAAGAATTGTTGTCACTAGCCGCCTTTCCGGCGAGCCGGGCTCTGAAACATCAATCGGTTCTTACAATTCGTGCGAACTCATTCCCGTTAGTGTCCGAGGCAAGTGTAACAGAGTCTCTCCGGAGTCCACGGTAGGTTAATTTAAGCTAAGACCGCGGGGTTTTCTAAAATGAACCAATCATGTGTGTGGATATTTATTAATTGGTGGTATTCTTACTGACAAGGTGCCTTGGTGATTTCGTTGTCCTCAAAGAGTGGTGGAAATGTTCAAATGAGTCATATATTTCATACGTTGGTGCTGTGACGATCGTCATAGAGGGCGTCGATCGACCTTGTTCGCTTGCGGATAAATTCACGATACCTTATATGTTAGGGCTTCACTTATGAATTCTTCCATTAACCCAGGTTGAGCTGGAACGTAAAAACATCCTTCGGATTCCTTTATAACTTGTTTCAATCCTGCAATAAACAAAAATCCAACGTCTGAAATTTTGTTGACAATTATGTCCATGTCGCTCCGTTTGATTTGGTTCCTAGCCATTGTGGCAACGGCTGCTTGCGTACCCACTAGCAGTATTCAACGGAGAACAAGCAGAACGAGTGCCCCTTCAGGTTGTCTTACTGTTGGTTCCAGCGGTACTTACAATACTATTGGCAACGCACTCACAGCTCTTGGTTCTTCCACATCCACTGCATGCATTTACATCGCCGCAGGAACTTACGAAGAACAATTAACGATTGACTATGGAGGACCGCTGACTCTCTACGGTGAAACGAGCGACACTGGCACGTACAAAGACAACACCGTGACAATCACCCATACTATTTCGTCATCTGAAGCTGGATCACTCGATCTAAGCTCTACAATTAATGTTGTATCTGCCGGATTCAAAATGTACAATATCAACGTAGTCAATGGGTACGGAAAGGGATCTCAGGCCGTCGCGTAAGTTCTATCATCACGAACACAGGCGGGTAAAATGAGTATAACTGCATCTAACGTTAAGATTTTGGTTTTATGACTCGCAGACTGACTGCGAATGGAAATGAACTCGGCTTTTACGGATGTCAATTCTCAGGCTATCAAGACACTCTTTACGCAAAGGCAGGATATCAATACTACTCAAATTGCATGATCGAAGGTATGAACATACCTGATTTTTCTTGTTTCCAACATGCAACTAACACATTTACGAAAGGTGCCGATGACTATATTTTCGGCGATGCCTCCGCATGGTTCGGTGAATGTGATATAGTTTCTAATGAGGGAGGTTCAATCACAGCAAATCCACGTGAAGAGTCAAGTGATGCATCCTGGTACTGCTTTGACAATTGCAATATCTACGCGGCCAGTGGTCCTTCTTTAGCTGGCGATGTATATCTCGGTCGACCATGGCGTGTGCTTGCTAGGGTAATCTACCAGAACTCCGTACTTTCGAATGTGATTAATGCCGCCGGATGGACTACATTGGCTGATGGTGCGACACCGTTATTTTATGAGTACAATAACTCTGGCGAGGGGTCTGACACTTCGGAACGATTGTATGAGTCATCTGTCTCGGCAGCTGTGGTTAAGACGACTGTTCTTGGGAGTAGTTGGGGAGACTGGACTGATAGGAGCTATTGAGTAGGTATGGGCCCGAAGTTTGATCGTAGCAAGTCGTGAAATTCACTTCAAGTCCTGCCATTAGCTGTACTGATTTGGTACGATATCTGAGGTAGCCAAGGAAATATATAAAACCAACAGGTGATGGGCCTTGTAACAAGACGGGCTTTATGGTTGATGAACTATCATGTTACTGCATACGTCACTGACCGGTGTGCGACATTCATTGCGACTAAGTATCCTCAGAAAAGTGAGAAATTAGTTTTTCATCAGCCTAGAAAGTCGGTTGACTGACACGAGAAAATCATGCCAAATATAATCGATTATGAATTAACATCCAATCTCGGTACGTAAACTTTGTGGCTTTTTATTACCTACAGTGACGCTTTTGACCCACTCTTCAATTTCATGTCGGACAATCCCACTGTCGACATATTGGACCGCAGTATCAAAATCTCTCTGGAGATGACTCGCCTCAAAAACATCCATCCAACCAGGTTCCAACTTCTTCACCTCATCCATGAAGATGTCTCGTAGGAGGGTTACCTCATACTCATGCAAATGTTCCCAGTATGCCCCATCAGGGTGAGGTTTCCCTTTATCGTACATTCCAATATCAGGCTTCGTATACCTTGGCAGCCCATGTAAAAACGTAGGAAAGTAACAAGCCTTCCAAAGTTGTAGCGCTGAAACACACTCCCAATGTAGTACACCCGTCAATTCTCCACCTTCGCTCACAAAAATATTATGCTGTGACAAGTCATCATGAAAGATAACTGTGGGCTCTTGAAGTTGAATAGTAAGCGGGAAGATATGTGGGAGGATGTTTTCCAACTGCTCTATGAGCTCCAGCGTCCTCTTAGTTGCTTCCGATTCGTCCTCGGTGTCGCTGTCTAGGTCATCACCTGCGGGACATTTATTCAATATTTCCAGGCATTCTTTCTTGGCAAAAGCAAGCCGCGCCTCCATCCAGTCTCGACTGGAGATAAATGGACCACGGTCCACGTTTTGACGGGCACAAGATCCCCAAAGGAATTCGAGAGAGACAATTTGACCTATCTTGGGGAGAGTCTTTGTCAAGTGTTTTGGACTGCTTGCTGCGGGATTCCCGGACAAGGTTGGCTCCTCATGGATGTTCCCAATTCCCTTTAGCGGATTTCTCCAAAGGGAAACGGAAAATTCTGCGAAATTCTTGACCAAATTTGACTTTGCGGCGATGGATAGAGTTCTCCAAAAATCGGACAGAGCCTCCCTTGTCCAGGGGCTTGTTTCGTCCAATTTGCGTATGACCTAATAGTTTGTATATAACCTGTCATATGGACCCAATATACCCCTCTTTTTGTACATGTATATTAATTGAACTGCCCGCCATCTTTACACCGAGTTAAATTGTCTTTATATTCCATTTTCTCTGAGGAACTGTCCATCTGCTACGACCTATCACCCATTCCTTCATTAAATTGAACTATTAATATCACCAGTATTTCCCACTACAATGGGCAGTGTCCGGGAATACTGGAAAGATTTAAAGGGGCATCAAAAGAAAGGGAGGTAGAGAAAACAGTAAACGAGACTGAAGAACCAGCGCCAGTCGCAAAACAACCAACCGTCCCGTCGATGCTAGGATTGGATGGTTGTGTCGGGGACCTAGAAATCGTTCATCGTTTAAGGAATATCGACGAGTGGGGCGGGCAGTTTCACTCACCGTGATACCGGAAGAAAATTTTGTTGCTGGCGTGGGAACTGTCGAATTGAAAGTGCGGGCAAGTCCGGAAGAAGGGTCGCCAACGCGTACGCTTGTGTTGGATGACGCTCTGCACATCCCAAACGCGAAATGTAATGGCTTTTGTTTTGCAAAATGTTACATGGCCTTTAGCAGATCGACAAGATTGGGCAGTATGGACCCAAAGGACAACAAAGAAAATCCTCTGTGGTATTCTAAAAAATTCCATGGATTGAGCCGACTGGTTTTGGACAGATGCCCACAGGGGGGAACGTTTCTCAGTGACGGGCCCAATTTCCTTAGTATGCACATTGATACCAAAGAACTCAAGGATATCATATCTTAAGTTTCATATGGGACTCTGGTTGAACTGAAGAGAGCAAACTGATTGATTGATTTGAGTTGGCATACAATGCGTAATCGCACCATTAAGCCATAAGAGAAGGCGGTTATAATGATAAAGGAACCTCATTCATCGCAGGATCGATGATGATTAATGCCTCTTGAAACACATAACTTATCCCAGATACATCGGTATTGATGCATGATGCGACTTCTTATATCAATGGCTAGGATTTTCAAAAGGGTGCATTAAGGGAATGTCGTTGAAATGACGTCTGAGCCCTCGGGTAGGCCATCTCACAACTATCACCACCCACACATGCATCAATTGTACCCAGATGCTACCACGAATTTCCAAATTGGTACAATGTTCAACATTTGAAGTTGATATAGTTTAAATTCTTTTTAATTATCGAAAACAACCAATCATTCTCTTAAGTACTATTTGAATGATGTTTGTAATTACCTTGGGTACTGGGAGTAGAGATAGGTTCATGAATATTGAGTATCCCAGTGTGCGCAATAATAATCCGCCCGATAGGTATATGCAATGCCATTTAAAAGTAGTGAACTACTCGATATGTATCTTCTTGATCTCAACATGTTCATGGTGCAGTTTTGGAATATTGACAATAAGAATTCCGTCCTCCATTCGAGCAGTAACGCCGTCGACCTGAATTTGGGTTTTGTTGACACGTTTTCCTAGGCACAGTTTATAGTCAAACTCCCCATTCCTATTATGTTCCCATCCATTGAGAGATGAGTTGTATCCGCGTCGCTGTCTTCTTCCTCTAATACCGAGTTCACATTTTGTCGAGTCCAATACCACTTTCAGCCCTGTTTTATTTGCATCGTACAAGGAGATGCAGACAACGAAGCTCACGGGTGTCTCCAATACGCTGAATTGAGGTTCTGTGTTCTCTTTTGGCGAATTTTCATCGTTTGCGAAGCAATTTGTGGATTCAAGTTTACCCCAGGGTTCCATGGCGTGTGGCGGCGCGAAGCCCCGTGCGAGCATCGGGTTTCCCCAGATTGGCACTCCACCCCAGTGTTCAAAGTTATTCCAAGGTCCAAAGCCACTCCAAGGTCTAAATTTTCCCCACGGTCCAAACCAATTTATCGGCGCAATTCCTTGTTGGCTATGCTGGCCGGGGTAGAATTCTCTTCCACGGCTGTTTTGGCGTCCTTCCCATCCTCTAGTACAAGAATTGGAATGTTCGAAGGGAGGTTCTTGGACAAAAGGCATAGTCCGCGGGTCATTCGGGATCTGGCCTGTCTTCGGTTCTGAGATTCTTGGGGCTTCTTTTTCTCCAGATTCCAAGTCTCGTTGATCACTTGAGGCACAGACGTAGGCTCTGCGCGGGAAGGGACCATTGAACGAAAATTCAGGCCAGTGGTACTCGCTATCATTGATTATGTTATGATCATAGTTGTTGCGGCGAGGAAATAAAGGATGACAGGGACATGGTTCTTCCATACTGCAAGTAGCACTTGAGGTGTGCAATCTCAAATGTTTTTGGCTTGGCTGTTGAATCGTGCACGCTATGCTGGATTTTGTTTTCCGAATAAATTCTAAGATGCAGTGCGCAAAGTGGCATTAATTCTCTTTGGATCAAGTTTCTCTATGCTGCCGAGATAAGACCGAAAACCCTGATGGTCCCTTTCATTCTTAAGACAGCTAACACGTAAATACCGAAATTGCGCATTTAAGGTCGATAATCGGGTTTTGAAAAACCACGAATCGGATAGAAGTGGTATCAATTAGATGTGCTTTCGGAAAATAGAAACTTCCGCTGCTTTATCACTCGGGTTGCTATAAACCCGCACTCAACAACTACCCGGGAAACGTAAAACATAGTAGTCATTAGTCGAAATAAAAAGAGATGACCGGAGTAACACACAAAAGACAAAGTTCGTATACTTTGCATGAGAATCGAGTTTAAATCCAACAAATTTGAGCTCGCTGTTGAAGCATGTTGTCTAACATGTCAATCTTTAGGCTGCTCTTGCGGTCGGCACCGCGGTGTCCGAGTAGCTCAAACTAGAATATAACCCCGTATGATGAAGGTTGGGTAAAATTAGGCCCAGCTTTTACTCGGGGCAGAGTTCGGTCCGCAGCGGACAACGTATAATTGAGAGGGTAAACTGGGCGAAGGATAGTTTTGTCCCGTCCATGATCCATTGATACCGCGGGTGGCTTTTACGAACCTATGACTGGCTGTTGTAACTTGCACACTATTAGTATGGTGCTTGACGCTTGCAAAGAGAAGCACCTAGATATGAATGGTCTGTGAGAGGTTACAGGTAACATTTTTAGCCTGGCATGAGAGATCGGCACTCTATGCAGATCGAGGTGAAAAGCAACGGCCCTTTTCATTAGGTCAAAGTAGCATCAGGGTGGAGATCAGTTCAGTCGTCGACTACTGCAATAGCATAAAATAGAAGTTGTGCCCAGTTCTTTAACATGTATAGATCCAATCTCGCGAGCTGGCTGACAACATAGAGAAGGCGCGTGAACGCCATGAAAACCCGCTCGCCCGGAGCGGTATGTAAATGCGTTTTATATAAGCATTTCCTATTGGTTTCCTACACGCTAATATCCAAAACCCAACGGAAGCCAAAGCAAAGACTGGTATTTAATTGGCTTCCTGAATTTCCCGAAGTAAAGCAAGAAATGAAAAGGTATCTTTTAAGATTGCAACCCAATAATGGGCAACACATATATGAGAGCGATTTATTCCTAGAGCGAAAATCTACTCATGTAGCTAACAAGACAGTTTATCTCTTGTTTCGAGAAGTGTTTCGTACTAATAATTGCTGCACTAACACTGCGTTCTGTCACTTCTGTGATTATAGATGTTTGCGTACCGGCGGTGATTGGCCCAAAAGCCCCACTAGTACGTATCCCGTTGCCTATGGAGCTCGCATCAAAGTCAGCCCTGGAACTGACCCTACATTCGGCCAATGAGAGACGGGAGTGGCAGCCACCCACAGTCCCACACACTAATGACAGCCACTGATTGACGCTCACACGGCCCACACAGCAATCGACCTGACGTAACGCCCAGACTTTTCGGAACTATGGCGTTTTTATAGATCTATAGGGCTCAGACACGGTAGTCGACAATATAATAATGTGCAATAAAACTCGGCATGCTTTGTTACACATGAGCTCTGCTGCGTGTCATTGAGGCTTATAATCCCAAGGGACCTAGGGCGAGTTGTATGTCCCACACATGAATGATATCACCTCATCCTACTGGGATCCTCTGTGGCCCATGGTCTCATCCCTGCAGGCTTCTGACATTGAAGTCATGCTCACGATGGGCACTGCTGCTACAGGCAGCTAGGCCAACCTTGCCAATGATGTGAGCAATGCTCCTTTCCTTTCTACTCTTGCCGATGCGCAGAATCTACACACTAATTATCTCCCTGTCTATAGTTTAGCCCTTACTACCCCCAGACCTTGCAGGTCCTCCAGGACCACAGCCTATATGGTTTTTACTTTGATGTCAAGGAAGAAGTCTTTCAAGATGCCCTCGTGCCACTCGCCCAACAGCTCGACTCTGATCTTGGTACCGACATGCGCAACAAAAACCAATATGACATACTGTAAACTACTGTAAACGGATCTTTCCGTCAAAATCGGAAACATAGCAGGAATGGGACACAGCAGGTTGCCAATGATGCGCTTTTATGGTCTATCATCCGTCCATAACGAAACTTGACATGGTCACATGGATGACATTAAACCAATTAAAGCTGGGGAAAGGTGTTACAATATATCATTTAAAATGTTTTTCAAGACTGTCAAATAACCACCACGATGGATTAATAAAGTGGTAAAATGTCCTTTCAAAGGAAATTTCACATGACTGCTATGAACTTCAATGGATATAAGTGTGAGCAACTTTAGGTGAAATGTCACACTACAATGATCAAGTTTGAGTGACAAAGAAAATCCATAGTCTTGTTGCATCAAAGAAAAAATAACACCAACACAAGTTTTCTGTATTTTCGTGGAAAAAGCTTTTATTTCCTTTATTTTATGTGGTTTCGCTTCGCTGCATCAAGACTAAACTAGAAGCAATCCTCCGCATTTTCTAAACTACCTCCCATGGTTTTGTAGTACTTAATTCTTCTTTAAAGGTCCTGTTAGCATAATACACGACACCACTCTGGTGAATTTAATATTTTTACTTACTCTAGCCTTGGTCAACATGTCGCACTTTCCCGAACACAATATAGGCCACGCAATTCATGACCCTGAATCTACAGTGCGATACATATATAGTCACCCAGACTCTTGCGAAGGTGATGGATTTGTCGCAACTCACACGGCTCCTGTTCCCGCCGGTAGCTCTATCATTGCTATGTGGTCCACTCTTGCACCAGATATAATTGACAAGCTGAACTCATGGAACATTGACTGGGCTGCAGTAGAATGCTTCCAACGTCTTTACAAACATTCGGTGTACTCCAACTTCTACGGGGAAACAATTATCATTATCACAATCCGTGAGAGGCTGTCTAAAACGAATCAACTAAGTGAGATGATGAAAGAGATCTGTCGAATGTCTGGCTGCCATGTGGAACTTCAGTTCTCACGTCTCAATCTGATAGACACGGCACAACATACAGAAACAACTCTTAGCCTCCCAGAAGTCGCATATCCTCCAATGGGCAGCAGGGTGTCTGTCAGTACAGGCCTTGAAGATCCTACTGAGGCAACTGTGGGAGGCATACTGCGATTGGTGGGAAAGGACACCGGAGAGGAAGAATATTTTGCCTTGACTTGCTTTCACAATCTCCCCACATTTCAATCTTATTAAACGAGGTATATTGATTCAAAACCAGGTAATAGAGTATAGCTTTTGGACTTTTTCAGTACTGATTACCCTCTTGTAATAAGAGAACCTCGTAAACCAGTTTCCAAATATGGCTCTGTGAGATGTGCATTCCCAAGCCAACTCCTGCAGGCTGAGCTAGTCTCCGACATTGCAGTTGATGTTCATTACGTGAACACAAAAATCGAAGAATTGAAAAAAGAATACGCACAAACAGACGGAGGAGAAGAGTTAGACCAACGTCTATTGGAAGAATATGCATTTTATCAGTCCAAGCTTCAGTCGCTTAAGGAGAGAGAGGCCTCTGTTTATAGCATACATTCGAACATCGGATTTGTTACGGCAACATCAGGGCTGCCCGCCCACAATGGAAAGCATTTAGATTGGGCATTGATCTCCCTTAGCGGACTCGATAGGCCGCCACAGAAACCGAACACAGCATATAACGCACAAGAACGGACAGAAATTCCAGTCCGACTATCAAAAGCGCCACCAAACTTCGAAGGGAGTGCTAAAGTTTATAGACCGGGATCAACAAGTGTGACAGAAGGAGTAGTCAATTCCGTACCCAGCTACGTGCCGTTCAGAGAAATTCAACACAGTCTTCCTGTCGCGAAAGAATAGGCCGTCATTCCAGTAGCGAAATACAAAAGCTTTAGTGATCCAGGAGATTCTGGCGCATGGGTAGTTGATCGTCTTACGAACCATGTATTGGGAATGATCTTGGCTCGCAACAGTGGTCTTGGAGTATCCTATGTGACACCTATTCGTGAAATTATCAACCACATTGAGCAACTTACGAATAAAGTAGTGGATATCCCTCATTAGAATAAATCTAACATATAAGAATACTTGCAAAAAACGGAATTTCAGATTATGTTAAAAGAACACTTTCAGGCGTATTATCTATAAATTATCTAATTATATTAGTAACAATACATCATTTGATGTAGGTCCAAATGTTTAAATTATAAAATAAACGTATTTAACTACTTTCTGCAAGTGGCCTTCAAATGTTGAAGATGCGTTATGGAAACTATTTCTAGGGGTCAAAGTTTTTATATGAGTAACATTGATTGCTCATTGAGGTCCATTTGGTTCAGGTTACAACCGGAAACACCCCCTCCTCCCTCCCACACCCCAAAATCATTCTATCACTAACTCAACTATTAGCATAGGGGATGCTCCCAGTACCAATATCAACATTGAATTGATTATATAAATGTTTGGGATACACAAACTAATTTTGAGTGACCTGGATATTCCCGGTACACAACAGTGAATTCCCGCTACATAAGTCACTGTGGTACTCTGTAGTCTTCCAGATGTCACATGATAAATTTCTCGAGACCAAGGACATCCGTTCTGACATTTCTCACTACCAGCCACTATTGCCAATGTATACCGGACATATCACCGGGTATGGAGCTCGAAATTCTCTCTTGACCTAAGTACTGTACCTTTCCCGTCGCCGTACGAAACCAGCAGTGATTGGTGGCGTAAATCCATATGTGGACTGGATAAATGAGCCCGGTTTCCGTGGCGATAACATCCCACTAGAATTTTGAGACAACATTTAAAGGGATTTGTTTTAAGTTAAATGGTCAATACTTCAAAATAGCGGAGAAATAAAGTTGTCGTAATATTTCGTAACAGTAAGTTTCGATGGTATAAAGAATCGTCTTGCTGAAGGCCAGACAATATCATTGAAGCTTGTGCCGTACGATGTATGCACCCTGACCAAATGTTTTAAGCCACAATGGGGCGTATCGCTCAATGACCTCAGCATCAGCGGCTGTTTTAGCCACCACTCTCATCAATCCTTTGTCGGAATCCAAAAACACATTTAGAATAATAGCAAGGTGTAGAGTTCGCAGGTGATATCTCTTCGCTATTAGTTGACGATGGTGATCCAATATGGCCTGGATATTGTTTTTATGAAGATTCTGGAGAATTCTTTCGTCGCAGATCTTGAAAGTGATTTCCGTACTCGCTTTCAGTGGAAAATTAGTCACGGTTTTGGCGGGTGTCTCGGGACTCTCTTCAAAGTGTTGTCCAAAACAATTGAATTCCCCAGACTTGGATACGGTACTCTCTGGATGCTCGTGCATTGAAACTTGATCGACCCAGCTTTTAATTTTTCTTTCAAGCGCCTCTGCCTTAGTAGAGCGGTCGCCATTGACTTTCTTGGCTTTCTTGAGGAGTCGCCGCTGTGTTCGAATTTTGTCCTTGAAGCTACTCAAACTACTCCATAAGCAGTTCCTCTCCCTCTGTCGACAAATATCGTTTTCTCGTATAGACTGGGCTATTGTTTTGATAAAAACCAATATGTCTTTGATGAGGATCGAGCCGTCCGATTTGCAAGCCAAGACATGTGAAAGCGCAATGTTAGTTTTTTCAATTATAGATTGCGCTGGTGAGTGAGATAGCAAGAGATTCTGGCTCTCACGTATATTTATTTCGGCGATTCTTTCATGTAGCGCGCCAATAAAAATATCGCATTGTGACCAGGCTTCATCTAGTGTCCACAGTCTCTCCATATGTGATTTGGAGTGCTGTCGAATCGTCGGCGATAACGAAGGAATGATCAGGTGTAGATTCACATAGTTAAACCACACAGCAACAGGAACCAATTTTCTATAATTGTCATATTACTATCAGTGATCGAAAAGAATTGGTACGGGAATGATAGATCTTTAGTACTGAGTATTGTTATTATAACAAGCCCCGATAGTGGGACTCTCCGTCTCGGTCATTTCCCCCGCCAGCTCGGCGGCAGCAATCTTAGTTTCGGGGCAATAAGATCAAGATATTTGGACCGTAGTAGTCCATTGCTACATAAACATGGATCAAGACTGTGTTGTTTGACCGGTTCCACAGACCAGCTGCTTAGTGCAATGACGTGGTAGGGGTCTGACAGCGCGCATTGTGGGATTTTACTGATAGTTGTCATCCACATAAATAGTGGAAAAAATCGCAGAAGAAGCAATGAGTTTTTTTGGTTTTCTTTTCTTTTCTTTTTTTTTTTTTTTTGAACGGAGGGATCTACGTAGACGAAGCTGTACTTACAAATGCGACGTCAATCAGTCCACGGGAACCTACAACATTTGAAGAGTACTGCCTGTAATGATGCCCTGATTCTTCTATAGAAAGTAGATATGATCTATATTGCTAATCTATGCGCTATACAGAAGCAAGGTGTAATCGAAATGTTCCCTAGAAAAAAAATAATACAGTCATCGGACGCTATGTGGACGGTTGAAGATCTTTGTCGGTTTAGTATCGGAGGAATATACTCTGCCGATTCATACAAATCATGCTGCGTCAGAAGTTCCAACTAATAACTGCGTACTTCCTACCGACGACGACGTTTATCATATCAATTTTGACACATTGCTAAATCTTTGGGTAAGCATCATATTACCTATTTTAATAGGTATTTGATCATCCATTTAGCGTTGATGCCCTGCGTGTTGGACATAATTGGGACATCAATCGCCTCGCACAGCCATGTAAAGAAAACTCTGTGTCCGGCAGTGTAACCCTCCGAAATCCTTACTAGATACAAATTTCGTATGCTAAAATTTCGATGTTCTGTACACATTTGTATATCCTTACTTCGCAAGGTCATATATATAGGGCGCAAACATACTCGTGCAAACATATTCGTGGAATAGGACCAACAGTCCTAGTACTAGTCTCAGTGGTGATGACTATACAAAACTCTTTAGTTAAGATTGCTAATAGGCGGTTTTCCTTGTCTAAATCCCGATGGATTATTAGCAAGAAGCAAGAAGGACCCCTTTGGGTAAATCGTGGCGCTTGCGGATGACTGGGGCCATCGATGATTGCGCAAGTTCTTGTGACCCTGTCAACCAACTTCCGCATAGCTCTTTCTGTTTATTTCAGACTTTCAGGATGTGTATCCAGATTTATAACTAGCTTATATCAAGCCATTGATGTCAATGCTTCTCCTAGACCATGACATGCCACGGATTCAGATGTTTGTTGTGTATTGGCTCTTCTACCCTAAAACACCGACAAAAGCAGCATCAACATAATATTGCAAACCGAAAAAGTGTTATATGCAAGTAGATAGTTATTTACTACCTTGCACATATACGAATAATGTAGCTCAAACAATGACTTCCATGAACCCTATATATTACACACTGAGGGCACAGTGAAACTTACAAGTGCAACTAATGATTTTTGGAATTACTATCCTTACATATCTCAAAGTCAAATGCTGTGCTCCCTATAGATTGTTACATGAGTGTTGTTATCATTTCTATGTTTATTGGGTGGTCCCTCATACTGGATCATTCAACTGCATGTCGCTTCCCAGATTTAGTGGATTCATAATCACTTACTCCCTCTTTGCACTCGTGGTCTTGAAATCAATGAAAATTACTTGTACCCCTTGTGTTTGAAGTTCCCAATATATTTTGCCTCAACAGTGATTCTGATTTCTAATCCTGTAATATTTCTTCCTCTATCGGTGAAAAATGACGAAAAAAGAACACATTGAGTCCAACCATTTGGATAGTAGTTAATCATTAGTTACTTATTTAGCCTCAGTCACCGTCGGTCTCCGTCGATGTTACAAACCGGCATTACGGTGCATGAATGATCGGTGGTCGGAGAGTTTGGAGACACACAAAAATAGAACACGGAATTCCACCGACGTGACCGTATGTAGTTTGAGAAGTGGAGAAGAATGCTTTTAAATCTGGGAACATCTATTATACTAGGTTTGCATATTTTAACTTTAACTTTAACGTATCAGTAGCCCGCGCTTTATTTTCATACCTTAAAATTGTATTCAACAATGTCCCGAGCAGATAGCATGTTTTTACAACAAGGCAAACCTAGAGGTTATGTGGAAAACTACATAAAAGAATAGAAACAGACACCTCGCAGACGAACTTGGAAATCATCATGCACTAGTTGGATAGCCTGTAAGTTTGCCTATGTGGGATGGAGGTATCAAAGTGATGCGCGACCTTCCTTTTTTAGTCAAGCGGTATGTGTATGACAATTGCAAAGATGACCAAGTCACATTGTATTATTTATCATGGCAAATATGAAACTGATAGGGAATATTGCAGGAACAAAAACAATGCTACAATAATGGCAAAACGGCAATCAACTTCCTTCCTTTTGCTCGCCAATCTCCAATGAACTTATCTGTGACATTAAAGTATGGCTGTCACTAATGCTGTTCATATCGCAGCATGGATAGCACGTCATACAGGGCCTCTAGTCACAGAATCTTTGATGGAAACCCGCTGGTGAATGAAATCAACGCGGTTGAGTCAGAAGTTGGCAAATATCTCTCAACATCCCGCGACATTATGGAAATTATGTGCCACTTTCCCGCGTACTAGACCCATTAATAAGTAAACTCCCGGGAAACTCCTTGCAAAAAGCATAGGAAATCGCCAGACGGCGGCGACGATACCTTGCGAAATTGTTGGACACGCTCAAATCGGAAATCAGCAAAGAGGAAGACAAGCCATGTACCAAGGGAACATGCTTAAAGCCCCGGAGACAAATAATTTGACTGATCTAGGTAACTTAAGTGCTAGTCTCAGCATTATGGCAGTGAGTTCTTATATCTTCTTTTCTTGAAGCGTCACTCCTTGGCCAAGGCATAATAAAGCTCATGTAAACCTAAATTAGGGTGCTGATAAAAGCACACCAACGATGTCATGGGAGATTACATATCTCGCCCACAATCTTGCCATTAAAGAGAAAGCATTTCAAGAAATAAAGAGAACCCGAGTTCTCGATTTCGATCCATTCGGAATTGGCAAAGTTCCCTATGTTGCCGCAGTTACAAGGGAGCTAAACGAGTACTATAGCATTCTCTGTTTAGCGATGCCAAAAGAAGTTACCAAAATAGTGGTTTATAATGGCGTCAAAATACGGAAAGGAACAATGGTCATTTTGAAGTCTTGGGCGTGTAATTACAGTAAGCTTACCCTTCTTGTCGACTCAAATCGGCACAATAAATACAGAATTAGAGATTAGGGGCTAAACTTAGGTAATGTCAGACGAAGATATTTTTGAAAACCTTGCCTCTTTTATCCCTGGGCGCTGGCTACAGACTGAAGAGTCTCAAGCACATCACTTTGCATTCGACATGGGGTCATAGATGTGTGTCGCATCACACCTGGATCATAAAGCCTTATATATCGCACTTTTAGATTTGATCGCGCGTTTCGAGATCATGCCTGCCACTCCTGTCGAGCCCTCAAGTAGTGCAGACCCTATTGACGGTGTCCGCGATGGTGCAGCAGTTTTAACGGCGCCAAAGAATGAATATGCGGAATATGTACCCCGTAAAGAGCTTTCAATTTTAGTGTCAATTCGAATATTTTTTACATACTGAATCAATGTAACTTTATTGAAAAAATGAATACAGACATTGTGCGATAATCAAAACCAGACTTTGATAATTATATACAGGGTACGGCTATTCCCACTGACATGCTCCTTCAGGGCTCATACTCCATACCAATTCAAACACATTATACAATAGTAGAAAGGCATAACAAAGACATCGGATGCGGCCAACGCTCCAGTTAGTGGTGAGTTGCTAGTTGACGGGGCGGAACGACACTATCAATTGACGAATGTGGGAATATGCGAAACAGCTTCTTTGTACCACCTTTCTTGCGACTCTCACCGCGATTACGGCAATATCAGTGTATAAAAGTTTGAGGATCCACTTGCGGGGCCCCGGAACAAGGATTCTTTGTAGCGCTGGGCGGTGCTACTACTACTCGTCTCAATAATGTATCGTCGAACTTGGAACAGAATTGCGTAATTCGAATATCTGCCGTCGAAATTTGCCGGAGATCTGCGGAGAATGTATTTGCATGTTAGAGCTGGCAGAGGCCATAAATGTACCCAACCGTCTCAAGGGAAGCCATTAGTTCCTAACAACTCGCTCATCATCACTTTCCTAGCAATCACCTCTCGACCTTACCTCAACAATGACTTTGAAGTCCTGCTTCATTCCTGCGTTGGCGGCATTGCTTCATACTGCTTCAGCAGCAAAGCAATGCTCGCCAGCTTCATTCCCTGGAATTTTTCTTCCGAACGATGCGAAGATCGTGCATATTTCTGCGCTTCCAGCGACCAACATCTCCGTGCCCTCCAGCACTGCTAGCTCCACTCCCAACTCGGTCAGCTTGTGCAATGTCACAGTCACCTACACGCACCCAGAGTGGAACGATATGATTCACACTACCATCTACCTGCCTCTGGAGGGGTGGAATGGCCGGTTTCAAGCCGTCGGTGGGACGGGGTGGGCTGCAAGCACAGGCGGTAGCTCTCTCCTTTCCGCCGTTGCCAATGGATACTCCGCCGGAAACACTGACGCTGGACACGACTTGAACGGTTTTTCAACTGCATCATGGTGGCGCACATCCCAGGGACAGCTCAACATTCCGTTGCTGGAAGACTTTGCCTCGATTGCGTTGAACGATATTGGCGTCATCGGCAAGCAAGTCTCGCGCTTGTTCTACGGCCGTGAACCAAATTACTCGTACTGGAACGGTTGCTCGACTGGTGGCCGCCAGCGCTATATGATGGCCCAGCGGTATCCGAAAACCTTTGATGGGATTCTTGCTGGCTCTCCAGCTATCAACTGGGACCGTTTTATTGTTGCTGAGTACTGGCCGCAATATGTGATGAACTCATTGAAACACCACCCTTTTCCATGCGCTTTTGATGCACTCACCGCGGCGGCAGTCGATGCCTGTGACAAGCTAGATGGTGTGCAAGATGGAGTAATTGCTGCTCTATCACAGTGCCATTTTGATCCACTAACTGTGGTGAACACCACTTACAGCTGCAACGGAAAACAGGCTACTGTCAGCAAGCTGGACGCCGAAGTGATCAAGAGCATCTGGTCAGGACCCCATTCTATTGACGGTGGATTTTTGTGGTACGGACTAAACCTTGGGGCACCGCTCGAAGGTCTGGCAAACACGAATTGTACATCAACAAAGGATTGCACGGGCGCGCCCTTTGAGATCACGACTGACTACATCACGCGCTGGGTCTTGCAGAACGCCAATTTCGACCTCTCCAAGATTGGTCTGCAGAAATACACCGACATCTATCACTCGTCCACGGCACAGTACCAAGAGATCATTGGCACCAGTGACTCCGACTTATCCGAGTTCAAAGAGGCAGGAGGAAAACTGGTTTCGTGGCATGGACTGGCTGATCAACTGATCTTCCCACAGGGAACTGCCAACTACTTTTCCCGCGTCGAGGCATGGGACTCGTCGGTGCGAGACTTTTATCGATACTTTGAGGCACCGGGTGTACAGCACTGTGGCGGTGGACAGGGAGAAATTCCCAACGACCCCTTCGATGCAGTCGTCGCTTGGGTGGAAACTGGGATTGCTCCAGAGATATTGCCTGCTACGTCGACTGATGGAAAACGCAAACGAGACTTGTGCTTGTATCCTCTTGTGTCTGTCTTCAAGGGAGGTAATCCCGCTGATGCCGGCTCGTTTACTTGTCAAGCGCACTGGTAATTCAGTTGAATTCCTAGTATGCTGTAACATACTGAACTGTCGATTGATGTTGGCATCATCGTGAATGTTATGTAGTCTCCAATGAATATTGTCCATTTTCTCAAATTATTTATTCAAAATTAAAGGTCAAAAATGATAGTTAGTATAGCATTCATTCATTGACAAAAAAGTATAATTCGAATTATTATTCATGATGAATTGTAAATGTATAGCTTTGGTCATCAGGTTGACATTTGAATGTATATAACCTAAATTTACGTGAAATGTACAAATACCTTATATACAGCACGGGTTTTCAGTACACAAATCAAACTGATACTTTCCAAAATTCATCCTCAAAGGTTCATTGATTCTAGGGTAGTTTTTCTGCATATAGTCTAGATCATCGTCATCAATGAACCTCTGACTTGCTTCCAAATGGTATATCCAAAAGCGGCAAGCACGCTGTGCATGCCATGGTAGGTATTCGGTCGTAATTTTCATAGTGTGTTGTAGCCCGGCAGATCTCATATGTTTTCTTGGAAGCCCACTGGTCGAGACCTTCGCTCAAGGTACTTGGGCATTACCAACTTGTGACCTTCTGTCTGCTCTACCCAGACTAAGCTTGTGTCACATTTGTTGGTATCAACGTGGAAACAACGGTATGAGAAGTACAATATCCTTATTGGTAAGTGAACAGCGAATAGCATACCAAGGATTAAAAATCCCTCGAATAGATTGAATGATCCAATATCAAAATGTACTTGTCTCATCAGCGTCATCGGTGGCACCTGAGAGGTCCGCTAATCGAGCTAGTTCTGCCATTTCTAGCAGCAGGCGGTACAAATAAATAGACATGTCCACCTCTCGTAGAACGTTTCGCGACCAGGTAGACCCATGATGCGCGATCTCAGCAGATAGTCTCTCCCCATCAGGGTCATTGATGAGGAAGTTCATCACTTCAGGAAACTCTTCCATGCCCATGGTAATTGGAACATAGTGTGCCCACGGAATAAGGCGATCATCATGCCATTCTTGGAACCATGTTGCTTTCAGTACAACCGCTTGCTGAGATAAAAGGCGATAAAACCTGGTACTCATACTGTTTCCATCGATGTCGAAAAGATAGCGGTAATTCGTAGAGGTTTGTTCTGACTCAACATCTGATGAGCCAATTATTCGCTCCATGTCCTTGCAGGCCTCTTCCTCACATTGAATGTAAGAACCCATATGGACATCCATCGCGTACTTAAAGAGCCCGATCTTTTGCTTGTCGGCGTAGTCAACCTTCGACCCAAAGTACCGACTTGCATCCAATGTACTGGCCGCATTACGCAACGATTGGATGAACATGACAAATCGTTCCCTGTGTCCATTTCGCCATGAGAATTGGTTCACCCATCCTCCTGTCGACGATCCTCGCCAGTATAACCCCGGTATTTTGTCCAAAAACGGAGTGTCATCCTCGGAGAACGGGTGGGCGGCATAGCATGGACACGGTATTAAAATGTCGCGAAAAGCCGACATGCGACCAAAACTCATCATAGGAATGGGGGAATGTGTATATAGAAAGCTGCTAGGTGCAGAAACAAGACCATGAAGATCTCCTGGATTAGAAAATTGGCACACATCCTTTTCGTGTCCCAAGCGATTAGTTAACTCCCGCGGGATCTGAGAGCACGAGTCCTTCACTAAATCCTCAATAGATTGGCCAGAGCGGTCTGTAAACCTTATTGCATCTGGCTGAAGAGGCCTTGAAGTGCTGAGGATACGCGGCTCATCGATAGTGCTCAAAAGGAACAAGCTGTCCGGAAGATAAGCAAGGAACGGTTCGACTAGCCTTACCCATTCACTGTCGTACATATAACCCGAAGTGCTAGACATTTCTCCTTGCGTTATTGTAATGCACACTGTGCTCTCGTATTGACATCCTTCTTTTTGACTCTTGAGCATTCGCAACACCCGTTGCGCTTCGGGCGTGCGGTAAGGCTCTAGATCTCGTTCTATCTGATCAAATTCGTCAATGACTTTGGATCCATGCTCTAGAGCAAACTCCACCCATTTGGTAAATCCTTCTGGGGGGGTTCTGTTGTAACGACGTTTGTATTCGGCGACTGCCTCTTCCGCTGTTGAGGACTGTGATGTAGGATCTGATAGAAGCTGCGCCTGTGTAAGTGCGGACTCTATACGACAACGAATAGAATTGGACGAATAGTCATTTTCTGCAATTTTCACGGGGCATGGCTTTGAGGCTACAGTTGCAATTGGTGTGTTGTAGTTGGGATCGTGAGTGGCAATGAGCAGGGACTGCTGGGATAATAATAACACGCGGATTACACCAAAAGCAATGACAGAAGCAGCAAGCAAAGTCAAAATGCGTCTCTGTCTCGGTTTGGAGACGGAAAACGGGCAGGGAGGCACACGCATGGTGTTGGTGCGGTCTTTCATGTGGCGCGTAAAAAAGACCATTCCCGAGCAAGTCACATGAATGAACATCTATCTGTACAGTTTCCTGCAGAATCAGTGTAGGCTTCCACTTAATTTGCTTGGACAGGCCTAATAATGGCCCCCAAAAAGATCGTCAAGATACGTATTTTTTCAGCTCCCGCACACGGGACGCTCTCGCTTCTGTTGGAGTAATAGACCGGTGTGCTTTGGAATAGCCTCATGGAGATATGACTCAATTGCTTGTAAAGGTCAACTACAGGATTACAGGAAAATTCGCTTATAAGAATGATAGCTGTTACTTTGAAATTTTTTCGTTTGCTTTTCACACTGACAAACTGCGGGATCTTGGCACTGCTTAATAATTTGGCAGAACTAGCATAAAATGTAAGGATACAAAGATCATTTTGCATAGAAAATTATTATTTTTTAAATAAGTTGAAGAAATTAATATATTTAATTCTTCATAAAAAGATTATTTATAATGCGGCGCTAGTGTGGACGCAACAGCCTTACGAGATATTAACACTAGTTGACGTTGCCAACTTGAAAATTGGAAAGCCTTAAAAGTATCAATGGATAATGAAATATATTCCCACAATACGAGAAATCCTACATTGGCCCAGCGATTAGTTTGACAATCTATAAGACCCTATATTGTTATCCTGTTTTTGAACGTTTACGTGGTCTTTAAGAATAATCCTCACACCTTTCTGTTTAAGCGAAATGATAGCGAAAGAGAGTTTGGAGATGGAACACAAAAATGCCAAGGGCCACAACAACCGAGGTCCAATTCTCGAGATGGCCGGGATAACAACGTACGTGTAGAACGTCATGTCTTAAAGTGCTGAATTCCACAGATCTATGAACCTATTCTCCCGGAGTACCAGACGTAGCTTTAGTCAAACAGGCAAGTTCTTCTTGTACCGACATGTAATTCGCCCACGACGTGGCGACTCGGTTCCCAGATCAGTATATAATGAAAGTAGCTCGAACATTGAATACATCAATTAATACGGTATATCGTTGATATTCTTACAAGGGGCACTAATTGAGAAAGTAGGACTAGCAAAAGAAGGTATCTCTTAACTGGCTTTGAATCCTAGGTGTGATTGCCCGGCAATTCGCTCACGACCTGCGGACGATTTGCCTGCGTTGTTGCATCAAGCTCTAATCTTTGGGCTAGCAAACTCCCATCCAATTCACTCTTTTCATACCTTGGGACTTCAGCCCCTGCGGCATTAATTGGTGGACGACCCCGTCTAGCTGCGCGATACCACATAGCTGCCAATCCGATAATGATGATGATAGCTACTGCGACACCGATGCCGATTCCTACTTTTGCACCTGATGAAAGAAAAGCAGCCGAGGATGGCGCGGATGTCGATGTCGGTGTAATAGAAGGTGAACTAATACCTGTGGCCTCGGTGTTTGCTGGTGAACCCGAGGTAGTTGTCGCAGCACTCGTAGTGGGGGCTGCACTGGAGGCGGTCGACTGGCCGAGAATGGTAGGGGAAGCAAGCGAAAAGGTCCCGTGAGAACAGCAGTCGCCCTGTTTTAGGTTATCCGAATTCAAGTGACAGCAAAAACTCGTCCGCGCGGCGTTGCAGGCCCAAATATATTGCCCACTATCGGAGTCATCTACGATAGATGGCAGGTCAGTCAGAATATCTTCTTCAGGGCGGCTTCAAGAAATCAAGAAAGCGCCAAGCGAGAGTAACAGAACATACATGTTGTGCATTGAATAGGACAGTCATTGTAGGTCTCATTCTGACAAGACGGGGTATAGTATAGACCGGTGTAATTGTACGTATGGCCATCTGCAAAGGTAACCGTCGACCCGTTTTCCGCGTTTATTTTGTCGCGACATAATCCGTTACTCATACAAGTGTCGCCGCTAGGGCAACACATTTCTGAGTTGGCGCAGGGTGTATCGTTGTCGGCGACAGTCCCGTTGCGGTAGTAACATGTCGTTGAATCTGACATGGTACTCGAGAGGGAATTTTGTCTTTTACCATCAATCAATAACAGTGTAGAACATGAGCGGCCACAGCTTGTTCGCACTCGATTGAGAAGGTTGTTAGAAAGGAAGACCCGGGTTTAAGAGGTCGATCTCAAAAGGGCGGCGGCAATAACGACAGTCACACTATCGTTTAGAGCCCCTGCAGTCAAGCGCCTCTAATAATAGTGCTCACATAAATAGTCTATCTGATTCTGAGGTGCAGACGAATCAGTTTGTGATTGGCCGGCTGCAGTGCATACTCAGCGCTTAAAACTACAATTTGATTGGCTTGCAGTATAATTCGCCAATCTATCTGCAACAGCGATTTGGATTGAAATGTAAAACTGCTCTGTGGAAGCGTTTGCAATGAAGCCAAACAAGAGGAGTTTCTGATATAAGCATCGCTCTCGCTAAAAATAGTTTTCGTGATACTAGGTCTTGTTTATGAACTTAATAAGAAATTGCCTTCGCTGACAAGAAGACGCCCGTTCAGCGGCAAGAAGCAAAGTGGCACTACTTCGACGCTAATCGGATACTGGGCACCCGATTGGCCGGGGCTCAGAACCAATTATATGAGAGCACATGTATTTAAAGCGTGGGGGTTTGCAATCTTCAAACAAAACAATAAATTATCTAAGTAAATAAGGTGCAAGACTGTCATAATTAATACACACTAATTGAGTTTATTCTCCTTCCTAGGGAGATGAGATCACATCCTACGGACACTTCATTGCATGGGACCATCTTTGAGCTTCCTAAACACTATACTTGTTTGGGTAGCTGTCAAATACTTGACACATAGAAAGGCATACATAATCTAATGGCTAACCTGTACTTAGTAGAGTATAGCTTCTGTCCAAGAATATTTACTTATGGGTTTTAATGTCATTACGTCTCTTTTTATCGGATAATTACCACTATGATTGTCGAGCGGTTGTTGGGTGCGTTAAACATTGGGCTTCTAGAAGAACACGAATAGAAAAGCAATGGGCTCCTATACTTTTCGAAAGCATTTGAGACACCATTTAACAATTGAGATTTTAAAATCTCTATTTACACGCTCCTGCAGTAATTTAGTAGTGTTGTTCAACAGCCTGAGGGCCTGAGGTAGACACCTCTCTTTACTTACTTATACAAGTAGACACTAAGCGTTAATAGTTGCGAAAAGTAAGACTTCTGATGCTTATTCACATTTTTATTCTGATCCTTGGTCACTAAAGTTATACCATCGGTCAAGTGTACGCCCAATGTATACTAATTTCTACCCAAAGTCCTTGGATATCAGGCGGTGGGGCACGGTAACAAAAACATTCGAGTGGGGCTAACTGGAAAAGAAAAATTCGCCTTCCATCTTCGCAACCTCTACAGCGACACGATGATTCCATTCAATGGAGAAGAATTCCGGCTACGCAAGGCCTGGTATCGCATCGGCCTCTCTTCGGAATTCCCAGATATAGCCCAAGGTCATGATGGCTGCCACATAGCACCCAGCTGTAAAGCTTTCAAAGTTCCCAACAAAATCGACCAGATTCCGGTCTCAGTAAGCAATGATTCACAGGGGGATCTAAAAGATCAAGTGCTTGTCTTTCAATATAAGGGCAAGTTCCATGCCATCGATCATGTATGTATTTCAAAGAGACATCAAAAAAAAAAAAAGGATCACAGTACTCAAGCCAGGAAAATCCAGCAATGCCCTCATTCTTCATTCCCGCTTTCTCGGGGCAGCTTGTTCGACATTGAAGATTTTGGTATCACTTTCAGCACTGGAATTACATGCCCTAAACATGGCTGGTCATTTGACATCGTGACCGGCAAGGCGGACCGCGGAAACTATAAGCTTAATGTTTGGGAAGTGCAGTTGCGAGATCAGCCAGTATCCAACACCAGTGATAAGGAGGTTTGGGTGCGGCGGAAACAGAGAATTGGTTGATAATGTACAACACAAAGTTTTACTATCCTAACAGAGGGAGTGAAGAATCCGTCGACTAGAGAAAACCTCAAGAGGTAGTGGACTGTGAGTCGGTCCTTAGGGGGGATCCCAGCTTCCCTTTCAAATGTTCCTCATGCGACAATATCTTCTCAAGGAAAAGCTCCTAGTTACTCGACTTTGAATATTTGCCGAGAACTGCATTGTCAGACAAGTCATGCATTATCTCGCTAGGCATCAGAATGGATCTCGGATTTCAATGGGAAAAAGTGTACGATCTGCTCGTCTGGGACTCGCGCACCCCGCATGACAATTTGAGCTTGAAGACGGATCACCGACGGTTTTGTGTTTATACGTGCTATATGCCTGTGGCGGATGCGAGTCAGGAAGATCTTGTCGAGAAGAAGGATGCATTTGAGAGGCGGGGTGGGTACGACGCATTGGCCGAATGCTCGCCACAGAGGGTCGAATTTTGCAAAACGAGATGAGGCCGACGATCCGCGTAATCGTTCTGGTCCGTTGAAGTAGCCTAATCCGAATACAAGGGCTTTCAAGTTGACGGGCATCCCATATCTCAAAGCCTGACTTTCCAACCTGTTTTTTGGTTCAATGTTATTATAGCTCATATTGTCTACCAACCTTCACAATTTTGATAATTAATTTTAAATCGATGACAAGACCACACAGCCTTCACGAGTAGAGAAATTCAGTAAATTGTGTAAATATTTCAGCGATTTACAAAACACTTGCAGCTCAGTATATTCACATTCCTCTACTTATTCCATTGAGCCCATGCTCATCAATCAGCCATTCAATTGGCTTTAAAGACAGTAATTCCTTTCTTCAACACTACATCGTAATCTCTCCTTAAATTCACAAATCAAAGCCCAATGATTCAGACAAGTGTATTCATCCAGATGCGTTACCGCATGTCATACGCCTTGTAGGTCACATTTTGTAAAGATCTTTTAGGCTTCTTTGGGGAAAAGTTTGTTTGTGGTCGTTGCTGCTAGTCTGGAAGAGTAGGAATGAGGCTCTTTGTTTTCTTAGCACTATATGCGAGCCAATGGTGAGGCACTAGAGTTTCTCTTGAGTCATTAGTTCTGTAGGGCATAATTGATATTACGTCAGATGACTCATGAGCCTCATTTTTCATTCAGCTTCTGCGCTCTCTTTAAGTGAAAGATCGGAGTGACTAGATATGGCATTGATTATTGACCACCCGCCAATTGCAAGCCGAAAATATCAATTTCTTTCAAACAGGAAAACAAAGGTAAAATTTCTTTGCCACTTGCCCAGAAATACCGCGTTATTTCTGATTGCGTAAAAGAATTTGTTCTCATTGGCAGCGCTGTCGACTGGTGTTGCCCCTAGTGATTGCCCTATCAGCCTCATTTACATGTAACCCCAAAGAATCGACTAAACAGTCCCAGGAACCCCGCAGTATGATTATTCAATTCAGCGCATTGAACGCCTAAGTTTAGCCCCATAGATAAGTTAGCAGAGTAATAGTGCACTTCATCGTTTCGTTTCACCGATTCAACAACATTGAAGGTTATCCCTTCTTTGTTTATACTACTTGACCAAGATGATGTTATCGAAAGATAAGTAGAGAGTAATTGTAAGTAACATAACCTATATACCTTTAGCACAAATATTAAGCACTCAAACTCGTCGGAAAGCCTGCAATAACACGAATAGTCCGCGCCTCCGGATCCTCGCCATCCGTCCAATCGACAGCCTCAAAGCCAGCGCGAAGCATGTGTTCTTTCCACAGCCCCTCGGCCGTCACCGCATGCTCGCGCCCGTCTTCGAATAGCCACCATCCTTCAAACAGTCCCACGGCAATGTCCAGCCAAAACATGTTTCGCGTAATCTCAACTAGAGTCAGAACGCCGTCATCACGGAGCATCTTACGCAATGACGTGAGCGACACGGTCAGGTCTCTTGTCGCGTGAACACAATTCGTCGAGATGATGAAGTGGAATGACCTGACCCACGAGGCCTGGGGCTCTTTTTCAATGTCTAATGTCGCAAATTTCATCTCGGGACAGTCCTTGAATGTGCGCTTGGCGGCTGCCACCAAAGACGGAGACAGGTCTGTAAATACATACTCAAACGGGATACCGAGCGTTTGTAAGTGGCGGACAATGTATTTGGTAGTGCCACCTGTGCCAGCTCCGACTTCTAGTATACGAAATGCACCGGGTTTATCCGGATTTGCCATGGCCTTCTTGAGGAATTCACCCAGTGCGAGTGTTCCGGATCGCACGAGGGGCCAATTTTCGTAGAGGTCATCGAGGGTCTTTTTATTTTCCTTATTTCCAAAAACAATCTGAAGACCATCTTTCTCCCCAGTCAAACACTCTGCCAGTTCCAGGCCAACCACTTGTACAATCTTATGCACACTGGCATGTTGCGGAAACTCGGGAATGATCTGTTCATAAATGGCCGAAGCAGGAGTAGGGTCGACTGGCTGTGCAGTGCGAATAAATTCACCTTCGTCGTTGACCACAAGCTTTGCATCTTCAAGCACACGGTAGAGCTGGCGCACGAGTTGCTTGTGTCTAGGCAAGTGGGGAACCATGGGAGCAGTATCTCCAACTTTGAGAGTCGCCATGTCACAGCCTAGTTTGGCGAACGCCTCGACGACGTGGGCGAGCACGAGTGAAGCTTGGCGGGCATAGCACTTGTCCCAGAACCCGACAGCTTTTGTTTCAATGGCAGCCTTTGTGTATGCGTCTTTACAATCTGTAAACACTTTTTGTGCCCCGAGTAAAGACGGCCTGGACTCTGTATCAGGAGTCTGTTTGGTTTGAACAGCACTTGTACCATTTACTTTTTCTTTCGGCAAGGCAACGGGTCCAGCCGCCGCGCTTGCGTCAATGCCCAAAGCTGCATCAATATGGTCGCAGACAGCCTTGACGTCTGGGAAGAACAAGAATGTGTTGAGGTCAATGTCAAGGCCAAAGGCTGTTTGTATTTCGTTCAAGACCTCTGTCACTAGGAGAGAGTCGATACCAAGATCTTCGAGTGTCGAGTTAGGAGCAATCTCGTCGATTGGAACATCTGTGACATTGCTTAATACTTCTAGCACTTGGGATGCTTTGCTGGATTGTCCTAAAGACTTGACACCTGGCTCTGGCACCGACACCGACACTGGTGCTGGAAAGGCTCCTGCAGGTGCTGGTGTAGGATTAGCACCAGCTCCACAAGAATTAACACTCCGCAGTGAGCGCTGCAACACCGAGACAGACGTCCTCGTGAAGACGAATCCAATGAATGCAATCACAACCTGTTGCGACTTTTTGTCAAAGATGTAGACATCGCTGACAGTGCGCTCGTCGTTGTCTTCGGTCAAGAGCGAATAAGCTATCCACTCTTTGGCAGTAATATCAAATGCACCGCCAGTGACAACACGGTTAATGCCCTGGCAAAGCAACACATCTTTCCCACTCGGGTGTGCAAAATAATTAACGAGGACACCAGCAAATTGCATCATGCCATCGATAGTCGGAGTATCATACAGCGCCTCGCTTGGAGGAAGCTTAGGGTCCAATTCCGCCGCGACCTTTCCTGCAGCTTCGTGACCTTGGTATGAGATACTCTTGATCCCGTGGTACATCTCGTCAAAGAATATCAATCGCTGAAGCGCCTGATAAATATGCCTACCCTGCATCTTCTCTCCGTCTTCACAAGCCATGATGGACAGGCATTTCTTATACCCGATCAAAGCACTCCACTGGTGAATGGTCTCAGCCAGGACAGGATCGTCGCGTCTATTGAGTCCAGTCTTTCCAATCACATGAATCTGAACGTCATCACCGCCTTGTTTCAACTTACTAGAGAATTCAAAATCCCAGTTGCTGACGCTTGACGTAATACGTGTAAGCTTGATATAAATATTCTTCTTGGAGTCTAGCCCAATCGGTGCACCCTTCATTTGCATAGAGTTCATATTGAGAACATGTGTGTCGTAGCTCGCATCTTTTGTCAAGAGCATTGTGGCGCGAGAAAGAAGCTCAACATATAGCGAGGCAGGCGCAAGAGCTTGGTTGGATGCAATGTGGCCGTTCAACAGGTACATGTAGCGCTCACTCTCGGGGTCGACGAGGAATATAGCCTCCTTCTCGCTTGGGTCTGAAAATTTCAAAAACGAGATAAACTCATGTGTGGGCGTATTCTGGACTGCCGGGGCAATCTCTGTTGCAGGCTCTGGTATCGCTTTGTCGATAAACGGAAGCCAGTGCTTGGTCTTTTCAAATTGATACGGAGGAAGGCTTTTATACTCGAAATGAGCTCGTGCACTTCTATGATACGGCCAGAACTGAACATGAATACCGGCCTTCCACAGCTCTACGACAGTTTCTGCCACAGACGAAGTTGCGTTGGGGCCGTTCAAAAAGGACGGACAATAGAGCTGTTGTCCTTGGCCACTGATGCATCTTTTAGCCAAAGACATAACAGAAGACCCTTGGCCGGCTTCCACCCAGACGCAAGACTGGAACTTTTGAGCAACTCTTTGAACAGCCGAAGAGAAGTAGACGGGGTTTCGCGTGTGGTGTGGAATCAACCATGCGCCTGGCTTCTTGTCTATATGCTCTTCTGTTGTCAGCTCAATGGGAATATTCGGCTTGTTCCATTGCAAACTGCTGGCGAGTGTCTCAAGTCCTGGTAGAATCTGCTCAGTTAAAGCAGAATGGAAACCATGCGTTACCTTCAGTCTCTTGACACGAACATTCTGCCATCTTTCGTCGCTGGAAATGCGGCTTTCGAAAGCACTTACAGCGTTGTCTGTACCAACGACAACGTGATTTTTAGGGTGATTGAAGCAGGCTATTTCTAGCTTGTCGGGAACTTCAGTATTAACAACATCCAGAATGCTGTTGACAACAGCGCGATCAGATTGAACAGAAACCATGCATCCCCGCTCTTTACCCCAAGAGCTGACAATCAGCTCTGCTCGACCAACGACTAGTCTCATGGTATCACTGAGAGACAAACATCCAGAGATACACAATCCTGTCAGCTGACCAAAGCTATGTCCAACAATGGAATCGACACGCAATCCACTGTCCATCCAAGCCTTGGCAGATGCATACTGCACCGCAAAGAGAACTGCATGTAGAGTTGGCAGGTCTTGAATACTGTCCCGTTGTGAGATGGCTGGGTAGATACTTCCAAACCCAAGAGATTTTAATGCAGAATCGCATTTACCTAGGTGAGATTTCAACAGGGGTGATTTTTCTACAGCCTCGTAAGAGAGACCAATAAAATCATTCTCCTGGCCACCAAATGCCAAGATAATAGGGCGTCTGCTGGAGCTGACATCTTTCAGGATAGTTTCGGATCCCGCGACAATACTCTTGAGGGTCTGTTCAAGGTCATTCAAATCGGTGACTGATTTGGCCACAGAGTACGTCAATTTGTGGTTGGTTCTATCTGTCAAGTTGAATAAAACATCGGAAAGTAAGTTGGAGGTGTTTGCAGAAAATGTACGCTGGCTTTCTACATATGCTAAGAGCTTCCCCGCATACGACTTCAAGCTTGCTTCTGATGATGCCGACATGAAAAGAGGTTGTTTCGCTGTAATATTTGGTCGCTTGTTAATCTTGAAAGTCGGAACTGCCTCGCGAATGGCAACGACGGCGTTACTTCCGGCTGCACCATAGCTGTTGATGCAAGCTAGTTTTGAAAATGTGTTCCAGGGTTGGGCCCTTTGGGGGATAGCCATCATGTCGGGCTCAAGGGCGGGAATTTTGGGGTTAAGATTACTATAGCTTGCTTGGGCCAGTATAGTGTTGTGTTGCATCATGAGAACAGTTTTTATTAGGCCAGCCACACCAGCCGATGCCTCTGTGTGCCCGATGTTGCCTTTGACGGATCCAAAATGCAGTATCTCTTTACGATGAGCCCCTCCAAAAGCATCGCGGATACTCTGGCATTCAATCGGGTCTCCTACTTGGGTTCCTAAAAGGTGTTAGCAAAAGAGAAAACAAAGAGGGGAGAAAACATTACCAGTGCCGTGGGCCTCGACATAGGTCACGCTGGATGAAGGTGTGTTTGCCATTTCAAGGACCTTTTTGTAAGCCGTTGTTTGCGAGGTAGAGCAGGGAACAGTAATATGGGCATCGTTATGGTTTTGATTGACTGCAGATCCGACAATAACACCTAAAATATTGTCCCCCTCCTCAATGGCAGTCGAAAGAGGTTTGAGTACAACAGCTGCAACACCCTCTCCACGACAGTAGCCGTCGGCAGAAGCATCGAATGGCTTGCAGGCACCGGACGGACTCAGGAATCCGGCTGCAGCCAAATTTTGGTAGTCAAATGGACTGGTAAAGATATTGGCGCCGCCTGCAATTGCGCGCGAGCATTCTCCTGTTTGAATGGCCCGGCAGGCAGTATTGATTGCTACTAGGGACGACGAGCAAGCAGTGTCGATGGTCATTGCAGGGCCAGTGAATCCGAATTGGTGGGAAATGCGGCCGCTGAAGAAGCCTCGCGAAGTGCCTAGCATGGAATATGCATTTGGTGGGTGACAAGCAACGTTATCGTAGTAATTATTTCCCACGGCGCCAATGTAGCAACCATAATCGTTTGGCTGGTCTTTACCTGCGGGGCCGAAGTGGCCGGCGGACTCTAATGCTTCGTAGACGACTTCTAACAAAATTCGTTTCTCGGGGTCCCACGAAACGGCCTCGCGAGAAGACTTTTTGAAGAAGCGGTGGTCAAAACTTTCCGGGTCATCGATGAAATTTCCCCAAAACTTGGTGTCTCCATAACCAGCAAGGCGGTAATTGTTCAGATTAAATCGATCTGAAGGGACTTCACGAACCATCGATACGCCAGATTCTAAAAGGTCCCAGAAGGCATTTACGTCGGCGGCACCAGGGAAACGGCAGGCCATGCCAACAACGGCCACTGAATGAGGGGGGTATCTGGATTGGAAATCATTGTCGATACCATTGACACCGTTGACTTGGTTAATGCTGCTCACACCATTTACGCCATTGATGTCGGTCACGCCATTTACTTCCTTGACATCATCAGCAGCATCGCTCCTTGAGAGACTCAGAGGCAAAACGCCCTTTTCAAAAGCAAGAGTAGTCACCGCTGGATGAACTGTCGGGGAATCATCCAGGGTTTTCCGCACAGTCGTGTACCAGTCGGCCGTGTGGAGGAGGATGCAGTCAATTGCAATATCCGAAACCGAGGCATCTCCTGTAATGAGCTCGCCGGTATCATTCCTTCGAAGCGGGGTGCGGAGCTGCGCAGCTGGTGGGTATTGAAGCCCTTTGACGGAATTGGTAAACGTCTTTAGGTTTTGGGCTGCCTCGGCGTGGACAGCAGCTGAATGAAAGCGGCCATTGATACTGATGGTCTTGGCACGAAGCCCAGCGTCTCTGAAGGCATCGGCTAGCAGCTGCTCGTCGCTAGCCTGAGCAGTGACAGTGACGCATGTAGAGTCGGTGATGCATGCAATGTAGGCCTGTACAACAAGTAAGCAACGCAGCTGAGACAAACGGTCGTGTCTCTTACCTGCGGATAGCTGGCCAACAGGCTCTCCAGCTGGGATATGGAAAACCCTCCTTCCTGCCATCGAATGGACAGGGAGCAAGCCGGATCCACGGCGGTTTGGTCAATGTAGGCACCAATGCACACCGCCAGACGCAGGCTCGTCACAGTATGTTCAGCTAGAGCTTCCTCGTTCTCGGAAAAAGCGATGGCAGCAGCTGTGAGGAAGCCGGTGCAGAAGCCCTGTACGCCGTACTGCTGCAAAGACTGCAGCGTTTTCTCATAGTCGGACGCATCGTTCTTGTCGAGATGCTGCAGGAACAGGGCAATTTGCAGCAGCACCGCCAACGGCAGGGCCACGACGGCTGGCAGAGTGTCGACAGAGTGTGAAAGCGTGCCAGACTCGATCCATTGCAGCAGAAGTTCGAGTGAGGGAGAAGAGAAACCGTGCAATGAAGCATCAAAAGCGGCGAGCAGACGCAGCAACTCAGGCAGCGCGCGTGCGGCGGAGGAAAGAGCGGCGGTGCGGCTGGCGCGACGCAGCAGGAGCGCTCGCAGCTCGGTCTGCGCAGAGGGAAGGCGCGCCTGAGGGCCGCACAGGAGCAGTTGCGTCATGGCGAGAGGGCGCGTTGCATGGCAGTTTTTGCGGTTACTTTTGTGCTTAATATTGTTATGTTGGTTTTTTAGCTCCTGTTCACTGATTGCATGGTATTACTATTAGCTTGTCCAATTCAGCAGCTAGTAGTTGTTTCAACCCATGTCAGCTTCTTGGTAAGAATGCTAGCCCCTCTTATCAAGCTCTCGTTCTCTTGCATTTCCTAATACGGCTAACTGCTTGCTACGAACATATGTAGCTAAGTACATAGCTCCACATGCTATACTTTGTTTACAATATATTACTGGTCGTACTATAGTTGCTTAATTTTGTCCTTTATGTGTGGTGTAGGTAGTACTGATAGTGATAGATATGCTTGATTTATGCATGGTCTCATAGTCAAAATCCGTAACTCCTCTGATTTATCCCACCCACATCATGTAATTCATGTCCATCATGTGCTCGTTATCTCCAGCAACACGCAATTCGGCAAACTCTGTCATAGCCCAGCTTATTATACTTCTATCTCGGACTTGAGACTTCAACGCCCGCTTCCCTGCCCAAGTCCACTATGGCACCAGCCACTGCAGCTACGTCGGCCGGCTGGATCACAACCCGATGATCGCCCGCCCACTCGACCAGGCGAGTTGTGCCGGGCTGGCAGTAGTCGGTAAGCAGCCGGCGGTGGTTCTCCAGGCCCGGGTCTTTTGTGCCATGGACGTGCAGCGTCGGAATGTTAAGGAGATGGTCTGACCCCTGCAGAAACGTTGAGCCCGTCACTTGCGCAAACGCGCCCGTGGTGAGCTCGTCGGCGTCGGCCAGCGCGAGCGAGTCGGTCAGACCCGGATGCAGCGCAACCAGCGGCGCGCGTCCGGCCAAAAGGACACCGAATTTGAAGTCCGAATTAGCTTCACCCAGCTTCTCAGCACGCAGCCGCTGGCGCAACAGCAAGCTGGCGGCGACTTTGGCACCCTGGCTAAAGCCCATCACGGCGACCCAGTCGCCCGTGGCCCCCAAGGCGCTATCGGCCGCCATGGCGTCGTCCAGCACGCGGTCAATGTCGCGGCAGATGGCGTCCGGGCCCGGGTTTGGCTGGTCGACTTGCCAGCGCAGCCAGCGCCGGAAGGGCTGGAGCTCGCCAAACATGGCCGTGACGGTAGGATCGGCGGGCGACAGGTACGGCGCATCCACAAACACGAACCTGAATGACGCCTCGAGCGCACGGCACAGTGCGCGGCACTGCAGGCGAAAGACTTGGGCGTTGACGCCCCCACCGTGCAGGCAGAGAATGCGCGGCAGATGCAGGTCGTCCATCGCGAGACACGTGCTGGGGGCGAGAAGCAGGACGTCGTATTATTCGAGACTGGATCGCCAGGTTTGTCCTGTCTGGAGCAAGTGTGAGTCTATATAACTTTATCCGGGTGGGAGTTTAACATTTTGTGTGTGGTCTCCACTCCAGATGTCGACATGGCTACACATTGATGTAAGGAGTGAGACTAGCTGACGGATGGGGCCAAAATCGAGCAGGATGCAACCGCACTAAACACAGCTAAAGTAATCAGCTTGTCGCAATCCGACTTCAGAAACTTTTACATGCAGAGTGTCCTCAGTGGTGTAGAAGAAAAAGTCGTAAGAGCACGTACAGTCCAAAAATGTACGTAGTAGTCCGTACATCCATCCCAACAAGCTTAAATCCTGGAACGCCGATCGCCCCGTCCCGTCCGTTCCGTCGCCGCACAAAGCTTGTTTCGGATGTCAACTGGTGCTTCATATATAGACATTGGAGTCAGACGCACGGATGCATGCTGCTACACGATATATCCATGGATACTACTCTTGGCTTTTCGTACATGCCTATCCTACTGAACACCTGTATTAATTGCTGAAAACTCCATTCTTCAAGGTTTAATACTAGCCATCGGCGCGGCCATGCTAACCTCAATGGTCACTGATTGGCGCTGCTCTCCGAATATCGCCCAGCGGGGTAAATTGTCCGAGGCCACGGTGAAGCGCACTCGTCTAAACTAGACTCTAACCTGATGGTGTTAAAGAACAACTTCATTTTGGCAAAATGGGCGCTCGTAGCCTTTAGCCCTTTTTAGCCTTTAGCCCTTTTTTAGCCTTGGCATGGCTGTGGGCCGAGTCTTACTATGTGGACTCGGATCAGCACGATCCACTTCCAGCCCTTACTCTTTTCTTCACTTTATCGTAAAGTCGTACGTAATCTTTTGCTACTACTACGATTTTGCATCTTCGCACTCTTATTCTTCCTTCAGTGTTTGCTGGACGCTGCACAACGGTATCGCCAATGTGGTGATCGCTTCGCCTTGACCATGGGGTTGGAAATCTCCCATAACCATCTGCAGGAAACATGCTTTATCCTGGCCATTGTGGGCGTGGTGCTGGCCATCACGGCCACCGCGCTGCGCTTTGTCTCGGTGCGTCTGACGAACCGCAAGCCTAGCTGGGACGACTGGTTCAGTGTGCTGGCGACGTTTTTTTTCGTCTTATATGTTATTCCGCTGCTATACCGTGAGTTTTTTCCTTGGTGTTTGCTGTCTGAAACTAAACCGAGTAGTGCTGTCCGTGATGAACGGCAAGGATAAATGGACCGCAGAAGAAGTCGTCCGGATAAAAAAGGTACATCACACAACCTATATATACATATGTATATCTCAAGTGCTATATATATATCCTTCGATAACTAATTATATCAGGCTGGATACTCCATGGGCCCGCAATTCTGCATGCAACAGCTCTTCGCCAAACTCAGCATCCTCTGGCTCTACTACCGTCTGTTCTCCGTCAACGAAGCGTTTTTATACTGCGTCTGGGCCCTGGGCATCATTCAAACCGCCTGGTCCATTGCCACGTACCTGGTGCACTGGCTCGAATGCATTCCGACCGCGAAGCTGTGGGAGCCGACCCTCGACGGCCACTGCATCAGCAGCCCGGTGTTTTTGGCAGCGGGCGAGACGCCCAACTCGCTCGTAGACTTTGCTATGATTGGTCTTGCTATTTGGATGGTGCAGTCGCTGCGAATCAAGACTGCGGTGAAAATCAAGTTGTTTGTTATTTTCATTATGGGTGGATTGTACGTCTTTTCTCGCTCCTCTACAAGGTATTTCCTCGAGCTCACAAGTATAGGGCCGGCATAATCGGCTTCGTCAAAATCGGCTACGGCTTCAGCGCCACCAGCAAGTCCAAGGTCGAAGTACTCGACCCGATCTGGGCCACGGTGCAGCAAACCTGCAGCGTCATCTGCTGCTGCGCGCCCTTTTACAAGCCACTGATCCCGGAGATTGGCTTTTTCGCCAAGCTATACTCGCTCACGGCGTCTGTCTTCTCGCGCAGTAGGACTAGCAGGTCGCGCTCGAATGCGCCTGATAAATCGTCGGGTTCGGATCCGAGCTCGCTGCCGGGGAATAACAACAGGTGGAAGCCCAATCCATCGAATGACTGGATGGAACTTGATGGGCGCAGTTCCCGGAAGAATTCGGCGGCGCAGATATTGCCTCCAGTATAGACTTTGCTTTGCCATCTTAATGTTTGAATGATAGCGTTGTGGTTGTGTAATCTAAGATATCCCATACATATGTAGCAATGAACTGCAATGATATATGGAATGTATTATTGATAACTATTTAGATGTACTGTTTGCTGATATCTAAAACTCCCTAGCCTCGCCAATATCACAAATATCAAAAACACCCCTCTCCGCAAGCCCGCTCTTCGCCAGCGCTTTCTTGAGCAACTGCGGCGGTTCCATCACATCCTCCTCAGCCACCGCCCACGTCCCCCAATGCATCGCCATGGCCCGTTTACACTGCGTATCTTTGAAGATCTCCACAGAGTCATAGGGATTCGAATGCACCGGACTCAACACATGGCGCGGCATGTACGCTCCAATCGGAATCAGGCCCAGATCAAACGGGCCGCGATACTCGCCAATTTGTTTAAATGCAGGACACACGGGGAGGTGAGCGAGGTCGGTGCCCCAGTCGTCAACATCCTTGGCCAGTTGCGGCACTGAGCGGTAGCCTGTGTCACCGGCAAAGTAGACGGATTTCCCGCCAGAGGAAACGGACCATGAAGCCCAGAGGGTGCTTGCCTTGTCGAAGGGGGTGCGAGCCGATGTGTGTTGGCAGGGAAGGCAAGAGATTCTCGCTGTCATGGTAACCGAGGACGGTGATTCTGATTCTGTGTCGGTCGGTTCTTTGGAAAGTGTGAGGTCAGCGTCTTCCCACCAGTCGAGCTCGACGGCGTTGGTAATGCCGCACTCTGTGAACCATTTCTTCAAGCCCTTGGGTACGAAGAACTGAACCGAGGGATGATGTTTTTGGATTTCCAGCACACTAGGGTGGGAGAGATGGTCGTAATGCGAGTGGCTAATTACAACCTGCCATTCAATTAGTATTCATATAGCAGACTAAAATTACGACTTACGCAGTCAACAAGCGGGATATCAGAAATATCGCACGGCCGCGGAGTGAATCTCTTATGGCCGAACCAGGAAACCGGGGAACAGCGGTCTTCGAATACAGGGTCAAACAGGACGCGTATACCACTGGGAAACTCGACATAGTAGCACGCATGTCCCAGCCATATCGCGCGTAGAGCCTGAGAGCCCGTCCTCGACGAGAGGAACTCTGGCTTGACGACATTGACAGTCGGCGGCGTGGTATCCGGTCTGTTGCGGTTTCCAGAAAGAAACTTGTGGCTATTTCGTGTTAGCTAATTGAAAAGCCTTAATCCTTTTTGGATTGACTCACTGCATCATAGCTTTGAATATTTCCGGAAAGCTAAAATCATGCGCGCTCTCCCACGGATTCACAAACCCCTTGGGTTCGGCCTTGTCGCCATCTCGCACCCAGTGGCTTTTTTCAGATGCCGTCTCTGGTACTGTCCCTGACGCAGCTGTTGCACTAACGCTCACGGTGTAACCTCCGTTTCCAGAACTCATGGCTCTATATCTCGGTGTGTGCGCGCGTGAGCGGTGGCCGGAGATGAAAGGCCGAAGGATACTCCGCATAAGATGCTCAAATTGTTATCTGGTAAGCTTTGCTACATTCAAAACAGTGGATCGCAATAAGAATATAAACACAAATGTCCTCAAAACTCACGTTTTTCGCGAACGTATGGTCTTTTGTGGTTGTCAAGCGGTGTCGTTGTCTCGGAGCATAGTGGCCCTTCTTGGCACGCGTAGCGTGATCTGCGCTAAAAGGCTTGTCTATTTTTCTTCCAATGTTTGCACCTCGAATATTCTACCTAGTTATGGGGATAAAGTGTGGGCTATATTAGTTTAATATGGATAGTCCCATGTATTGAGAAAGCTTATTCGGAATTCACCTGAAATTTCCATGTTTTATGAATATCCATCCAAACCATTCTGTAGAGGACATATCCTCTAGTTAAAAATCACTCACAATGGTCACCTTTCGGAGCACTTGAATTTTCCCGACCATTCAACTTAATGATACAGGACAATAACTCAACCTGTATTCAAGAGATACTACTAATTTCAGCAACAAGCTGTATAGTATCAGCCCATTCGTGAAATTACACTGAATAATTGTAGTGATGGGGTTAGCCCGGAGATAAGCAGCGGGTCGGCGGCTGTGGTGGGGCCGGGCTTCCCGTGGTTCGCTGCGTTCCCCTTTCAGTGTTTCCTTTCTTTCTTTCAGTGTATCCTTTCTGTGTATCCGGCATCTGTCTATTTTGCCTGCAGTCTAGTAGTACGACAGTAGAGATCACTCAAAATGGCGGAATCAGCGCCCTTGTTAGACAAGAAAAGGGAATTTCCCCTACGTATTACCTCCATCTCCCCGCTGTGCGCTTTCAGCACTGACAGCTCCAAGCTACCTTTACCTTTGCAAAGGATACCCCTCTGGGAAAACGCCCGCAAGCCATCGCGCATCGAGGCTACAAAGTCACGTACCCGGAAAATACAATGGGTGCGTATAAGGCAGCAATCGACATAGGCGTCGATGCTCTCGAGGTGGATCTTCAAATGTCCAAGGACAGCGTCGTGGTTCTTTCCCATGTAGGATTTACCGGCTACACATGGTCGCACAGCTAGACTTAAAAAAAAGCTCATTCCACTATAGGACCCTACTCTCAAGCGCTGCTTTGGCAAGGAAGATAAAATTGTGGACTGCAACTGGGAGTATCTCCAGACGCTGCGCACAGTGAAAAACCCGCAGCCTATGCCAAGCTTGAAAGATCTGTTGAAGTATCTAGCTTCACCAGATCTCGAAGACATCTGGGTCTTGCTTGACATCAAGCTACTGATACCGAGTCTGACAGACGCTATGCTGGGTACGAAAGCTGTCAAGAAGCTCGACGATTACGCCGATAATCTTTTCCGCTCGATTGCAGCGACCTTGGCAGATGTGCCGCCATCGTCGCGCCCATGGAACCAACGTATCTTGTTGGGATGCTGGGCGGTAAGTCTATATTTTACTTTCTTAAACCCCAATTTTATTGGACCTAATGTTTTTTGGCAGGCAAAATACCTCCACCTTTGTGCAAAACACCTTCCCGAGTATCAAGTCATCCACATCGGATTCAGCGTGGACTATGCGCGTCAATTCCTCAAGGTGCCTCGCGTTGGCCTGAATTTGTTTCAGACCCTAATGGTCGGCCCTCGTGGGAAAGCGCTGCTTCGAGAAATGACGACAAAAAAGACTGACCGCACGCTGCTCCTATGGACAGTGAATGAAGAATCCTGGATGAAATGGAGTATCCAGCAAGGGGTTGATGGTGTAATCACAGATAATCCCGTGAAGTACATGGAAGTTCGCAAATCTTACAACAAAAACGATACGGTACGCCACTCTTGGGCGTCGTGGAAGAACATTATTGGATGGCACTGGTTTTTCATTAAATACGGGCTCTCTTTCAGAATCAAACATGGTTACTGGCTTGATGTGCAAAAGGCCAAGAAGAGTTTAGAAGGATGGATTGGTGACAAGTCGTGAAAGTTGCCGTTTTGATACATTGAAATGTTTATATCGACTTAGACGACATGACATGCTATAGTCAACTAGTAAATACATCACAATCGAGACTGGAGTTTCACAGGAGAGATAATTCAATATTTAAGCATCACATTTTGGAACCATCAAGCTACACATATCTCATCATAAACAGCTAAATATAACATAACTCATCTAATGAGCCGGTCCGGTATTATCAATGTCACCGCTGACCCTCGACGGCTCTTCCGGAGAATTGACGTACGAGTCTGGCCGGTTATTCTCCTCGTTCGTCTTGGCCGCGTTGTATTTTTTGAATGCTTCTTCGACCAACAAGCCGACATCTTTTCTGTTCCGGCCAATAATGCCCACACTCAACAACGACTCGGTCTCTTCGATCCAATCCTGGATCTTACGGAAGCCGATCTGATCCTTCTTGATACGGTTTGGCAAGCCCTGACCGCTGATGAGCGCGAGCATGCCCGCAATCACCGTGTTGAGGGCTCCCAGAACCGTGATTATTGTGGTGTGGTCGCTGGCCAGCGGACCCAACGCGGTCAGCGCAGCGCCGACAATGATCTGGCCAAAATGGCAGAGCAGGGTGAATGTGCTCAGGAGGTAAAACTGTCGCGCCTTGGATTTCTTGGCCGAAATCACCGCGCGGTAGATTCCGACCGCCTTCTTCCGCCCTTCCTCCATCGTTCCGGGATCCGTGGCCGCTAGGTGATAGTTGATGCCAACAGCGCGCCGGAAGATAATCAACCGCTCGTCGTCGTCTTCGCGAGGCGGAAGACCGGCGGGTGTAGGCCAGGCTTGCGCTGGCTTTTGCGATCCATTTGCGGGCTCCTGGGATTTTGTGGCTGGTTGTGCTGGTGTGACGTCCATCGGGGGGCCGACCGATGTTGCTTGGGGCTCTGCTGCTGCTGGCTGTTTCGAGGCGGACTTCTTGTCCGAGTCTTTGTCGGATTTGGGTAGCAGAGGCGATGACTCTGTTGGGTGCTCATCTTCTTCCTCTTCTTCGTGCTCTTCATGCTCTTCGTGTTGATCTTCCGGCTTTGGCGGCATATTGAAAACGGTGCAGTACAGCAACAAAACAATTCTAAACAGAAAAAATCAAAAACCAAAAAAAGTGCAAACTAAATTCAAATGCTAATTCATCAATTGAATTTCTCGCAGGACGAGCCACAACTTAAATATACCCACGCCCCGATCAGCGTGAGGCCGGCTGACCCTGGGAGCCTGGTCTTCCAGCGCTCGTGATTGGCGCTGATAAGGGCATCACCTGGCTAGTTCATGCACGCGGCGCAGATGGCGCAAGCATCGTGCGCACTATTGGTGATGTGCTACGATGATTGTTCGCTGGCAAGCGGTGAGCCTGGATTTAATTGAGTTGCGCAGTGAAGATCTACATGCGATCGGCCTTGACTGGTGCGAACTGGTACACGGTCCTTTACGCCGAGCCCTAATTAAATTATTAATGCAGCTTGTTGACTCAGTAAAGTGGTGAATTAGCTTATGGATTATTAGCGATTGACTTTACGAAGCCAAACCCGTTAATTAGGTTTTTGCTTCTTGTACATTACAGCAGCGAATAGCTACCACTACCGTCCATACCCAGATCCTGCTGCTGCGGCGCGTCCTGCACGAGAAATTGCTCCAGATCAAACTCCCGCAAACTAGGCATGTCGGAAATGAGATCCTCAAGCCACGAGAACTCGACCGAATCTGTCGCCGGTTGCTGCAACTCACCCACGCCGCCGCCAAAATGCATCGCCGATTTGGGCGCCACGGCTGGTGCGGTTGAGTGCATTCCGAGCACGTTTCGTAGTGTTCTTGCGTCTTCTTCTTTGCGCCGCTGGTGGAGGAGAACGAATAGATAGGCGGTGTTATAGGCCTCGCGCACAACAGCGCTGTTCCATGCATTTGTCACCTCCTGCAGCACGTTCATCGCGTCTGGGAGCAAGGCGAGCGAGGCCCGGCTATCGATGGCGAGCAGCAGACAGACTACCTGGAACGGCACGTTGGCGGAATGATGCCAGGGACTGTTAGTGGAAACCATCTCCTGGGCTGCACGTAGGCCTTTCATGGCCAGATCGAGGATACGCTCCATGTGCAGGCTAATCATGTTGGACTTTTCAGCCCGCAGTCGCCGGAAAATGCAGAGCATGAGGTTGACCTGCGCCATGACTACCGTCGGTGCCTCCAACACTTCGTCCAGCACCCGCTTCATATCAACCTCCAACTCTTCAACTGATCTAGTCTTGTTAGGGTGGAGGGGCTCTGTCAAAGGAATAAACCCCAATAGCTGGGACGTAAAGTCGCCCGCTTTCGGGGAAACGGGTTTTGTGGACGCTCCAGGGAGAGTGATCTTGGTCCGGCCAAGATCGAACGAGGCCCAGATGTTGAGATGCTGGGCCATTCCCCAGAGCCGCCGGCGGATGTCGAGATCGATCACCTCGGACGAACCGTCAAAGACTGTGTGCGACGGTGCTTCGAGGTGAATGTTTGCGGATTCGACCACGTGCATCATTGAGCAGCTAGCCAGCCAGGCGGCATGAGGCAGCGAGGTCATTCGCAGGTACGCGACGCGCAGCACCCATCCGGTGACTATATCGATGGACGGCGGCGTCACCAGAGAACCCTGCTCAAGCAGCGTTTTTGCCGTCTCTACCAGATCAGGTTCGAACGATGGAGGCACTCGCTGAGAGAAATGCAAACCGAGAGCTGCAACACCGCAGAGAACTGGATCGTACGAGTCTGGCATTGCAGGAGTCTGCCACCGTGTGCCTAGGCGCTCGAAGAAGACATCGCGGTCGATGAAGCCGTATCCAACGGCTACTTTCTCAAAGAAGATCAATGCCAAGCTCCGCATCTGAGCCTGGGGTAAGATTGTAGTCACTCGCCGTGCTATGCCAGGCGCACATCCTGCCAGTCGCTCTCCAACATTCCAAGCGAACAGATGTAGTTGCGGCGCGTTATATGGGTCGATCTTCAACCCCAGCCGTCTCACAAATGCGGCACCAGAGTTAGCCTCTAGTGTCTGCATATGGCTCTGAGCATTGCCTGCTGATGACGCGGCATAAGTCCTTTCTTTTGCTGTCTCTTGGATATCTTGATTACCATTTCTGCCAGTCGGCGCGGCAACGACGGCAGCAGTGGTAGCTAATGGAGCAGGCTCGCTGCTTACAGGAGAATCTAAAAGCTGAGAATCCTGCTGATTAGCTGCAACCGATGCACTCTTGGCCTTTGACTTGAAGGGCGCGTAGTAACAGTCGTACTCAAATTCCACACACGTATAGCACGGCTGTCGGCTGTCGCACTTGCGTTTACGCAGGCGACATGGCTCGCACGCAACCTTAGCACGACGTCGCTTGCGTGGGGTCACGACATTTGTTAATTGCGACTGGTCCATCGATGAATTAGCTTCTTTGAGCTGCTTCTCCGGTCGATTCTTTCAATGCCACTTGGTGGTGTGCGAAGAGAAAGTCGGCATTCTCGGTAATGGCGGGAAAGGCGGGGTAATTATCTCCAACTCCGTGACATAAGTGATAAAACGAGGACATGGGCCTTGAGCTTAATTACGACGAACGCATTGTCTATTGATCATATCCGCTTTCAGTAGCATTTCCAATCATGAAATGCTTCATCTACTCATGGTTTGAATGAGCCTGCGTTTCACATGAATGCCAACCTTCGACCACTGCTCGTGACGTTCGGTATCAACGGGAGCTGCGGGATATGCGGAGGACCCGGTTTTGTCAACAGCTGCATCTCGGCCCAGAAAAATATGAGTCACAAAATAAAGAGCAAATCTCGACCGAGAAAAAGAGAATAATGGGGTTTTGATGTTGGTTTACTGGGCACTACTGTGGGTGCGTCTAAGAATATCGTTTGATTCTTGAAAGCATTTAAGCCGAGATCACCCACCGATCCTGCAATTGATTGACCTCGGCATCGATGACTTTACAATCAAGCACCACAATGCAATCAGACGCAGAATCCCAGCATGACAAGGAACAGGCTAAAAAACTGCCTACACCTCCAGATGGCGGTGCCAGGGCCTGGGCTCACGTCTTCTTCTGCCACATGGTCTTCTTCAACACCTGGGGGGTCACCAATAGCTACGGTGTGTTCCAACAGTACTACACACAGACCCTAGGCCACGCACCCAGCGACATTGGATGGATAGGCGGCGTTCAGATGTTCCTTCTTTTCGGTGGAGGCGTGTTTTCTGGACGAGCAAGCGATGCTGGATATTTTCGACATTGCTTCATCGCCGGTGTACTCTTGCAGGTTCTCGGCATGTGTCTGACTTCCTTGTGCACACGGTACTATCAGATCTTCCTAAGCCAGGCAGTATGTGTAGGATTGGGCAATGGTCTCCTCTTCACTCCAGGCCTGTCTGTCATGAGCTCGTATTTTCAGAAGAAACGGGTTGTCGCCGTCGGACTGTCAGCCGCGGGTGCAGCCACGGGGGGCATGGTGTATCCGGCCACTGTGAACGCATTACTTTATCACTCCTCTGTCGGATATCCCTGGACGATGCGTATCTTGGGGCTCATTATGCTCGTCACACATATTCCATCCATCGTCGGCTATCGTCCATATTTACCGCCACGCTCGGTCGGTCCCCTGGTCGAATGGCAGGCGTTTCGCGAGAAGCCCTTTGTGTTCTTCGTGGCTAGCATGTTCTTCAATTTCTGGGGGCTATACATGGCATTTTTCTACCTGGGGATTTTTGCTCGCGAGACAATTCATCTGACTGACTCGCTTAATCTGCTCATCGTGTTGAATGGCGTTGGAGTCATTGGCCGCACAGTCCCCAATTTTCTTAGCGAGAGATACATCGGGATCATGAACATGACCGTCCTCATCTCGCTCATATCCGCGTTGTGTATTTACTGCTGGGCCGCAGTGTACACTTCGACGGGCCTTTATGTCTGGGCTGTCATTTACGGAATCGCTGCCGGCGGTGCTCAGGCGCTTTTCCCCGCGATGGCCACTCGACAGACAACCGAGCTCGACAAGGTCGGAACGAGGACGGGAATGGTTTTGAGTATTGTCAGTCTGGCCTGTCTGACTGCTGCACCTATCCAGGGCGCGTTGATTGAACGTGATGGAGGGAAGTATTTGGCCGCGCAGCTGTTCTCGGCGTCTTCGATTATCGTAGGTGTTGGGTTTTTGGTGTTGAGTCGATGGAGTAGGGTGGGGATGAATTTTAAAGTGAAGATTTGACCTGTTTCGTTTTTAGCAGAGCCTCTTTTACGAATTTGATGATATAGATTAGTTTTCAGTAGTTATTAATAGACGAGTTGGCTCATCAACTCTTACCTAGTATTCCAAAATAAGCTCTAAATCGTGCACACTGGATTGCCGTTGTGATTGGCTGAAGCCGGTAGGTACACTGCAGCATTGACTGGAGACAGAGTGAGATTGATAGGACACGCAGTTCTTTTTGTAATATGAACCACACATTCAAAGCAAATACTTACAATGTTATGCCCTTCTCACTGTGAATTTTCTCCTATCAACCAGAGCAATAGAATAATCAAGACTTCGAAACATTGAAGGCCCTTCTCCTGGGCCCGGTACAAGGTATCCCGCCACGCGTAATGTCAACTCTTAAAGTAGAACCCATTCACAGCTTTGTCCCTTTCTGATACTTCTGACAAATGGCTAACACCAGACATAAGTTTGTATTCAAGCTTGTCGGATATGGAGCTCTAGCACAGCTATTTGCTGGAACGACCCCGACGCTTACTGCCGAAGACAACGGAGCGTTCTTGCTTTTGTATATTCTAGTAACTCACTCTCACAGATCATGTCAGACTACTGCAGAAACTAGAAAACTCGAGTCCAAAATTTCTCATCAACAATGCTAAGGCTACGGTTTTGGAGCGAAACTTTGGAAGTGGTGTACCACTGCCACGCAGAACCCGAGACAATAACAACCGACCTTCAGTTTTACGCACAGAAATCATGCCGCAGCCGAGTAACACATTTTTAATCATAATATTCAGTTTTATACCAACACGATTTTTCATTCTGACCCAACTTCATTTTCTTTCAACTGCGATTGAGCATTTCTCAAAACTCGCAGTGTCAATTTCCGGTCCGGTGGGTCGTAAAATGGCAAAATTTCATCGCAATCCCTCTCAGCATAGTGTTCGGCGTACGAGAGCGGAGTCATGCCATAAACGTCCGTCTGGTTCATAAGCATACCAATATGTTCCTGAACCAATTGTATTGTTGCCTCATTCACAAAGTCGTACATTACTCCGTGGTGAAGTACGTTTCTGTCGCGATAGTCATTTGCGGCTATGTCGACCCCATAACCTTTTAATATGCCAAGTATATTGGGGTTTGACCCATGCATAGAAACATGAGCAAGATTTTGTCCAGAATGGTTTTTTCACGTCAAATCTGTCCCTCTTTCCAAGAGAAGCTTGCATATGGCCTCCCTATCATCGTGGTTTCTTGGAAACGAGTAACGATGAGGCTGGAGAAATATGCTAAGCGGACAGTCGCCATTATTGTCGACGCTGTTTATGTTTGTTCTATGCTCAAGAAAGGCTTCAATGACTTTTGTGAGGCAGAGACCAGATTCAAGGTAGCATTGAAATGGCGTTCTCCTATTCAAATCCTTTTCGTTCCACTGGCTTGGAGTTTCTTTTTGAAGATACTCGGAAAACATCTCTATCATTGACTCATTCTGGGTACGGGCAGCATAGAAGAAAGGTGTTTGTCCTCGTAAGTCTCGAGCCTTGATAACACAAGATTCCATATCAAGCATAATGCGAGTCGTTTCAAGATTTCCTTTGAGACATGAAAGGTGCAATGGCGTTTGCCCCCTGTGGTTGGCTGCAAGCATGTCTGGAGATTTCGTCATTATCTTGCGAAAAATGGCGCTTGAGGCTTCCTCATCGTAATGAATCAAGTGTAATGGCGATTCTTGTAATATATTTGCCATGTTAACGTTTAATTCGTTTTTTTGTAGGAGGAAATCAAGGACCTCCATTTGTTCTTCTTCTCGTTTTTTATACTTGGTTTGGAGAAAACACCTGTAACGTCTTTCAACGCTGAGACTTTGGGAACGTTTAGAGCAGTAGTCAATAGTCTCGTGATACGAATCAGACCACCAGTCTGAACCTCTGTCTTCGAAACTGTCTTTAGAAGGGTCCAATATAGTTCTACGAAGGGAGAGGTGCAATGGGCTGTCTCCACTGTGGTCACGTACGTCAACATCTGCTCCTCTCGATAGGAGATATTTTGTCATCGCAGGATCACCGTTAAGAGCCGTGCAATGTAGCGGAGTGAGACCAGTTTTCTTATGTGAAAGTGGTAGGGGTCCTGTGTTAATTTGGAGTGTGGTCATTTTGCTGTTAAAATCTCGCGTTTTATACGCCTTTCTTTCGATCCCAGCGTTAATATCAACTCCGTTCTTGATTAATAAGTCCGCAACATCCTGCGCTCTATTGTCCATGGCCAAGAGCAGCGGTGTCATGTCAGTCTTATCGCAGAAGCTGAGAGGTGGAATGTCACATTGTAAAGAGAGTAATTATATCATCTGTGGAGATTCTTTTATAGCTGCCCAGTGTAGGACGTTACGGTTAGTGTTGTCCACGCTATCAGCTTTCGCACCCAAGCGCAAGAGAACTTTCACTGAGGAGCTTTGTCCACTTGATGCGCCTTCCAGAAGCGGCGTCTCGCCATATTTATTTAGATACTCAATATCTGCACCGTGCTCTACTAATAAATGGATCAAGCTTGTTTGCCCGTTCCCGGCAACGACGTGTAATGCCGTGGACCCGCCATTATCGACAGAGTCAGTCTTCCAGCCATGGTAGAGGAGAACCTTGGCACTATCGATCTTCCCTTTTCGAGCAGCACAATGCAACGCAGTCTCGCCGTGTGTATCAACTTGGTCACACACAAAAATTTCATGACCACCGTCAGCAGAGGTATTTGCTAAGCAGTCCTTTACGTATTCGTCGAAGCCAAGGGAGACCGCATAATGCACGTGAAGTTGAGGAACAAATATTCGTCTCCCCGATAGATGCATCATGCAACTTAATGTCTCGCAGTTTCGAAAAGCTTCCCCTATTAACTTCCTTGTTGCAGGGTACGCCTTTCTTGCATGATGGTCCCATGTCCAAGCCGCGTACTTTGTGAGTGGAAATTTCAAATAAGTCACAGACTCGTTCATGATGCAAAATTCGTAGTGAGATCTGACAAAAACCAGGTATGAGATGCAGCTAGCTGCAATTTGATATTGTGCATCGGGAAATAATTGTAGGTAATTTTTCTCGAAATACTCCTGCGTGGTGTAATGCGACAATCGAATTTGATTGGTTTCCTCGTCAACAGTAACCAGTCCTGCGCATAACGAGATAAGGTCATCTAGGCAAATGACATTATCCTCGTCAAAGCTGGATTCGCCAACTTCTACGACGACCGCATGCTGTAGTTCGATTGGTCTAAGTGGCCTCGTCGAAAAACAAATCCAGGTTAGAGACTTCATTGCCTTCTCAATTTCACCAGGTGCCTGGTTTTGAATGCGTTCCACGGTTTCTTTGTAAGCCCCATCTAACCCAGGTGGTAGATTCTTCAATCTTGTTCGAACTTCTTTCTCCGACATCTTCTCTTCGATGAAGTTAAGATACAGCCTTGCAAGAAGGAACCTTTATCTTTATTAGCCTCTGTACTAAGACGATACCGCAGTTTTGTACTTACATTCCCTTCGCAGCATCTACGATAGCGCGGAAAACTTCGCTTTGTAATTCTGGGTCTTTTTGGACACAGATGGGGAGAACTTTTTTCTGCTCTCCAATAGCTTTGTTATATCTGCATCGTGGGCAGTAACCTCCAAGAAAAGAGTTCCATTGAATATATCCTTAATTTCGAGGATGTTTCTTGAAGTGACAATGAGGCCCAGCGAATGATCTTTTTGCAAAGCAAACAGTTTCTTAAACAATATATGCAGTTCTCCTCTGAGTATGCATTCATCAAGTGCGTCAACCACGATGAAGACCTTTGAAAAGCTCGAAATTATTGATCTCAACATATGTTTAGCTTCCTTGGTACTGGGTCGAGTTTTCATTCCTTTTGTGGACTCTGAGAAGAGAGATTATTTCAGATGATGGTTTTTTTAGCACCAGCTGCTTCAGGAAACTCGAAAGAATTTCCTGGGCGGTTACTTTGTGGCGGTAATAGCAATAAAAAAACGCAAGGCCGACCATTTCATCTTCTTGTGACTGTTCGCGTATTTCATCAATCGCTTTCGACATCAGAATGGACTTGCCAGCTCCTTGAGAGCCATAGCAGAGGAGCGTGCGCTCAGCCACGTTGGTATTCTCATCCTGTTTGAACCATTTCTGAAACTCATCGGTCTGGAGGAACCACTTTCCTGTCCCCCCCTTTCCGAAATTTCGAAACATCGGCGTGTTTGGCCGCGCCGTTAATAGGCGATAGCCAATTTAGTATATCATATAGCTTATATCATATAGCTCTCCGTCGTGATTCTGGTGCAACTTTTCGACTCGGTCTTTGGTCATAGCTACCACGGTGCTGGTCTTGTGGCTTTCGCAACTATTCCACTTTAGAAATGCTTGCTTTCAGCCAGTATGGTGAACCTTTACCTATTCTCATAGTTCAAACACAAGTTCAGCTCTGTGATTTCATCGTCGATCTTTTTCTCAAATTTTGTTATCTCCCCCTCATCGAACTTCAATCGCAACCAGAATTTCTTAAATTTCCTTTTTGTATCTGTTGGGTCGTTGCTTATTTCTTGGTACTTTTCTAGTTTACGTGACACCTCCTCCAGTGTATTCCGGCAGCTTTGGAGGGGCCCATTCAGACGGTTTCTGGACTCGTCAGTGAGCCCCTCATTCTGGTTTCGGTCCTGAATTTGCCGTAAAATCTTGGACAGTCTTTCAAATCTAGGATTCTGTCAAGACAGACCCACTAGTTAGTCCGCTGAGATCCGTAATTCACCTCTCTGAGAATGCTTTGAATTGGGTTGGAGCATTCTGGGCGTTTCTCCTTAGCTGATTCGCATGATTGAGAACATCTAGAATACTTGGTATACCCGGAGTGGAACTCATTTTGCTTGATTCGACTTATTTTGAAATTGAGGGTGATGGTGTGAAAGGTCGTGGGTGAAAATTGAGGGGATTCTAGCAAAAGGGGGGTTAGTTACACAATGTGATACTCCAAGTCGGACAAGGCTCGCCGTTGGGCACGGAGAGAAACAGATAGAAACTGTATATTCTTATGTAGTAGATTCTAATTAGAACAACATTTATTCTTCTCATCGATCAATTCGTGTGTTGATCAGACCAACCATTGATCAAACATCATCCGAAAATCCACCGACTCCAAAAAATTCTCATTGCCCACAAAATTCGTAGAATTGTCATTCTCATCCCACAACGAGACGACCTGAACTTCTGCATTCGTTTTTCTCGTCACCTGATCCTGGTCTACATCGACCCTCAGCCGTGCCTCGAGGATCTCGTCGATCATGCTCGAAAAAATTTTGGAAGCTCGACTGAACAAGACGTAGTTTCCATTTCCGGGGCGTTCCATTGATTCGATGTGAGAGATGAACACGCTTAGGTTGCGGATGAGTTCGGCGCGAGAGCCGGAGTATTCGAACGGTGTACCATGTCGGGCTTCGGATTGAAGGGCTCTGGTCAGAACGCTGACGGCGGGAAAGCCGTACAATGTGATCTATAGACTTTGTTTAGGAAAAAATAAAGAAAGACTCGTCAAATATAAGGGAAAAACTTACAACCCATGCCAAGTCCCTGTGTATATAGCGCATATGTTCGCGTTGTGTACCAAGGAAGAGCACGGTCGAGAGAATTTGAGAGCTGACAGAAAGCAAATTGAAATTTGAGGCTTGGTATTTTCCGACTAAAAGTCTTTGGATGATAAGATCGTTATCCAGGTACGCAAGATAGGCAGTAATGAGCATCAGTGATACCGATACTGAATCCTCATCGTTCCAGACATAAGGCACAAAGCGGAGATGGGCAGGATATGATTCCCATTTAGCTTTACAACGACGGGAAATGTCACTGTTTTAAGAACTGTTAGAGATCGATATTTTCCATATCAAGGGAAAGTTTGTAAGACGAACTTTAATTGAGCAGCTGCTTCTGGGCTTGGGGCTTTGACAGACATCTCGAGAATTTCTTCCCGAAATGTGTTGTTCATGTAACGAGCTCGTATCCAATCAGACGTCTGATATATTGGCGTTAAACTCCAGCCATCTGGGTCAAGGTTCTCGCATGCCTGGTCAAAAGCTTCATTCGAGGCACCATATACCTCGTCGTTAAGAGCCAACGGGAGCCCACAATCAGAATGTCTAAAGGATATTCTCGGTGGTCGGTCCAGAGACGTTGCAATGTGTTTGTCTAATCGGTAAGAAGAAGCAAACAGACGTTTTCTGGTCTCGACGAGGAATCTCGGAAGGCCGGAAGACGGTTTGACCGCTCTGTGGGCGCCGAGCGTGAATATGCTTGTAGATAGGTCTCCCAGCCGGCTCCATTTAGCCTCACCTGTGAAGAGTTAATTTAGAACTACTGCCCTTTGTCAATGAAAAAGCGGAAGGACTCACTTGAATCACCATGGATCATGCTTGCTAGTAGCATATTCTCATAGACCAGCCAAACAAGCAGATCATTAGTAGGAGTGAGCATTTTACAAACTTGCAATATGATGTCACTGGCGAGAAACATCTTCTGGGCAAACTGCGCCCGACTGCGAGGCTCGTCGTTGCTTAAGAACAAGCCTGATCCTAGTCCGAAAAAGGTGCTCCGGCCGGCTATAGAGAATATGATACCTAAAATTTCCAGACGGGTATTATCACCAGTATACAATTTATGAAAGTCACATCCTTCTGTTGATGAAGGTATGTGGAATGACTTGGCCGTGTTCTCAATAATCCTTGACGCCAGACGCTGAACCTGAATATCAGATCGCCGTTTTCTGAGATACTCTTCGCCAAGTTTCCGAATTGGTTTGAAAGCATTGCGCAAAAACGGACTGGGGATCATTGCCGCCTGGCTCACTTCATAAAACTCATGAATAAGGGTCTCGAAAGTTGAGAAGTCTTCCAGAAGAGCAAGCACGTTCAACACTCTATTGAACCAGTACAACGGCAAATCACCCGAATTTTCTTTCGAGATTTCCTCCCTAGCGGACCATTCATCGCCCATATCACTGGCAGAATCATTGGCAGAGAGAAACTCGGCGACAACGCTCGTCGGTCCTAGGTAGCCTGTTCGCAATGGGAAAGATGTTTCCGGGATTTGATAACGCTGCAGCTCGGCATCACCAGGTGAGGTATCGGCAAATCGGGACGTGCCCGGACTATCAGTAGGAGGGGATGGCAAGGGCAGTTTAGGACGAGTCAAAGGTGCCGGATGGTAGAAGCATGTATTGGCGATTCGACGCTGTTTACAGCGAGTGCAGACAGGGAGCTTGTGGTCACAGCGGACTTTGTCTTGGCGGCACGGCTCACAGCTCGCTGGCTTGCCATTACGACGGCGTGAGCTCCTACGTATCGTCAGGAGGGCAATATAGAGTCATGCACAAATTGCTCAAGGGCTTACATGTCTAATAGATTAATAAATCGAGTTGTAGTTATTAGTCACAGGGCGAATCGAAGCCCTAACTCGTCTACACGGCGTTCAATCCGGTGATATTCGGTGCTCTTCGGAGTTCATGCGAGATGGCACAGACAGGGAGGCAAATTTGAAGAGAAAGTATAAAACGAAACTTGCCTATGTATTTACAAAGACCGAAATAGTAAACTTTCGTTCGTGGGCACACAGGGTTGGTTTTCTATCATCAGCTTGCGGAATATGAACGCCGTTTGAATGCCGAAAATGTTAGGCCAACTCCGAAAAGAACTCCGGAAACAGCAGGACAATTCTAGGCAGCATTGTAAAGATTATAAGAAGCGACGAACCGCTTGTTGAATATACAATTGAATATATAATTCCCAGTTTTGGCTGTTTTCAATTACTATTTTTGAATTTCATTTGGTTTTTACGAAAAAAATATCATTTTGAATGCCAATCCCAGGATGGCCGTCAATTGAAAAGGACGCTCTCACTTAACCGCGGCGCGTGTTTGTACAATTTCTGAGCAAATTTCAAGTACATCAACACAAAGAAAATGTTACATGTACTTACAGAAATAATCCAATTAAGATTTACTATTATTGTAAATAAAAACCTTAGACAAGTGTCATTCTGTACATTTACTGTGAGCAGTCATAATTACCGTCTGATAATGCTACATGCCGGAACCATGCAATATCGCAGCCTTATAGGCACTATAAACCGGGATACTGGAGTAATGAATACTACTATTGAATTTAAATGATTTCAAGATGCCGATGTATGGTGTCATCCAGACTGCAACTTTGTAAGCAAAGAACAACGGAAAATGACTGCAGCGAGCAAAAAAGGAATAGCGCCGAAAAAGGGGAAGTGGGGCGGCACAGCCACGCCAAGACAGCCACATCCGAGGCGACCCCCACAGTGCGTGGAAGAAAAAGGCCCGTTGAGACAAAGATTCTTTGTAGCACGCACTGGTCCAATTGACAACAATCATAGGGACAGCGATGATCGACTGTTGTGTTTGTTGACGACTCGACGCAGGGGGCCCGGTGAAATCTCAATCATGGGCTTTGTGCACCCGTGGATGCGTCAGAGCCTGGACTCGACTCGACCTAAGCGGTGGGACAGGGCATCCGTGTCTCGCCGGGGTCGAATCAGTATATGGGTATTGCATGTTGCGTCTCGATCCCGACTGCCGCGTTGGCACGGAGGGTCCGGCCTATTCTTATGACCTGAACGAGGTATTTTTAGACCGCATTGAGTATTTTCCCCGGAGGCGCAGCAAAAGTCGAGACCAGCAAGGGGCAATTCACGTGACTCGCCCAGACAACGACTGGGTCCGTATTCTCGGAACCAGACGGTGCACAACATTGGAACTGCGCAATAATCGGACCCCTGGCGCCCTGTAAATTATCCACTCTTTGTCATATTTTAAATTTTTGGCACGCACAAACAAATCTATAAGTATTCAATCTTTGAATGTTGAAATTGTGATGAGTTAAGAAATTCCATATGAAACACTAAATCAGGCGTGTCTCAGCGGCCAAAGCAGGCCGTCTTTCCTGTCTAGGGCTAGTGCTGTCATATAGCCCAATAGGCACACGCTATCGATGGATGACGTTGTAAGAAAGGCCCACCGGAGCCACCGTGGCGCTGAAATCTCGTGTTGATTCGTCCGTGCCCCTTGGCCCCTGTGGCTCTAGTGGGCCCCGAATCACCTCTGCCAAGGTCCGCCCGATCGCTCTTTCTCTTCTTAATTGTTTGGTTTGTTCTCGTGTTCCAACCTTGCCATCACTCTCGCTTTACCATCTCTTTCCTTCCAACTGACTTTTTTTTTCATTTCTGTCCTTCTTTTCACCTCTCTTGATTTCTTCTCGACACTCGTTACAACTCACTCGGTACATTCACCATGTATCTCACACAAGCTCTCGCTTTTGCTCTGTCTTTAACGCCCGCCGCTGCCGTGACCAAGGGCTTCAACTACGGCTCGACCCACGGCGATGGCTCTTTCAAGTCGCAAGATGACTTTGCGCAAGAATTCAAGACTGCCAAGGGCCTCATCGGTGCCAACGACTTCAACAGTGCCCGTCTGTACACTATGATCGTGAGTGAATTGTCTCCTGTTTTCCGTCTGATTTAGGCCCCCCGAGACTGACTGTCTGGCTTACAGCAAGGTGGTACTACCAACACCCCGATCACTGCCATTCCCGCCGCTATCCAGGAGAAGACTACCATGCTCCTCGGTCTCTGGGCTTCCGGTGATACCTTCGACGATGAGGTGGCTGCCCTGAAGTCTGCCATCTCCACCTACGGAGACGAATTCGCCAAGCTTGTTGTTGGTATCTCTGTCGGCAGTGAGGATATGTACCGTGACTCGCCCATGGGAATTGCCGCCAAGGCTGGAATTGGCAAGGGCCCGGACACCATTGTCGAATATATCAAGACCGTCCGCTCCACCATCTCTGGAACTAGCTTGAAAGATGTCCCTGTCGGCCACGTCGACACCTGGACTGCCTGGGCCAACAACACCAACCTGCCTGTCATTGATAACTGTGACTGGGTCGGAATCGATGCCTACCCTTACTTCCAGGGCACCGACGACAACGACATCTCGAACGGCAAGTCTCTGCTCCAGGAAGCCATCAACAACGTCAAGGCAAACTCTGGTGACAAGCCCATCTGGATCACCGAGACCGGCTGGCCAGTTAGCGGAAAGACCTACAACAAGGGTGTTCCTTCGCTTAAGAATGCCAAGACCTACTGGGACGATGTTGGCTGCAACTTCCTCTTCGACAATATGAACACATGGTGGTACATTCTCCAGGATGCTGATGGAACCACCCCCAACCCCAGCTTCGGTCTTGTTGGCACTACGTTGACCACCACGCCGCTGTACGACCTGACCTGCCCTAAGGTCACCAGCACCACTGCTGCCCAGACCTCGGCCACCTCCAAGGCTAGCGGTACCTCTACCGGTGGTGCTTCGACTTTCACCACCAGCGCTGGCTCTACTGGTACTCCTGGCACTCCTGGCTCTACTGGTACCCCTACTCCTGGATCCAACACCACTCCTGGTGCTACTCCCACCCCTACCCCTGGCAGCTCTGGCACTGGTACCAGCTCTCCTAGCGGCACTTCCACCACCAGCCCCGTCCACACCGGTGCTGCCAGCAGCGTCTCCACTTCGGTCGGCGGCATTGTCGCTGCTCTGTTTGCCTTCGTGGTTGCTTTCTAAGCGATCTGACTATGAGATTCGACTTCTTGGAACATGTGGAAAAGGTGTTTTAAATCGCAGGCTTTGTATTGATCTCTTTGACATTGTATTGTTGTTTCCTTCTAGACTATAATTTATAGAACAAGGCCGCTATTTGAGTTGTTTCTATTTTGCCTGGTTATTATCAGAGTCCTAATTTTATCAACTGCCTTGTATAAATCACATTCTTTACGCAAGTTAATTCAAGCAGTATTGGGCTAGATTGGACTTGTAATGAAATGTAAAAGACCTCCAGAATCCTATTGATGGACTTGGTTTCAATGTTATAAAAGGTGGTTTACTGTGTAGTGTATCTATTTATATCTCATCACAAGGTATGTCCATGTGAGAGTACTTCGATGTTACACACCTTGATTAAAATACTTTGTCCATCTCACATGCAGTTGACATTAAATAATTTTTCGATTTGTACATACGTAACTATATACAAGCACAGATCAACACACCGGCGAATCCAGCGCCAAGCTCTTCACCACATTCCCAATTTTCACCTTGACACTGCTAAACCCTATCTTCAATTCCTCCAGCGGTTCCAAATCAACACTCGAGATCCGAGATTGGTCATCTTTACTCGGTGCCGTTAGAGACCAGGCCAATGAAATATGGAACCGATCCGAGAAATCTTCTTCTTTATTTCTTTGATTTTGCGGTGCATAAAGAGGAGGCTGGCCAAATTTGGCTAGGGTTTGATTGGATATTCGAAGCAGAATGTTGAGTTCGTCGTGCGGAGGTTTTTTGATTCTCATGACTAGAAACCATCGTGTGTTTTCGGTGTTGGATATCCAGTGTAGACTTTCTGGAACAGCAGAGAATCTGAGATGAATTAGCTCTGACGGAGGAATGCCTGCTTTGTTTGATACAGGACCATACGCTTTGACACTGGACTCTTGCACCGCACGCTCAAAAGCGTCGGTGAACAACCCCTTCTGCTCCGTCGCCAGCACAACCGGCCGCGAGAGGGAAATGTGCAGGGGAAGCTGGACGCCCAGGTCACTGTGCAGCAAACTATGAGCCGTCGACTTTGTACTTCCGCATTTAGTAAGAATATTATTTAAAAGGTCTAGTTCATTGCGCTGCGGATACCCTTGAGCCTAGTCAGAAATGATTGTTTTATATATCAGGGGTCGCAACGCACATTCAAGGTAGAGATGGGTGGGCCAGTTGCCCTCGATATGGGGAATCACCCGCTTTCGACCGCCGTGCAGACTTGGGTCATCGCGGACGCTGAGACGTGTGCTTGAGGCGTACAAGTCGTGAAAGCTCGTGGGCAGCGGGGGGAGGAGGGCTGGTTTGGCGGTGGTGCTGTCGCTCTGGCGCAGTTTCTTCCTAGGGGGAGCAGTGCTGAGGGTCGTTTCGTTTTCAGGGCCCGAGTCTGATTCAGAGTCTGAGTAGCTGACGAGGGCCATGGATGGTTTATTGTGCTTGGTCGAGACCAGTTGCGGAGAGTTGTCTTGGGAGGTGCGGTGGGGATGCTGGATCGGGTATAGTGTAGTGCCAAGACATGGAATTTCTATCGAGCCTTTTAGATCCAGCCCTTTCTACATACTACATTGTATCTATTTCTAGAAATGAATTTAATTAGCTGTAGCTGAAAGCCCGAGGAATGAGGCTGAGGCCAGACATGTCTATAAAAAGAGCATGAGCTCTATGAAACGTGTAAGAACAATGAACAGGGTTGAATCGGCAGGCCGAGAATGTCAGAACTACGAATACGACAGCTCAAAGCTACCACGTCTAGCCCTGAGGCGACATCCTGTCATATTCACGTAGTATCCCAGTACATTTTGTTAAGTACAACCACGGAGAATTCTGGGGATATAACAGCTAGACGTTGTATAAAAAGCCAGTCTTCGGCAGGTCTAGAACACCAGGCTTGGCATAAGCGGGGCACAGTAAATCTCCCGCCAGTCATAGCCAGCACCATCCGGCCGCTTGCAGCAGCGCCAGCCCCAAAATGGCAAAGCGGCACGGCACAGTGAGGTCATCGGTCCGCGGGCAGACGAGGAAGGCGCGGAAGAGAGACTGACGCATCAGGCATCCACGTCATGGGCCCGGCTGTGCTCGTGACTTCTGCTCCTCGCGTCGCCAGGAATCCTACATATTCGCGCCTCTTTGCCTTGCCACATAGCAACTGCTCCCGGGTTTCTCGAAACACGCGCGAGCCTATACAGTTAATTGCATACTGCATCCGATATGGATAGTCCGGTCAGCCACGCGGTCCTTGAGGACAAGAACCCCTTCCGCAATCGCATGAGCTCTCTCGGCTCGTCGCTGGAACGCCACCGGTCCAACTCGTCGCCAGCCTCGGCCATCGACCAGAGCCGGAACGAGTTTCGGAATACCTGGAGGCAGCAGCAAGACGTGCAGCGACGAAAGACGCAGTCGCATCGCCACGGTCACAGTCACGGTCGTGGTCATGGTGGAGGCGGTGGCGGTCGGTATCATTATCGCAAGGACCGGGTCAATCCAGACATTATCGACCAGTTGGACAATGCCACTATTCTACAGTACCATCACGAAGGACCGTACGATGCTGTGTATCCGGAACGCAATGTGTACAGTACACGCAGCCCGCTCGAGGCAGTCAAGGACTCGAACGAAGAGGCCCTAAGGGCGACTCCGATGAACAAGATCATAGATAGTGTGTATCGACATCGTCCGCTGGACTGGGTGGCGGTTTACCCGCCGGGGACGACAGACCCTGAGGGTCAGACGTATTCATATATCGAGGGAGACAACATGACGAGCAAAACGCATGGGTTGCTCCCGAAAGAATTCGGCGAGGTGGGTTTTATTTCTCTTCATGTGTTGATATCAGGATTAACGTGGCACAGAAATTCACCGACGAAGACTTCAAAAATGACCCATTCTATCAAGAGGACAACCAGCATGCGCCACGACGAATGGGCAGTTTGCGCAAAGCGCTGTCGACATTGAAGGGTCGTTCTCGCAAGAACACAGCTTGAGTTGGGAATGTTAGAATGGTCACAGCAAGGCCAAGTCACTTATTGTTTGTATTATAGTTTTTGTTTCTAGACAGGTTCTTTTAGAGGCGGGTCCTAGATATCGATGACTTGCAGTCATTCGTGTGCTGTCGATTTTTAGAAAGAAGTACGGTACGAGTACTCCGTAAATAAGGTTGAATATCACTAGCTGATCGATTATTGACAATCATGTAAATGTGGTAATACATATGTTTCCGATATCATTCCTAGCTTGGACCCACTGACTCCCATGATAACAAATGCAGTGACACGTCACTCCATTGTAGTGTATCCCGAAGGATGTTTCATCTTAGCTTCATCTCCACTGATCTGCCGCGAGCCGTCATCTGCAACGTTGCTAATGTGCTACGTACCACAGTGGTACTTGTTTCTTAACACTGACTACGAAATCTATTCGCGATTGAGTGACAGAATGAGCACGTTGCAGTTGACCAGATTGCGGTTTCTGGTAATTATATTGGGATCAGCTCAAGTTGTGCGTGTAAATTACCAATAATCCATTTGTATTTTATTGCTTTTGACCGTGTCATTCGGGTTTTGTGTCCACTTTCTATATACAGAAGGTGGTCCGCATAGTCTGAGCGTATATAGGGGTGCGGTTACGGATCGGAGATGTTTCACCTTTTTATCGTGCACATGTGATTAGGGCTACATTACAGTACTCAATGGTAGATCGTATAAGTATGACAGTATAGAGAATTTGGTACGTATTCGGTTTACGCTCCGTCTGAATGGGATTCGTAAAATTTCAAGTGTATTTTCAAATTTTGGCTGCTAGATTTGTTTCCAGATCTTTCTACGATCTTGCAATGAAAAAATGGGTAAATAGAATTTGTAAGTGGATATTAAGACATTTAATGGGTTATATATACATGTGTATATAAAGATAGACATATAAAAAGTGAATCATTGAGCAAACATTGCTGAAATCGAAATTTGACTGTAGCATCAATTGATTTGAACATTTTGAGGCTCCCATGTACACATATACATTGATGTATGACATATACATATAATTTTCAAGGTTGACTCATATTGATACATTTGAAAACAACATTGACATCAAGGAAAGATTGAACAAATTTATTTGCAGCATAATTTGACTGATCTAGGTGTTACATGTAATTGAGAGATATCTGGTTACAAACCAAGACCAGACTTCCAGTAAACTAAACACTGGACGCGTCAGGTCTGTAGACGATGTATACATTCAACATTCAAACATGAACATCCCTTACATAAACATTGATACAGTAATACATTCGCATTGTCTAAAATCTCCGAAATATGATCTGATATGCCAGGCTAATTATAGATTCAACCGTTTCCTCCAAAACACTGACATCCCAGTACCCACCCAGCCCTAATGAGTAATGACAGCTGACACGTATCCATACACCAAAACTTAATACAAATTACATTCCAGTAAAATCGTAGAAGTTAGAACCATGGTCTTTATTCTTTAGATGTAAATAATAAGCGATCAAAGCACACGAAAAAAAAAGACTTTTCTCGGCCCAAATGTCAGCTTTCTGTTAAGGTTCTCGTATCTCGACTTCGCGTGACACCGCCCCAAAGAGATTGCCAGTTGCCACATCGGGACAGCAAAATCTGGCCACGGCCAATCAGGGCGGGTTGCCAGGACTCGGACCCAGAAAAAATTTCAGTCAGCAAATTAATCTACACCACGTCGGACTTGAGTACGTATTATATTACTGTCAGAAAATAGGCAAGATAACCATAATAAACAATAACATAACAAACAACAATATCAAAAAATAGCAGCTGGAATGTCAACGTCATCGACTGCTTAACTCCGCGCAGCACGGGAACGCCACATTCTCTTTTTGTTTCAATTCTACGTAGTACACTCCGTAAATTCTCTGCGTGACTCTGGGCCGTTTAAGCTTTGACGCCATGGTCCTCCATCACACACACTAACAACGCCTTGGTGTTAGACTCTCTTTCCTCGTTTTATTTTGCCCCCCGATAATTGGGCCGCCTGAAGGGGGAATAAAGGTGTTCTTCAATAGTTCTTACTTTATTACTTACTACTTTTGGGGGGCGATGCTTGCCTATTTGGGGGCTTTGAAACGCTAGCTTTGCTGCTATGTACGTACTGATCGACAATTTCCGATTCGGAAAGCTCGGATGTGCACAGAATTTTCGGTAGTATTCAAATTTATAATATATGCAGAGAGAGCCTGACAATGACATTCTCATATAGGTCATTTAACTGTTTTACTTTATCTCTGCGACTAATCAATTATGGATGAAACTTGACACCTTGAAAGTTGATAGGCATGTGCGGGACGGTCTATTTTAGACCCAAAAAAAAAAGAAAAGAAAAAGAACCAATAGCCCAGACGCCCAGAAAGCCGGAATTTCCAACCTGGCTGCATATTATTTAATACTCGTCCTTCGTATTCCGTACTCACTATTGAAGTCTTGTTCATGTGTCAAAATAAAAAAAAATATCAATCCAGTAAAATCGCCAAGACCCAATCCAGCCCCCCCATCCTACCCTAATCCACCGGAAGGACAAGCAGAAAAAGATACGAACCGACAGCCGGACCCGATGATCATCGGTCTAATTAAATCACGGTGAAAACGAATCATTAGAAGAAAAGATCACCGCACCATAAGATAAGCCAAGGAGATCAGCGTCGGTTGAGTGCAACTCTTACACTTGAAGTTGAATATGTTGAAGTTAAATATGTTGCTAAGTGACTAGCCCTCCCGTCGAGATAAGCAATTAAGAATGTTTGGGATCGGCCGTTTTCGTCGATAGTTTTATTCCTCTTAGGTTCACTGGTCCAGGCACGAAGGATTGCATCGAAAAAAACTTCCGGAAGAAGTTGAAACCATCCAGTTTGTGAACTGTGCACCCCTAACAGAGTAAATCGAGCTACTCCAGAAACAGCCTAGTTGAATGACTCGACACTACTTACCACAATAGGAATAGTTTTCACAACACCAAGGCTCCAAGATGTCTTGGCAAAGGCGCTTACCGTAGAGGGAAGAGCTCGGTAATATTGAACCTCCACAGACTCCTGGCAAAGGCGCCGGCATCCAATTTCAGGGCGTTGCTAAGGGCTTGGCGGACCCGACCGTCTTATTGATGACAATTATTTAATTGGCCAAGCCCTTGGCGAAAACAAACGAACGAATGAAAAAAGCCATCACCCAGAGAAAACGAAATTGACAAGTCAGCAGGTCAAGGGTACGGAGACATATTTTTAAGGGGGGTTCCAAGTTACCGAATTAACATGGTTATCGTGATGCAATTATCATAGGACCTATGGATAAAGTAATGGCGAAATTAGTATCTAAATTATATGTGTATTGTCAAGACGTACCCGGATGACCAGCATCTTACAAAACGAAACGGTATCGTTACCGATGCATACCTGTTACATACAATGATCAGTCGCACGTGGAGATCCAATCGCAGATGCCGCGGCTTATCGATAAGAGCCGGGCTGAACTGCTTCGGGCTAGTTGCACAAGGATCAATTGTGTGATGTTTATCCAGTATGACGTGCTGCAATAAGGGGCTTTTTTTTGAATGTGATGATGTGGCATGAATCGTGATAATTTGAAATGTGATTGGACGTTATTGTATATGTACAAATATAGCAAAGTGTTCGTATGTATCTATCGCCTTCAAACACCAACCAAAAAGAGAAAAAAAAAGAAAAGAAAAGAAAAAAGGGAAAAGAATGTAAAACCCAGACAGGCCGAATGCACTCGTAATACCCAAAATTTACAGGAATCGAGCAGCAATAAGAGAAAATAACGTAGTCAAAATGCAAAGATGAATCCAAAATCGAATAGCGAAAAGCGAAAAGTGGTGGAATATGTAGAATTATTTGTACAATCCATGCAAGGTTCAAGACATTACCTCATTATGGCCACTTCCTCAGCTCGTAGGCATCGGGCGGCTGGCCATGGGAATCAGCTCAGGTCCCTTTTCGTCTTCTTCCTCGAAAAAGGCTTTCTCCAACTTTTGCGTGATTTTGGCACACAGCGGATCGACATAGGTGGTCCACAAGCTGGCGCACGCGTACAGGAAAACCAGCCAACAGGGTATGCCGACGGCAAATACCCATGGCGCGCGGCGTGGAAGCCATGGCGGCGGGATTACGTTGCCCTCGTCATCAGTCGAAGTCTCCCAAGGCTGACCCGTGATACCATACACGATCCACACCAAGACGGTGCGCAACAAAGTGCCGTGAATCAGGTAGACGGCAAAACTCTGCTTGCCCAGCCACAGGAGAACGCTGCTGGATAGAAAGTCTTTGGACCAGTGTGTGAGGAAGATGGACATAATGAAGAAGTCGATGCCGACGGCCGTCCAGCGCTTTCCGTAGTTAGACCCGTCGGGGAACACGTAAGGCGCAATTTGCAACATGCGGTCAGACCATGGTGCCCATTCAGGGTGTTCGCCGGGATAGGAGCAGATGAAAAGACCAGCAGCAAGACAGAACCACGCCATAAAGCGGCGGGGCCATCGCCAGGCTGGGCTGACCATGAAGTCCTTGTAGCGCTGCTCGTAAGACAAATCACTCAATATCATGCCGTATAAAGCCTGGATCTGAAAGGTCTCGCGGTCGAGTTTAGCGTCCTGGTGAAAGTAGGCCACTAGCAACACACAGATGAATAATCGCCAGCGGTACTTGCACATAGCAGTGGCGAAGCAAACGATGAAAATCAGCATGGAACACTTAAGCAAAGGCAACAGCGCCCACTGGTGCTCGTCGTACACCATGTGAACAGTGAAGTCGGTGTTGGTCCAGGTAATCAAAAAATTCTGAAACAGACGAATAAATTCCTTGTAGAAACTGTCTTCGAGATCGGGCGAGGCAGCGCGGGTCCAGCCCGAATCGCAGCGGTTGCCCACGGTGTAGGCTCCAAACTGAGCCAGAGCCCAAGAGATGCACATAGCGAGGGTGGCGGGCAGCATCAGACGAGGCGGACGACGAAAGGCACTCTTCGCAACGGTAACGAAGGCGCCGTCGTAGTTACCGGCACGTGCTTGTTTCATCGGTTTGAGGGCGCACACGTAGCCGGTCAGAAAGGCGAAGATGGTGACACCAAGACGGCCCTGCCAGGGAATTCGAAGGATGATCTGCTGGAGCAGGCGAGGCGATGATTCTTCGTTATCTCGGGGGGAGAAGAGTTCGTAGTCCCATGATCTGGCCAGATGGGTCATGACCACCATGATGGAAGCAATACCTCGAAGACCCTAAGCTGTCAGTTTTTTTCCCCTGAACACTTCCTCACACCCCTCTCGACACGTACATCAATCCATTTGACGGATTTCCGCGGATCGCCCCTCACGTTTGGGTCACCGTTGCTCCATGGGAGGGCATTAGGAATGCTCTCCCACAGGCGGGTGTAAAAATACTGCTCCGACATGGGCGCGGAGACGAACGACTAACGAGCGACAGTTAAGAAAAAAGGAAAAGAGAAAAATGCAGACAACGATCAACGAGTGAATAAAAGTAGCCGCATGAATGTCGGATGGAAATCGAATAGTCGATGGGCGGGTGAGTGGATGTTGGAGGGGGGGAAGAAGGAGAGGTGGTGGAAGAGACGAGACTAATAAAATGCAGCGGAGGAGGGCCACTGGAAGAAGATAGGCCTTTAAGAGCGATAACACAGCCGCACTAACGGGGAAACAACAGGGGAGTTAGGGGGAAGAAAGGAAAGAAACAGGAGGGAGTGTGGACTGTGTGGAGATCGAGGCTCCGGCTGAGAGGTCAAGCGGCGAAGCACGTCGCAGTCAATATTGCCAGGCAGGGAACGAAGCAGTTACTAGGCAGAGGAACCTGGCTCGGGCATGCCAAGAGTCCGTGGCCGCCCGCTGCACACGATAGGCGCAGGACCGGGCCGGGGCGCTTGGCGATGCAATAATACAAATACAGAGTACGGAGCAGTTACCTGTATCAGTAATCATTATACGGACGGACGAATGCTAAGAAACAATGCCCAGGGTCGGGTTCGCCCAAAGTCAATGTACTATTATGTAATCGTGCCACCCTGCCCACCCGCCGCTCCCGCTTTGGGTGCGCACCGTCTCAACACCGATTTTATTTTTATATGGGTTTCCATATAAAATCCTAAAATCAATTTTTTCATATAACTTTCCAACCCCTATATTAATTCTTATAAAAATTAGAATATAGATAAAATAGTTTATTTAATTTAAATTTTACTAAAAATTTTTTTTTAAAAATTATTATATTATGAAGATCTCAATGTTAAGACTAAAAGATTTTTATGAAATCTAATTAATGCTTAAAATTAATAAAATTTTTATTATATTTTTAAAATTTTTTAATTATATAGCTTTATCTATTATGAAATTTTTATATATATTAATTTTATTATAAATTATTAAGAATTGGTAGTGTGGTGGAAAAGATGAACCCCTTCGTAGTGGGCGAGTGTGAGTTGCAAGACAGTGCGTGTAGAAGTCGCCGTTCCGGTCGGTGTAGAAAGAGCACAATCCTCATATAAAACCTTAGTAAAGAGGCTCTCAAAGAAATCACAAAGCACATCAATATTCCATTTCCTACTACCATTCTTGCATAATTCTCTAAGACTATGGAGCGGCCGGTCTATATGAACGCCTGACTCCGGCAAACCGGACAAACCGGTTTTCCGGCCAATGTGGCGGTTTCCACCACCACAGTAGTGTTATATAAAAAATTTTAATTTTTATAATTTGTATGGGAACCCCATATAAATTTGGAAAATCGGTGTTGAGCTGAAATCGGTGTTGAGACGGTGCGCACTCAAAGCGGGAGCGGCGGGTGGGCAGGGTGGCACGATTAGTAGTACAGTATAACCTCGGGTTAAGCATTACCTGGCTTAAGCATATCCTTATATTAAGCATCTGAAAACCGTGTCAAAATTGATTTCCCATACAAATATGCTTATTACCTCATTTCTAGGATTATCCTTATTTTTTTTTTCTTCTCCCATACGAAGATGCTTACAATGAGGGAGATTTTATTAGTAAATATCATATGACTGATTATATAAATCTTACTCATTCTATTTTTAGAAATTATTAGGCTAAATTTATAAGATTTATAAAGGTTTCCAAAAAAATCACGTTAAGTATATCCTCACTAAGTATAGGAATTCGGTGTCAGAATTATATGCTTAATCCGAGGTTATACTGCTAAGAAACAATGCCCAGGGCCGGGTTCGCCCAAAGTTCCAATGTACTATGTAGTAGTACTCCGTAGTATGTACCGTTACGACCGTGCTCGGGCGGGGACAAGCGCTTCCGGTATTTGGCCTCCAAAACCTTACCGCTCCCGGTAATACGCATACCGCAGATGCGCATCTCGAAACATCGCAATACCGTTTGGGGCAGAAAAACGCGGGTAGCAAATGAAATGACGGCAGCGGCGTAGGTCCGGCGCTGGCTGCGTGAGATGGCTGCTGACTGGCTAGATCGCACCTTAGTTTGGGCTTGGCAAGCAGGTCCTACAGGATGCCAAGCCGCGCCAAGCCAGAAGCAGCAACGGCGGTCCGCCCAGGGAGCTAGGGTGGGAAGCCACCAATCAGCGCGCGCCAAGCTGCGCGACCGACGCCGGACATTTGATTGAAAGTTCACACCGCAGGCACGATGGGCAGCGCGCCCCACCATGTCCCCACCGGCCCATCGCCGCGGTTGCCCGCCGTCTCCTGCCTCCTGAGCCGCGGTCAGCAAGTGACAGTGTACGCAGCCGGCGTCGCGCGCAGCCATTGGCCCGCACAGGGTGGCCGCCCCACACGGCACTTGGGGCTGGTCAGGCCTTGGTCGTCGCAGGCGTTACGTACCCCTCTGGCCACGCTGCATAATTACCTTATTTCGTCTCTCTCTTCTGGCCACGACCGTCTTATATAATTTTATCGCGGCTCCTGTGGACACCCTAGCCATCGCTTATCTGGCTTTCTCGACGCGCCATCCTGTCGTGTTGCTACTACTTCTGCTACTGCTCTGCTCTTCCCATTCCTCTTTCGCCCTCTTTCGCGACCCCCTCGGTCGAGCAGTCATGTCAGTGTAGCACACTCGTTACCGTCCCTGACCAGACCGACCTCAATCGTCCCACCCTGTCCAGCGAACACCCAACGCACCGTATAGCAGCCCCCCCCGAAAATTTTACGACATGGCGTCCTTTCGCGATCACTATAGCCGCTCGCGGATTTCGACCTTGCTGAAGTTTCTTGCCGCCGCTTGTGTCTTTCTCTACTTTTGTTCCGTCTACAGCTGGCTGCCGGTCAGTGGCAACAACAATAAGGGTGAGAGGGAAAATAAACCACAATCCCATCCTAAAACGCCTTGCTAACCCGCCGCGTGTCACCTCCAGCAGCTTTCTACATTTCTCCCAACTACGTGCCGCAAAACAGGACGATACCCGCCGAAGATAGAGCAATTGTGGTCCCAAAGACGAGAAACGAAAACATCGACTGGCTCCTCCCCTTTTGTCAGGACTAGTAGGTCATCAAGATTGGTTTTGGCACAGACAGGCGCAGTCGCTAATTTTTTCTTGATCAGTGGATGCACACCTTTCGTTTACAGCATGGAGCCTGACCCCGAGGAGGGCCTACTGGTTCCCGCCACCACGCAGGGCCACGAGGCCGCTGCATACCTGACTTATATTGTCCAATATTACGACTCCCTGCCCCCGTATGTTATCTTCATTCATGCCAACGAGGACCAATGGCACAACGAGCTGTTCGGAAGCAAGACCAGCACCTCATTGCGTTTCCTTCGCTACGAATCTGTCGACGCCAACGGCTTCGTCAACTTGCGATGCACTGGCATCCCCGGCTGCCCCAACACGCAGATCCCGGTCCACCGGGAACCCGTTGACGACGAATACGCCTATGTCAACGATGCCTTCTTTCAGCTGTACTCGCATTTGTTGCAAGTGCCAATGGACCAGGTCCCCGAGAGAGTTGGCCACCTCTGCTGCGGTCAATTTGTCGTGAATCGCAAGACCATCCGAGCCCGCCCGCTCGAAGACTACCAACGCATCCTAAACTGGGTTGCTAATACCGACTTTACTGACAGCTACGGAATTGGCTGGACTATTGAGAAGATCTGGCACGTTTTGTTTGGAAGGGAGCCCGTCGAGTATGTCTCTTGATTTTTTTGTTATTTTTATAACCTCTGCTAACTTTTGCAGCTGCCCCCGCCTGGAGCAGTGCCGCTGCGATAACTATGGCTGGTGCGGTCCTCTGCCCTCGGGCGAGGTCCTGATCCCTATCATGCCTTGAGGAAGATCGTCATAGCGACGACCAAACCGTTTCATTTCTTGCAATATTCGACGACTCGAACAACGTTGTATACCTCTACCGATATCGTCATTTTGCCTGTGCTATATATTATTATAATCGGCTTAAAAAAAATTTCGGCCGATATCACGAACCAGCAAGAAAATAGCGCATCGTATTTACTTTATTCTCACTTCTTCTATCTGCTTCTCACTTGCATTGGGTTTTTGCCCTGGATGGGGTTTCATTTTTGTTCTTTTTTTTTTTTTTTTTTGAAATATTTCCACGGACTTGTTTATTCGCGAGCGTGCTTATCTGAACTAGTTGGTACCAGATACCTCGTTGCATTGTGGTTCAACACTGTACATTGAATGTGTTTTGCGTTTCGGTATCGAGTGTTTCATCGGTATTTTGTTGTTATCTTGTGGTCTATTTATGGAAGATGTGAATAGAGTTACATAAAACCATATCTACAACATGAAATATTTATATGTATGCCTCTCTTTACTACGTAATTGATGATTACCCTTGAATAAACACATGTATATGAGCCACGTGTGATATGTGTTTCAAGACTCGTGCCATCCGTCAGGCGAATGCAAGGGTAACCTTGATGTCACCTGTAAGCAGCAAAGTTTGTAAAAGTAATTACGACCCTGAAAACTAAGTACCTTGTTTACATATTCTGAATCAAACGTGGGTTTCTGTTCGTCTAGCCGAGACTTTAAATTGTGGCAGTAGGTGGAAATACGTAGTAATGAATGCCTCTGTAAAATTTACGTTGTGCCTGAAAATTCAGGTGTCAAAGAATGGCCCCACATCAGCTCCGCGCGGGGCGAACCTCACGAAACTCTACCGCGCATCCTGAAGAGCACGACATGACAACTGCTCTGGTTATACTAGACCTGTCCTCGCCATGGCACATATCCAAATCCCCACAGTCACAATGGTAAGTTCATTTTCCAATCACTTTTCTTTTTATTTCAGCTAACCCGCGCGTCCTAGGAAGACCTCGTGAAATTCCAAACAAAGCATTTCAAGCACCTCCATTTCCCGTTCAACGCTGACCAGGGCGATGTCTATCAAGATGAAGAAGAAAGAAAGGACTACGGAGACAACTACGAGGAAGAAGAGGATTTGGGGTATTACGAGGATGGCGTGAAGAGGACGCTTTCGGATGAGCAGGTCAAGATCTTTCGGCATAGTGAGATTCATTCGCTGTTGCGGGAGAGACAGCGGTTGCGCGAGGAGGAGGAAGACGAAGACGAACAAAAATATGAGGATGAGGAAGAGGAGGATGAAGTTATGGAGACGCTCCATGATGAAGAGGACCAGACTCTCGCCGTGAACGCAGGCTCGGCCGAGACAGACGATAAGAAAGCAAACCCCGTCGACACGGAACCCGCCAGGCAACGCGTCGAGGCCAGACCAGACCCTATCGAAGAGGCGTATACCGGACGCAGGATGGTGTCTTACTCGGATGACTGAAACACTGAAACAAACAAGGTATGTATATTTAATACAGTCTTATTCAATCTATTCAACAAGAAAAACAAAAAAACCAACATGATGAAATCCTATTATCGTCATCCTTAGTCGGATTCGATACCGTCCAAATGCCTTCGTTGTTTCGACAATGCGGTTTTGGATCAGTGTATTGCTGTGACGACCCAAATCTTCTCTCTGAACTCTGCGTTTTTGTCGATTTGATTTGAACAATTGAACCGTTGATTGTGATTTCAAATGGCTGATTTGATATAGTTTTGTTTGGCCTGGCGAGACACCGCCGCTCGCTGCCGTCTTTTAAGATGTCCTTATTTCGCAGCTACCAGAGGCGCGGAATGGTTGAATTGCGATCCCATTCCTAGGAGGTCATCTTCCTGTCGCACTGGAGGTGCTTGGACCGGTTCGGATTTCAACTCCATTTCGTTGCGGTCATCACCCCTATTGTCATATCACTGTCAGTCTGTGCCAGACCCATCTTCGTGGTACATACCGAGTGCTTCCACACTCCGCCACCACAGAAACAGACCTTTGCTTTGGCTGTTGAGTTTTCGGTCTGGAGAATTGGTCTCTGCTCAACACCGAAGTTGTTAGCAGTTATACACAGTACCAAAAGGTCTACCTACCCATTGGCATGCTTGGGAATCTCAATAGACATGTTGATATGTATGAATCGTAATTTGAAAGTCTTTTATGGTGCTGGAGCTCAATGATGAGTGATTACAGAGAAAGATGGATGTTTGTGTGAACAGAGACATTTCTTCAGGAGTCCACCGAGCTTTATATACCCACGACTCGACTCCTTTATACGAGTACTTAGTCTGTGGCTGGCCGAGTCGACCTGCATAAGAAAAAAAACAGTCATCAACCTGGTGACACTCTCAGATAGGTAGTAGAAGAAAATCATCCTCTCCATCATATCCCAACGTCCAATAATATTCCCCCGTTACCTCCGAATTGTCAATCTCATGGCGCGAAATAGGAAAATGGAATTCACACAAACGAAACCATCAAACTCAAAAGTCAATATATCATGCAGAATAACATTAAACAAAGAAAAAGACAGAAGAACTCGTAAGCCTGCATGAAAAGTCGATGTAGTGGCGTATATGTAATTAAACTCCTATGCGTTGATTGGACGAAGAACGGTCATCCTGTGATGTGCATAATCCCGGCACAGGTTCCCCCGACATGTAAATCAGCGGGCCAAAGTCAAGGTTTTTCATCTTGTTTTATTTTATTTCTTTTATTGTTCGCTATGTTGTCTTCTTTTTTTTTTCTCTCTCTTCCCAACGCGTCAGATCCCTGCCATGTAGTGGACCATAAAGCTGAACAAAGCCATTTAGGACGTGCTGGGTACGGTTTATGTGACACAGTTTATTGGGATCTGAAACGAGCCGGCGATCGTTTCTGGCTGTGGTGCGTAGTTGGATCTTGAATCTTAGGCATTAGTTGGTGCGAATTATCTAGCACATGACGAAAAAGGGGCAACATGGATGGAGAAGCGAGACAAAAAGTTATGAGCAGTTTTTTGGCATGGTGCTGTTGCTCGCTCGTTCTGTTCCCACTTTAGTGTCCTGCAGGAGGAAAAAGGGACCTGCAGTCGTAGTTCTTCCTGCATAAGAAAGTCCTTCCAAGCACGATCTATCTGATTCTGACTCATGATCCTGGGCACTTGAACAGCCCAATAGGATGGCCGTCGCAGCTTTGCAGCGTCAGGGTCCCGAAGTGGAAGTAGGGCAAAGGATCATTAACCCGAGATAAAAATGGCCAAAGCTCTTGAATAGTTCCTGAGGTACATCCCGGCTGTTACAACACAAACAGGGTCTGGGAGTTGGAAAGAGCGTTGGTTTTCTGTTTCCGGCAACGTGCAGGAACAAAACCTCAGCCGCAGATGGGTTGTGCTACATGTAGGCGTGGTCGAGGACAATTTCGTTGGGTAGCCACAATGGAATAGTATGCATAGCCAACCTAGTATAGTCAAGCTGAATCCGGTGGAGCGGTCCAAGCGCTCACTCGCAGGGAATAGACATCCTTCTGTCTTAAGTCCGTCGCAAATCTGGTGTCGACAGTGCCTATCATCTCCAAAAGCATTCTAGTAATACATAATACATAAGAGGCAATGAAGAAGGCGTAAGATCGAGAAGACGAGTTGTCGGCGGTTCTTCCCCGGCTGACAGGTCATATTCTTCGCAGGCAGGGCTTGTATTTCCTCAGGTGTATGAAGATAAGGCCCGAAGGCTCCGGACCAGTCGGGACGAAGGCTTTTCGATCCCCCGGAAGTAGTGTGCATCTGGAACATGCGAGAGAATGCGCCGGCTTGCGAGGTCGATCGCCAACTGTCATATCAAAGACCTCTCGCATCGTCTCGTACCTGAACTAGTAACATGATCATTGCAGACATTGCGAACTCATGCGATAGAGCCACCGGATTGGACCAAAGCAACAAGAAGCGGTGAAAAAAGGGGAAACGAACACCAGCTCGCACGTCCTGAGGATGCCATTTGTGGGGTGAGCCGGGATACTTCACGCGCCCTAACCGGTCAGGTCTCTGCCGATGAAAGCCGGATTTGACCAGACACATCTAATCGAAACAAGTAGCGACTGAGAGTAAATCTCAGCCGGGAAAGCCCATGCCAAGTTGTTGTGACAATGGAATGTGCTCCGGGCGGGCCATTTGCTTGTGCTCGCGCGTGGCCGTGCCTGCCTGCCTTGCCAGGCCTCAAGGCTGATTCAGGGCAACTAGGCTGCGAACTTTTCTTTTCTCTCATCTTTCCCTCCCGTCACAGGTCATCAACATTATGATGTAGAGAGTTCCTCGTTGTCTGCTCTCGGTATTGCAGACTATTTTTTGATTATTTCTATTTCACTGGCCGATTTCTGGCAGGCTCCTCCATACCATCCCTTGGATGTCTTTTTCAAGGAGACGGCATTTGCCCGAAGTCCTGACAACACCGGAAACTCATCGATGAGAGTCAACTCAGTTCTATAATGAATCAAAATCAATCGCTACGTTGCGAATCTTCGGTCGGACTTACTGAGTGGGATCATATCCCTAAAGAAGCGATCAGAAATCGGCCGGCCTCGTGTCAGGCTGCTTCTCACAACGACCTCAACGATGGTGGTCGGCTACCCTCTTTTTTCCATCGTGAAATATCGTTATTTTATCGTGGAACGACAGCCTTTTCCCCGAAGATAATCAGAAAGTTGAAAAGGTACAAATACAAGCGACTGTCCGTCTATACAAGTCCGCTTCGTTGGGATCGGCGCGCCCGTCGTTGATGCCAGACACCCTAACACGCTGCCAAACCGTCGAAATCAGTATTTGAAAGACACACGCGAATTTCATGCGTTGATACACGTTACGAAAACGAGTCGAAGCCCGATTTTGATCGTTTCAAACACTGTGGGCGCGGTTCACGGTCTCAGGACGACAGCAGGTGAGGTTGGAATAGACTCTCACCACCCCCCTGCGACCGCTTATACCTCTGCATGTCCGAGCACATGTCTGGACGAACAAAAGCCATGAATCTCGACCCACGATCCCCACTGGGCTTCAAGCTCCATGCTGCAGCCGGAGACCTCAGGAGTCGACCAGTCTAGGCATTATCGTCTGAAGTACTTCCGCGAATCAGAATATTTTACGAAGCGGCCGCGACGGCTGGTCTCCCCTGTTTTCTCCCGTTTCTTTTTCACGAGGGGGACTGTTCTGCGTCCTTGCGGCTTACATTGAATTGAGGGAGGAAATACGGACATACACGAATCGCATCGCATTCTGTGTCAGGCTCTTTGCTATCTTATTGAAGATTGAAAGGGTGGTCTTGACTTGAGAGGTCAATAGTGAAAGACACGAGTCAGGAGACGCTTCAGAAAAAGAACCGGTCAAGCTAGGCCCAGCGGATGGTTAAGACGCGATCGACCAGCACGTACCATTTCTCCACGATCCTTTGACGAGCTGAAAACCGGCGAATTTTGTACTTGCGCATGGAAATTTGAAACAGTTTCTACAGAGGGTGGAGTCAACGAGCTTGCGATCACACTTGATCGCTCTCGACCACACCGATCGCTGATTGAAATATTAGTGACCAACTAGCCTTCCGCCTGCTCTAATACAGTGCTTGATTCCCTACCAAATTGAGCATCCATTGGGTGCGCGAAACTGGATACTTTACGCAGATCCGGACTTTCGGCCAATTGCAGTCACAATGGCTCAATTGGGAGTGATGCAGCCTTTAATCCGCAGCCATGTAAGCGCAACTCCCAAAGGGGTAATTCCGCGCTATGAATCGCCTATTGAGGCAAGTCAATTGAATACAGTGACATACTTGGTTCGTGTTCAATATGCGCTCACTGGTGGCCTTGCACATGGAGTTTTTGCAAGTATACCGTTGATGGGTAGTTGTATACAACAAGCCAATACCAGAAAGCTCGAGTTGAAAGCTACAAGTCCTCCCAAATTTACACATGATTTATGTTCAAATTGTGTATTATTTGGAAGCGAGAAATAACATTCATGTGATCGCCGATCGATGTGAGTTGTCGAGTTTCTAGGGGTTATGCCAACACCACCGGCTGTACCTGCCTTATTGGGACTACTATCAATTTCAGTATGTGTTGTACAGTCGGGCAGGATGGTGAAGGACGCGTCGACAAATCCCCGGCGACACCCTGTCAATATCCTTTGAGTTTGTTTGCCTTGAGAATTTTTTTTTTCTTTTTGGCCATGCTTTAAATATATGGCACACTCCTCTCCATTCTTCTGTTACACGGTCCCGTTTGCCTCGTGGCAAATTCGTCGGTGACAAACACCGACTAAAAATTATATCTATATAATTAAAATTATACTGACTAACCCAGCATTCAAGCCTGTCACCAAGCGAAGCGAGGCCTGTAAAGCTTGTGTCTTATATAGTAAGGTCGCCGTAGTTGGTAAATAGGATATACTCTTTATATAATCAAATAATATTTACAACTCAAACAATGGATGGGCTATCCTTTTGATTGATTTAAATGACTTGACATTAAACATGCCGTTAGCAGAGACAAGGGAAATGCAGTGTCTGGTAATTTGTGCAATTCCTTCCAGTCGGCTCATCACTTCCCTCCTGCAACCACAGTTCCCAATAATCACTTGAGGATGAAGACGCACTTGTTTGTAGAGAACAAGCCACAAAGTTCAACTCTATTATCTGTCAAAGGATTGCCGTGACATAAAACATGATAACACTTACGCCTTCCCCATTGGCTAGTCTGCATCGTCTCAACAGTATCTCCCTCTAACCCCCAGGCTGATGAATTCGATGTCTGGCCTAGCACAAGGGCCTTGTACGAAGATGTCGTGCTATTCAATGGAGCTATATTCACCCACGCAGACGTGTTGGCCGATTGCATAGTGCCATCTGAATAAATGGTGTAATATTCGGCACTAGATTCGGGTCCAAGGACAGGCTTGGTTGCTGATAAAGGTGTTATTTTCTAAATGTTTGACAAACAGAATACTTAGGGGTACTTGCAGTCACTTGGATCTGTCTGCAGGTAGTAGTGAACTATAGGGTCGCTGACGGATCGGATTTGTGAAGCATGGAATATTGGCGTCGCTTCGAGGTTTGTTGGAGCTCCGAATGCGATACCGCTTGATAGAAATATCAACTGCAGGATCGGAAGTACCATGATAGCTTTATTGAATTGCTCTAATAATGCCAAGTAAAACAGGAGGTTGTCTCGGTGCTCAGTTCAAAGCAAGGAATGGTGGAGGTAAATAGACTTATATAGTTATCACTCTCTAGGAAGTGACAATAGAACGTATAACGAAACAAAAAAGATGAATCAATACCTACAAAACTACTCCCTTGTTTAGTGCCGATATTGATTATTATGTTTAATAGCTTTTAGGTATATGCGGAATATCGGGATCTGAATTAACACTAGGGATTAGAGCAAAGGGCGACAATCCCCAATCATATTAAAGCGCGATATTTCGCCCTAGCTCTAATTACTTTAAGACTAATCCTAGTAATTGTCTTCCCGCGGCCCGGCCACCTGAGGTGAGAACCGAGAACAACACATCATTGGTGGCCATCAAAACTTGTATCGCAACTCGAAATCGTATCCTTATTTGGAGACTGACCTTGGGATCACATACTCACCGAGGCTAACTGAGGTATTTGACTCATTGTATAGCCCCCCATTGACAACCATTATCAAGTTTTTGTTTGGCATTACCTGCAGGGCCCTTGAATAAGAGACACCCTTTCCACTTGGAACCTTAATCCAAGCATTTGGTTCACCATATTCAGTGTTCAGGAAAAGCTCCGAATAAGTAGAATCACTAACAACAGTTGTACCCTTGGAACCTCCAGCAGGCGTCCAGACAACGTATGGCCCGGCGCTTGAAATGGTGCCATCTGTAGCTTGAAGGAGATATTCTGGTGCCCGTTGGAATTCCAGCGGATTATCCGCGATTCGATAGTGTACAGCATATGGGGCAGTGGGATTAGGCGCGAGTCCGAGTTCGTGAGTAAGTATCCACTTTCCATTTCCTATCTCCGCAACAGTTGTCATACCCGGACGTAAAGTGTAGTTTGCAAGTGCAACATCATTGACTACCGGCCCCCAGTTAACGAGATCTCTGGAAGGTTGATGCACCAACTTCTGTCCATGACTTGGGTCTCGCTGGTCGGAATAGTAGACCACTACCTGACCATCAAAAACGTTGATGAAAGGTTCCCAGATTGGATGTGCCCCATTGGTGGTGTTTGGTTCTGTTTCAACCAACATAGACATCTATGCGAGCACCGATGTCGGGTAAATATGAACTGTACCACTGTTGTTCTATGTAAACTGACATGGTTCAGGAAATCATGGAGTCATATTTCCAATGTTGCAAGGGGCGCCTTAGATAAACAAAAAATAGAAATTTGTTAAAATAAATTCCTATTACATGCATGAATGAGGGGGATATCAAACATTCTGGGCAGTGAAAATCTGCTTTACAAGTAGGCAAAATCAGTTAATTATAATATAACTATCTTCCTCTCTATATTAATGTTGATTATCAGGGTCAAATAACAAGAGGCAATCGACGCCAAAACGCACTCTTTATGGCTTAGCGGATTTGCCGGGACATCCTTGGCTCTTCGTTCCCTGGGTGAGTGAGACGATAAAGGCCGGAAACCTATCTTATCTCTCCACCAAATTCCATTCCTGAACCAGGGGGAAAAAAAGACATGACCGATACCTGGCGCGAACAGGTTACCTAAGCGAAGTTAGCAAGACTGAGGGGTGAAGCGGGACGTTGGAGAATTACCTTCAGGATGTCCCAAAACCCCTAAGAGTGGGGCCACTGGAATCTGACGCGCTACCAACTGTGCCAATCGGCCATAGCACTTTACTTTAAAGTGGAACTTAACCCCTGCAGACTCCTCTTCTGTTTTAAGGAAGCTTAGAAGCAAGAAGAGCGGGAGCTCCGAAGTTGCGTTTTGGGAGACTGAAATCGGCAAACCTTGCCACACCCTAAGGAAGCAATTAGGGGCACTAAAAACACCCAAGACCGGTATTGTATGGGGATTGGTCAATACGTAACAGATTCCTGAGGCATGATCAAACGTGGGCACCCGATGCAGCCTAACATCTGAGAATATAGTGCCTATATATACTACAGTGAAGTTTCGCTTGGTATGTTCAAACACATTTTTTTCAAATTCTGAATCTGCGTTGGCATATTTGCCTCATGTCAATCTCATGTGGAGGCAAATAAACGTCAAGGATAGCGGACAACCCTCTTAACATCTTTCTTGCTTATCTCAGACCTCAGACACTTCGCTCTTGGGGATTGTTCTGCCAATCTACTAGCAGCATCGTATGCTAGGGGCTATTTCAAGAGAGAGTGGGAAATATACATAACATCACACCGGAATTCTCTAAGGACGCGGAGCAAGCCATCGAGGTATATATATACTATCAGACATATCTACTCCTTTCCCCCCTCCTGGTATCCTCTTGACTAGGCCAATGGTCTTGAAGACTATACTAATAAAGTAAAAGCTGATAGGAAATATTATATAAGATTGATCCTGCCGTTCTGAAATTGGTTCAAGGGATCCAAGGACTCAGGTGTCTCGTGTCAGCACTGATAAGTGACGATTTCGGCATTGGTGATGCGGTGAATATGCTGGCAGCCAGTACTTCTCATGAGCTAGACATATGGGGGAACAAAGTTGGGAATTCATACATGATCGATTACGGACCTAACTCCAGAGACAGGAGGTTTTAAAAATCGATGGGCGCTCAGTCAGCAGCATAGAAGACGTGAAGGGGAGATATCGACTTCTTTGCCTCTAGTTTGAAAGATATGGGTATAATAGATATCGCACTTCTCTATTACAAACAGATTTATAGGCCCATTTCGGTCGTCTAATCGTAAACAGAGTGGTGACTAAAACGTCCCTTGGTAGAGAGATCGCCAATGTTCACCGAGGGTCTGTTTACAATGTTCAAGCGTTGTTATTAACATCGAACATATCAATGATACACATGTTTATGTATGCGATGTGTTCAGTTACAACCCAACAATTGATGCTCATCGATTGATTGAAACTCAAGTATAAAATTGACCATGACAAAAATCACACTCAGCATGGGCATCGACGTGCACAGCACGAGCCAGGCTTTTCGGCCCCTGATTTCCCCTTTCCCGCCTTGCGAGATTTAAACCCGGCAATAATATTACGCAAACTAGTCAACGTCCCATTCAGAAATTCAGGGCCAGTGCTGGTGGTATTCATATTGAACAGCATGGGTGAAGCGTCCAGCTTGAATAATTCAGAACCAAACAGAAGATCAGGCGACATGAATGTCTGACTACTACACAGTGTCGAAATGTCATTTGGATCTGGACAATCCGGCGCAAAGTATTCACTTCCCATCGAAAAATCCAGCGATGACCATTCCTTTTTCGAGACGGGACTACTATCCGACTTGTCTGAAGACGACGACGTCGTCAAAGCACAGAGCACCTTTTCCAGTCGCTCGAGAATCGACCATACAGCCGGGTTTGATTGGCCGTCCTCGTCGACAGATAGCAGGAAAGCCGAGCTGATAGCGCTGTGCAGATGAATCCATGAGCGAGAGCCGTGCGGGATGATCTCGTGCAGCTCGATATACGCCTCGATTGTGTCGATGAGGCTGTCGATACACTCGTGACACAGGTGTGGAGCCATGGCCATCTCCCTCTCACCGCCAGCAGCTATGACGGTGCTTTGTTTCAGAGACCTCCGACATATTTCCGATACTAGGTAGGACGAACGCAGCTTGAGTGATAGCCGCTCAATGTGGTCCTTAAGCGTGAAGCAGTAGTCTTCGCTCTGGAGGTAGGGTTCTGCATCGGCTAGGATTTGGGTAAGTTTGTGTTTGTACGCTGGTATAGTCTCGTCATCGACGTGGCTTCCTAGCAGGATTTCATCGCGAAGGAGCTGCAGAATTAGAGAGATGACGGAGCACATTGTTTCAAAGTATCCTCGCATTCCGGGGCGCGAGCCCTGGGGGCGTGGAATTTGAGGGCTAGGGGATAGTGTTTCGACGGGTCGATCGTAGGAAAGTCCGAAATGGCTATCTTGCCAGGCCATTGACCACCTGTATACTTAGTCACCTTTTTTCTAAGGGAGAAAGATAGTCTCACCAGAGTTGCTGGCGTCTGTATGCCCCCGGGTCTTTGAAAACAGCGGATTCTGCATGCAGGCCTAGGGTTAAAGCCATGCGTTGGGCGAGGCCTGTCGTTGTTAGTATCAAATGACGATATAACTGCGTTCCGACTCACCAAAAGCCACATAAGCAATCCCAGGATTCATTTCGTACGAGAGAGTGTCTCCAATAATCAGCAGCGCCTGGACGCTTTCCATGGTGGGGCATGAAACAAAGTTGCTATTGCGCAGACATTGATATGCGCAGGAGACTAAGGAGTCTTAATATCTGTACAATGTCTCACAGACAGAACTGCCTTACCATATAGCTGACACATAGCGGTTCTTTCACTCTTCGCAAAGTCGGAAACTTGGCAACCAGACGCAAGAACGGCAAATAAAATGCCCACAAATGCTATGTTGAATCCATATTGTGCTATCACGCCCGTGGACAGCGACCTACCTTTAAGAAGAATGTGGACATCTTGCTCGAAGCGATCAAAGTCTGCTATTACGGGGTATAGTATCATGCGAACATCTCGATATGACCGCAGCAACCTGCAAAAGTCAGATCTGTGACTCGGTTCAAATTGAGGGAACACACCTTAAGCAAATACTGTCCTCCGGAAGCGCGGCACACACCGACTCATTGCTATACGAGGCGATATCAGACGACCACAGATCTAAAAACGGGTATGTTGCTGAATTATTCTCTAGCCCTAGCTGGGATAGCACGCTGTCTTCCCGAAAGATCGAGCCCGCAGGCTTCTCGAGTAGATATGCTAGCACCGAGTCCGGTCCACAGTGCACCGGAGATCCTCCGAGCACGTTGCGCATTCGTACGCCGCCGGCCCCTTCTTCCGATACTGGTTTATAGCAGGCTACATCTGGCGAGTGTTCGTCTTCCGATGACGGCGAGGGCAATGTTGAAGATGAAGTCATGGATGCTAACTCTAGACGTGATCGCAGCGCCGTGATACTCTGGCTCAACTCTGCCAGTCTGTTGGTGACCGTCCTCCATTCTCGCGTGTCCACAAGTACGTTCCCAGACTGTTTGATAATACTACTAGTATTTTTTGCACAACACGTTTTTTGATCTTTCTGGTTCTGGCTTGGACTTTCTTGACTCGTGGGCGGCGACTCCAGCGGCGATTTGTCTTTGACCGGGTGATCAAAGGTGCATAAATGAGGGTATCCACGCTTGACACACAACGTGCAGGGCGAGTTCCGGTCGCATTTCACTTTTCGTCTGTAGCATGGGTAGCAGGATTTTGGGGCGCGAGATTTCCGCTTCAGAGCGCTTGAGGTGCGTGCAGTAGACTCGGGGGTTTTGACTGAGGCCATTTTTGTATTTAAAAAAAGAAAAAGAAAAAAAAAAAAAAAAAAGAAAAAGAAACAAGAGAAAAAGGACTAAAAACCAGATAAAGTCCTATATGAGAAACAGCACCGTAGAAACGAGTGATTAATTTTTGGCTTCGTTTTCGTCATATTTGCTTGGTGGCTTGATAGCAGTTGGCGTATAAGTAACTATTAGCGATGACATGCAAACCAGCCCGAATCAGCGTTTGAAACAATCAGCAACCGATTTCTAGCGAATCTTTTTTCCCCCAGAGAATTGACTCCGAATGGCCGGATACTATTCGTAGTGTGGCACAATGATGCCGAGAAATGGCCGACGGGTCAGTGTACCCGGTGATAGTCGGAGATAGCTCGGCGGCTGCGTTATAAACCAATGTCTCTGTGACAGTCGAGACTACATGTGATGTCAGCGGGGGAAGAGGTTGTCAAATGACAGACCCACTGGGCGGCATTATCGATTGCTTTATCACATACAATTTTAATACGTAGTCGCAATAGAAGAATATGTTGAATCAGGCCTACCGCAACCAACGCACAATCTATAACGCAATGCTCTATTCAGTATGAAATTTTGAGAAGAATGGAGAGCTGATGCGTTGAATTATACAGATACCGCTTTACGCTTCGTGGCAATTTTTATGTTCATCTTCGTTTTCACATTCATGCAAAAGGATCGTCGTCCCAAGAGTTGCTCCGGGTGTATTCCATCCTGTCAGCCAACCTCGTGGCCAGCTCCTCGTCATATTTGGCACCTATAAATGCCAGCATCATGTCGATTCCGGCGCTGATGCCCGACGAGGTCCAGATATTGCCGTCGTCGATCCAGCGCGCCTTCTTGACCCAGTCGACCTGCTCGCGCCAGGCAATAACCTCATTCCACGCGCGCTTGTTCGTGGTCGCGCGGCGACCGTCCAACACCCCCGCGCGAGCTGCAATGCCGGCGCCTGTGCACACGGTGAGAAGGTATCTGAGCGATGGGTAGATCTTCTGGATGAACTCGACGACGGGGCCGTACGCCTGCGGGGCGCGAGTGCCGGCACCACCAGGGACCAGCAGCACCTCGAGGTTTTCGGGCGGAGAGTCGAATGTGTGAGTCGGAACAATGCTCTGGCTGCAATTCGAGCCGGGAGGGTTCCATTTGGCCTCTTGGCCGGGGAAGAGGGGCGCGACCACGGTGGACACGGGGTCTAGAGTGGCGGCGATGATGGAGAACTCGACTTTTCTCGATCTCGACAGCATGTTGATTGTGTCGACAGAGCCGAAGACGTCGAGGGCCTGGAAGCCCGGGAACAGGGCGACGGCATAGTGAACGGGGGGTTCGGTGTCTGTGTTTGGGGTGTCAGTATGGGCAGAAACCAACCAACGTCATCTGCGGGGACACACTTTGACTCGGCATCTTGGTGCTGCAGTCGTCCATTCACTGCTCGCTCTCTCTTTCTCGCTCAAGGTGAGAACGACAGAAGACTGTGAAGATGATGCAAGCAGCCACGATTGACTCATAAGCGATAAGCAATGGGGCTTCACCGGGCCGCCGATCACGGTCGACCCCGATCCCGCCAATCACGGGCTGTGTGTGGCCCCTCTTTTATCCGCTCGACCGTATATAGAATATTCCAATAGTATACGAGGTTGTGACGAGCGTTCACAGAACTTTCAGAGCCACATGAACAACAAGAGCAAAAACAAGTTGAGGCTTCGTGGAAATGCGGCTATAAACTTAGGCTATGTTCCTATTAAGCCTTACCTTAAAAACAAATTCACACCTGGTCTATAAGTTCAAATGTAGACGGCGCCTTAGCACAATGATGTGTTGATTATATTTTATCTAAATTAATTAATGAAATGAACGCAGGATGAAAAGATTAAATGCGGATTCCTCGGTATAAGATCCTTTCAATACCGGGTTTTGCAGAAACGCGGATACCGTTTGGCATCGTTGCAAGATATCTACATGCATATGACTATTGCAAATGTCGCAATGTATCTAATTTTACAAGCGTAGTGGCTTCTTTTAACGTATCAGCAGTATTATAATACTGTAGGCTACTTTTAAGTTATAAACCGCCCGTAATTTGCGTGACAAACTCAATATTACAGAATGTAATACGTCTTAATTTCTTGATCTATTGCGATTTGATTTACTTCCACATACAAATAAATTGTGTTTTGGGTATCCTACTTACAGATTGAGAAGCTGCAGCGAGGCCTGCAGGCCTGGGCTCACAGATTCGACCGGATACAAGCTGGTCAGAAGGCCTTGGAGTGCTGAGGCTAGTGTAAAGCGTGGTTGCATGTATGTATATACGAAGGTGGGAGGATGGTGTTGATGTAGATTATAATAGAGAACGTATTGATATATTTTTGTTTTATTGATTTATTAAGTTACATATGTAGGAAAATAATTTTATTTAGCTCTTTGAGAAAAATACATAACCGTGGAATGATTAGTTATAAACTAAACATTCTTAAGATTTTAGTAAATTATAGTTTTTATTATACGTATATCAAAATATTAACATAAATGAAAAACAATGATAATTCAGTAAATCACTAGTCATTATACTATTATTTAACTGTAATCGGTTGCATGACTATTTTTAGGCCATTCAATGTTGCTGGACGGCATCCCGGAATTCCCCCAAACCGGTATTGTTATTGGCATCTGAATTCAAGCGGTTTTACCTTGGTCGTTCAAAACACCCGGATGGATTTCTTGCCATGGCATTTGAAGTAAAGTACCAGAGAGCTCGCGGGGGTTTCCCCGCATTTGGTGTGGAACTTAGTTTCAAATTCATGCCAATCCTCCAACATTCAGCAAGAAGTTCGGCAACAAAGGCCGCTGCATCTCCCGAGAAAGTGCGGGGTGTATGGTCCCCCCAAGCTTGCTATAGTAGTACTAAATGGCCGCTCCACCTTTGGGCTATTAAGCCCAGGATCTTCCCTATTATTCCAGCTTATTTGCTGTACTATACATACATCTCCCTGTGTTTCAAAGCAAAAACGACTAGTTTATCTCAACACCTATCTCAACACTATGCTCACATGTTCTACGTGCGATACATCGTTTAGTCGACGGGAACACTTTCGACGGCATATGGATACGCGTATGTATTCAACGGCGCGAGCGTGTTCCCATCTACAGGAAACCTTCTACTAACTGTATAGCAGACAGCGCAAGCCGGCCGTTTCAATGTACTTGTGGACGGACATTTAAACGCAAGTACGCGCAGATCTAGTCAGAGCTTCCTGCACCTTCACTAATGAAACCAAAAAGGGATTCGCTCAAACGTCATTTTAGCTCGTGCAAAATTGGCCTGGATAGCACTGTTACTACGTCAGAGCCTAGAAAAGGAAAGAAAGGGAAAGCATGTGATCGTTGTTTCAAGTTAAAGAAGGCCTGTAGCACCGGTCTCCCTTGCGCAAACTGCAAAGCTAGGGACAAGGAGTGTTCTTACAATCGATGTGAATCATCATTCCGCGAGGCGTATGGTGGAAGTATCGTACCATCCCTGTCAGAACCTTTTCCCACTTCGATGACGGAATTGGACCAAGACGTCGCTTCTACACAACAGCAAGACTTGGCACTGATCAGAACAGATTTTTGGCTTTCCACATCACGGCTCGAGTCTGAAGATACATTTCCTTGTGGGATCAATTCTTTCCTGAATTGGTATGATACGGAACTTGATGCTCCTAATTTGGGGAATTTAAAGACGGTGCCAAATGTGCTGGGACAATCATCTGCTTACAGCATACCATTATTGCAGACTGATTGCGAGCTACACGGAAGTCTCAATTATTTGATGAGACTGACCAGCTCATGTGGACTTGCAAATTCTTTCGAATGCGGACCAAGCAACAAAAGGGGAATACCGAACGACGATTCCCTAGGCTGCGATTATGAACAAAGGTCTTTATCTCTACTGTCATTCCCGATGACCCCGCAGAGCAATTCATTCCATGGGAGAGTATCCTCTGGCCGAGACTGGTTACCGGATTCTTTAACACTGAGGAGTATTGAGCTCGTTACCATGCTCAAGGAAGTATGTAGCAGGAAGTCTGAGGAAAACGTCATCGATATATCATGGTCTTCTTTTCTGGAGGATGCTTGTTTCCGTTTCTTTGCGCCTCAAAATCTTCGTCGTTTTCTGCATCTGTTTTGGATGCTGTGGTATCCAAATTGTCCAATTATCCACAAGCCTACTTTTGACACGAAAGCTATATCAGGATTTCTCTTCATAACCATGACACTTATCGGCGCATGTCTATCTCCTCGGAAAGCTGAGCATGACTTTGCAAAGTCGCTTTTGAACTGCGTGGAAGAAGCTGTTTTTGCCAACAGTTCCATGAGCGATGATTCTACATCAGGAAACCTCGGACCTGCAAACCGCTTTGTTGATAACCGATCAAGACTACAAAGCCTTCAAGCAATGTATTTTGTCTGTGTTCTTCAGACTTGGGAAGGTACCGATGGGGCCAAACGCCGAATTCGACGTTACCGATATATGACTGTGATCACTGTGAGTCTCTTTGACTTGACCTGCTTGATCGAAGCTCTAACTAGCCGATGATCTCAAGGCTGCTAGGAACTTTTCAATAAGTAGCGCTACACATAAGGGTCTGGACTTGACTGACGACCCCGAGGAATTGTGGGAACAATTTTTTACTAAAGAAGAGTTAATACGGTATTGTAAAGACTTGTCTCTCATCTATGTCTTGCGACTAACAGCACCTGAAAAGCTCACTAATTTTTGTCGCACTGCTGGAAACCTATTTCGCAATTTTCTACAGTAATCCCCCTCGAATGGTGATGGCTGAATTGCAAATGGATATCGCTTGCCCAGAGGCATGTTTCCAAGCCTCAAATGCGAAGGACTGTTTTTATTACATCCAACTTTGGACCGCCTCTCAGATTCGGCCGGGGAAGGTTTCTGTGCGCAAGTGTGTCCAAATACTATGCCAAGATTCCACAGTTCAAGATCCCAAAGAAGGATTCCAACAATTGAGCACACTGAATATGTTTGTCTTGGTGACAGGTACATCTCATTTCTCCCCATTCACAACTTAACTAACTGATTCCTAATAATGTATAGCTCTACATTTGCTTGTTTTCAGTTTACGGACGTCAGGTGTCGAATCGAGCTACTTACCACTTCGTCGTGGTTTGGCCATGTGGAAATCCGTGTGGGACAACAACGACATTCATTTATCACATGATGTATTTTACCATTCTTCACCAGAGTCATGGAAGCGTATTGGTTTTATGCAGCACGCACCAGAATACTGGTTGTTAGCCCACATAATTATTGAGCGATCCCACATTCCTCAAGAGGATGAAACTTCGTGTTCTTGGCTCAGAGGTAATGGGCTATCTCAATTTGATGAAGGCGATATGACTCAGGTGAACGTATTGATCAAGGAAGCTCGTCATTCAAGGGTAGAAACAGTCTGAAACTTGGCGAAGTCAAGAGAATATCGATATACAGTATGATCAATGTTGCAGTTCACATCTTGAATAAGAATGATATAGAGATGATCATTGACATACAGTAAATATGTCATTTATTCGGAACTCCCCCTGCAATCTTTTCATCGGTGAGGTAACATATTTCAAGCAGACTATAAGTACATATGTAGCGACTCGGTATTTTGACAAATTCGGGGCTAGGTTTCTGGTTACGTGGTTCTGGATCCTGGTAATCCAACGACAAAGAGACCCAATGACAACAGAATGTATTTGAAGTAAATTAAAGTTTAGAATGATCCACATAGTGCGCACCGAGCGGAGTGGGGGTGGAGGCGCAACGGAGTGGGGTGCGGGGGTACAGAGCCCAAAGGACAGGGGATCGGGGGATTCATACTAGTAGTGTGCTCAAAGTCCCAAGTTAATAATAAAGGACTGCCGAAGGTGAACTTGATTTTAACTTTATGCTAGTACTGTTAGAAACACGACGGCAGAATCCGAAATGCTGAGACATTGCCATCCCCGATTTACCTCCACCCCCACATCCAAACTCCGACGGGCTCGACGGTATTGCCGACAAAAAGGAAAAGGAACGCGTTTGAGAGTTGACGGAAAGTTGACTTTCACGGCCCACGTCACTCATACTAAGCCTTCCAAATGAAGTCGCTGGTGTGGGTGTTAAAAGCTACCTCCCCGCCTCCCCTTGGAGACTCATTATTAGGGGGTTTTATGAACGCCCACAATGGTGCAAATACAGATTTGTCTAGAACACTCTGAAGATTCCTCAGTATAGTTGTCGGATCCGTCCCCATGACGTAACTATACAAGATCTCTGAGGTAATATTCGACCTCTCAAGAGAAGTGCACGACCCGACTACTTCACCACTTGCTAGAAATTGCTTGAATACACATATATGTTCGTCAAATGGTACTTAGATCGTTACGGTAAATTCACCTAGCCGTCAAAACAAAGCATCAGAACAATATGCTCACCATATCTTAGCCGGGTTCGCTGACCTTGTCGGCGAATTCTTTCATCCTCTCAATGAAAGTCAAAGGACTCTCCCGAAAATTGGAAATGCACTAGTAATTCTGATGTTGGCCTAGCTGGGGAATGACATGCCTATGCCAAATAGACTTGTGATTTGATGTGGGTCTCAGCTTCGATGAGTTGTCAAGTAACGGTAAAGACAGTAGGCTCAGTACCGAGTCTTTTCGTCTCATCGCAACAAGATATTACCACCAAAGCTCACATGATTTTCCGAGGATATTTGATTGTAGCAGACGTCGGAGTCAACCCACAAAATTTTAGAGCCGGACAACCCCGTGGGGTTACCTCCGCTGCTGAAAGTATCGGGACGTAATCAGTAGCCATATATGAATTCCGGCGCCAAATGTTGATTTTGCCATGGATATAAGCTGCAGGGAGACTTTATTCAAGAGTGACGAATTCGACACTCTCTTAGAACGCCGCCAAACCTCTAATTTTTTACAAATCCCGTCGAAGCCTCTCGCCAAAATGCTGCCATCCATTGTATTACATGATTTCATTGGATATACACCGAATATTCTCACTGTGATTGTGGCGAGCTATATCTGCTGGCTAATATACGCTCTCAAATTCCATCCTTTGGCCAAGTACCCGGGTCCGTTGCTAGCGTCGGTCTCTCGATTCTGGATTGCACGAGAAGTTCTCCGCGGAAACGCACACAAAACTCAAGCAGAGCTACATAAAAAATACGGTAAAGGCATATGAAATTCGGAGTTTTAACCATGTTTCTCATGTCTCCTACATACTAATGCCAAGAAAGGCCATATCGTACGAATAGCTCCAAATGAGTTGGCTATTTCTGATCCAGAAGCTATTAAGGTCATTTATGGAGTCAATTCTGGATTCAAAAAGGTAGAAGCTGATCTATGATGAATTTGTGAATCATGCTTATGTTTTCCTTTTCAGACTGACTTTTACCTTCCGTGGCGGCCGGCCTTTGGTACCTGGAATCTGCTCATTCGTTGAGGGTATACGCTGACTTTTTGCTCAGGCAGATTCCCCGATCATTTCACATCCACTGATGAAAAAATTCACGGACAAAGAAGAAAGATTGTGAATAATATCTATTCGATGAGTAGCATCGTAAAGTCAGAGCTTTTCATCGACTCCTGCACAGAGCTCTTCATGGAAAGGATGGGAGAATATGCCAGTGACGGTCAGCAGATTGATCTTTCTAAATGGGTGCAATGGTACGCTTTTGATGTCATAGGGGAACTTTATTTTAGTTCCATGTTTGGTTTCATGAAAAAGCGTGATGACCATCAAGGATATATTTCCGCCCTGGAGACTATACTTCCTATTCTTTGCACTGCCAGCGTACTTCCATCGTATGCCCGGACCCCTCTCATGCTTTCTAGCTTTTTCATACCGTCTGTCAGGGCGGCACTCAAGTCTTTGGATAAGATTCGAGATGCCTCTTTGTGCTGTGTTCGCGACAGGATGGCATTGAAAGAGAAAGGAGAGCCTAAGAGGGAAGACATCTTGGAAAAGCTCTTCGATATATATGAGGAGCAAGGGGACAAGACGAACTTCAATGTTACAGATATTCAGGTGGAAGTCTTCACCGGATTGTAAGCAGACCTTCTTGATTTGCAGCCCGAGGGACCTCTGACGAGAACAATCCAACACTACAGATTTGCAGGAAGCGACACTACTGCTGTAGCGCTATCATCCATATTCTTTCATCTTATGAAAAATCCAGTTGCCTATAAAAGATTGATTCAAGAAATCGACGAAGCATCGGCTGCCGGCAAGCTCAGCTATCCGCGGATCAAATTTGCAGAAGCCATGGAGTTGCCATACCTTGCTGCGTGTTGCAAGGAAGGAATGAGGATGGTCCCAAGTGTTGGATTAACTCTTCCAAGGGTGGTTCCACCAGAAGGGCGTCACATTGCCGGGCAGTGGATTGATGGAGGCATGCGCGTGGGTATAAATGCTGCCGTGATCCATTTCGACAAGGAGGTATTCGGCGATGACGCCGAATATTTCAACCCAGAACGATGGTTCAGGCCAAATTCGAAACAGATGGACCGATATATGTTCCAGGTGAGAACCGTCCTGATAGTATGGTCGCGCATAATATGAATAACAATTTTTTTGATCAGTTTGGTGGCGGCTCAAGGACTTGCATTGGGAAAAATGTAAGTATGCATCTATTCCTCAGGCGCATTGATACTTACTGGAGACAGATTTCTCTTTGTGAGATACATAAACTAGTTCCCGAGCTTCTCAGAGGTTATAACCTTGAAATGGTCAATCCCACTGAGCAATTGACTTCCATGAATCGTTGGTTTAATAAACCAAAAAACCTTCATGTCAGAGTCAGAAGTCGAACGTCTAATGTGTGATTGAACCTAGCAATAGGAGGGTTTGAGTTAGTTACGGCGCGACCCAATGGTTTTCAAATAATTTGGATGGATTCTATAACATATTCGTACATTCACACACCCATTTACCTTGCTTCCGAATGACGCGTTCTATACTGATTTCAATTTTTAACGAGGCAATATGCCATCAAGCTGTATCTGATCAGCTTTCTCCTGCAGAACCATCAAGTTCCTTAACCCTAACGAAAGGGAATGAGGGAATTTCCGACTCGAACAATTTCAGGCTAGAGATATCCAACTTTGGTTAAATATAGCTTAGATAGGAGTCTTAAAACAGACGAAAACTTGACACAATCAGTCTTTAACTTGATAAGAAATTTGTCTATTATTTTGCTTTTTTCATTCCATACTTTAGGCTAAATACAAATGTATTCTGATTATTACATTAACTACAAATTGATATTCGATGCTATCCTTCAAATGTTGATAGCGCACACCTTTGAGTGATAGCTAAACCACGGGCGACAAGAGTTTTTTGCAGCACAATAAGCCTCCATAAGCCGCAGAATCTCTTTTCAACATTCTCTTTACCATTTAAATAGAGATTTTGATATTCTTAAAGATAGCTTCGGTATTGGAGACAACATTTGAACAAAATATAAAAAGAATTCAATACGAGCTACGCACCGTATTTTGTTTACTTCCAGCACTGTGTCAGTGGCCGTTTTTTAAAATTGATTAAGCTCCATAAATCCTTCTACTATGTGAAAAGTGAAAAACAAGAAACGAGTGTATAACGGAGTTAAAGGAAACGGGAAGTAATGATAACAGAAGGTGAATATACCAGGTCCGTTTCTAGATTTTAATCGTAGTATATTATGGGTCCCACAATTTTTTATAAAAATGAACAAATCCAAAACATGTTCCTGTCAGCTGTGGCTTCTGCGGATGCAGAAATCGTAAAAAACATTACCGCTTCAAAACTTTACGAGGTCTCATCCGTGCCACAATCGTTGTCAATACCCTCGCCACATGGGAGCACCTGGAGATTTTGCGGTCTGTGAGCTGTGTAAAGCTACAAATATAACTCTAGTTACGATATGCCTGTAATGTACCGACAGGTGAAGCCATGAAGGAACAGTTCACACCAACAAGCCACAAGGTTTGCCACCACTCCATAAAAGCAACAAATTTCTAGCCGTGGGACAGAGTATAGATTATGGAGAAAACCGTCAGATATTTGAAGGTACATACAATTCAAAATATTATCTTAATTTAGATAATAATATATCCAGTCATTGACCCAAGTTCGTCATCGTGATATAAGAGGCGACATCCAACCTTGCCTCAAACCCGTCTAAAACAGCCCAACACCACATATCTTCACAAACACATACCTATACATAAACAAAAAACCATGGCTGCAACCGCTTCTCGTCTTCCCAACCCGGGCCCAATCCACCCGGCCCGCGTCGAAAAAAGAGCCATCAAACCGAGCATCGCGCGGCCGATCAGAATAGCCGTGCATGATCCGCGCGACCACGAGGCCCCGGCCATTCTGCACGAGCCCAAACGCTACACTGCCGAAGACGCAAAACAGTCAGCTGTCATTCTGGTTAGTGGTGCTGGTGGAGGCGTCAGTGGTCCCGCGGGAATGTATCCGTCGCTCGCCGAAAAGCTGGTCTTGCTGCTGTCAATCCCATGTATTAGACTAGACTACCGCGAACCGGCTCAAACGGAATACTGCTCTGCTGATATTGTAGCGGCAATGGATTACCTCGCAGTCGAATTTTCGTCCACGCATTTTATCCTGGTGGGCTGGTCCTTTGGCGGTAGTCCCTGCTTCACAGTGGCTGCAACGGAGCCTGGTCGTGTGGTCGGCGTTGCGACTGTGGCATCACAAACGGCGCGCACCGAGGGAGTCACCAGGCTCAGTCCGAGACCGATGCTGGTGATGCATGGCACGGGGGATACATGCTTGTCGCCAGATTGTTCACAAAGTTTGTACCGTTCTTACGGGGTAGGAGGAAAGCGGAAGATAAAGTTGTTTGATGCGGATGACCATGGGCTGAGCCGCAATGCAGCTTCTGCAGAGAAGATGCTCTTTGACTTTGCAGCTGAGACTTTAGGGTTTGTGGAGGAATTGGAGAATCCTCTAACAAGAATACAGGCCGGTCAAGATCTGGCGGGAAGCAAGGGGGAGAGACTGAAAGAGATGGCCGAGGGGCATGACCTGGAGGGAGAGACATTGTAATCACTACATTAGGAAGGATGTATATCTATCAACTGTGATTACTAACGAGTTCCATGAGTAGCTGGTTAGTGAGGCCTAGTAGAGGGAGTTGAAAACGAGCCCAGAAAGTTGCGGCGTAGCCTGCAGGCCTACTAGGCTACATGTAGCGGTTTGACGAGCCCTGAGAGGTTGCAAGATGGCAACATAGTAAGCCTCATATGAGGAGTATTAACAGATCTGCACAGGTCTAACGCATCTGAGAAGCCTGCAAGCCGGTAGTGAAACCTTATACTTCACAAATACTCCTGCATAGTGTGATGTTGGTTGGTTGGGTAATACTCCTTTGCAGTGGAACATTCTGGCCACTCTGGTTTTGATCGAATAATAGTCGTCTATGTTGGTAGTTAGTATTTACTTGAAAACCCGCTCAGCATGGGAATTGTTGCGCGCCCCCCATTTTGTTCGCTCATCCCTAACCCAATTCGTCATAAACATGAACTTGAATTTCCCACGAATATATTCTTAATGGTTTTGATTATAATAATATTTACTTATATGTTTCGATTCTGAACCTTTAAAACATACCTTTTTTGATCATTCTATGGAGCCCTAACCCCAATTTCCGAACCCTAAATACTAGAGATCCGGCATAGATTGAAGATCAAAACCGCAATGACTTTATTATAGGATCTTTTTTTCCTACCTATAACGGAATTAGGTTAAAGGAGAATAAGCGCGGAAATTGACTTCAATATTTTTAATCGTAGTCACATATGATGGTACCTTATTTTATCTGCATGGTGTGGTTACTGGTATGACACACTAGTCCTCAATGTCAAGACATGCGATGTCCAGGACTTGCACATATACGCTGAAGTTATACCATGGAGCACATGTATAATAATTCTTTATCTTGAAATTGTGTACAATAAGTATTTTAAATGTTGGTACCAACTCTTGAAGTTGGATCAAAGCCCTATTCAAGCTGATTATCCGGTTTTTTCTGGTGTTCCAACTCCACGTATATGCAGTATGCTATGCACTTGTCGCTTTGAACATCTGACTATGCATAAAATTAAGATTATTGGCCCCTGTGCCGCTGGTAAATGCTAGCCTGTAGTTATCGCCCAACAAAAAACAGTCATCCAACCGCGTGTCGTGCGACCTGGCTAGTCCCGTTTCACGATGGCGAGGGTCAGCAAGCTTGCAGGACTAGTTGGTTAAATCCCCAGAATCGAATATGCTCGCTGGAATTTTTTACGTAGTGGGCGCTACTAGAGCCAGCCACCCTACTCTTATGTCTACCGTACTAGGGATAGATTTTAAATAAAATATCAATTCTCTATATAAGTAGTTGCGACATAATCTTTTAAAATATCATTCTGAAACTAAACTATGAATAAAAAGAACCCATATCAATATGATAGAGTAAGGTAGCTATGAAAGCAACTAATGAGAACATTTAAACACCCGATTTGGCTACGTAAAGATGTTGACTGTGTATTTAAAGATAAAGTAATCGAAACTGATTTCCCAAGCCTATTATACCATATTGGCTATTAGACTACACCTAAAGAGATTTTATAGGTGCACATATATTAAGATTTTTTAGCTAATCACATTATGTGAATTGTTATTCTAATCCTCGCAGGGTTAATACGTACAGGGTAGATCTTGTAGGACGGGGCGAGTCTAAAACGCCCTCTCTGGGTTGCAATGTAACCACAATAGGCATGGTTTTCGGAATGTCAAACACAATAGCAATTCTCCGAACCGTTTAGTATGAAGTCAGCGTACCACTGCGTATACATACTACGAGAGATGTTGGTCACTCGATACAAATGTTCAATGTTGGTACCTGGTACCGGCATGAACAAACAACAAAATGAGCTTCTAGATGTTACATCAACATACCTGTATAAGATCGTTCAAAAGCAATTCCAGTCTATAAATACGGCTTTGTGATCCCCCGATAATGAGTTTTTTTTTTCATCAACCCACAAAAGAATCTAATCAGCAATCCTGACCAACTCCATCTACAATCCTTCTTTACCAACCAAACCACAAACAAGCAAACAAAATGCATTTCACTCTCGCCTCTGCTGCTGCCGTGCTGGCCTTTACCGCCTCTGCTTCTGCTGCCCCCGCATCCAGCGGACTCCAGAAGGGCAAGCGGTACATCCAGACGGATGCGGGTGACTTCTTCACCACCACAATCGCCATCAACGGCTTGTATCATTACCCTATGCTTGCCCCGAAGGAGCACGCGGTCCCTGTCAGGTTCACCGGCCCCAGCGGCGAGCTGCAGGCCGATCTCCCGGACCTTAAGGGCGAGTACGTCTCCGGATCGATCACTCTGAAGGATACGTCCGTCCTTTACGGCCTGAAGGCCGCGTACTTTGGTGACTCGGCCGCTGTGGCGCCTACCTCAGGCTTCAACGTTGAAAATACCACAGTCACCGTCAACAAAGAATACTTCCAAGGCTGGTATGCCTGCGATGCGGGCCAGAACTACAGGCAGCTGTACTGGTCCGAATTCACCAACCAAACCGAAGGCATCCCGACCTGCAGCCCTGTCACCTTGACCACTTTTGAGGTCCTGTAATAAGTTGCACGGCAGACTTAGAACATACAGCGTCGGGACTTGTGAACTTCCAAGTGCATTCATTGATATGCGCATGTGTGCATATCAATTGATGCGTCCACTCATTTACACCGTCTTTTGTACATATTTTTTCTAGCTACAAGCTTGTATATACATAGATTTGAATTCAATGGAAAATTCCCAATACTCAACCCGACATGAGCACGATCATTAATCCCAGACTCATAAAGTGGCGCGTACTTCATACTACGTGGGGCCAGCAACATCTGACTTTGATTACATATCACCCGGAGCAGAGCAGGTCATGCAGCCTTCAAAGTTGCTGAGTGGCGGTGGGGAGTGAGCCTGAACAGAAGCCAAAGTAGACCACAATGCAGCCAAACGAGAGTTTATAGCATATTGATTACAGAGTAGTCGACACTCGACACGTCGTAAGGAGTAGGTTAAGGTGATTAATTCATAGATCAAGTGAGCCAATCAGAACGGCCAGAGCCAGCAGTCGTAGAAGGGCGGCCCCGCTTTCGATCGTCGGAGACGCGTTGATTGGCTGCAACGCCACGAGGAGAATTGCTATGCGCCACCGAGGCCACATTGCATCTTGACTTTTTGGACATACTTTGACCTACACACTCTCCCGGTCATCTCGTTCACTACATGCAAAATGCTGGCTGCAGCGAGGAACTTTTACCTTGCAGTCTTCGCGTTGTTCCTTCCGGCTCATGCCGCGCTGGACGGCTCAAAGACGACGTCTCCGTACGCTCTGAATGTTTGCGCGGTGAGCTCTATCAAGTCGTCTGGTGTGTTTTTTAATCAGAGCACTAAACAGTCATGCAAATAACAGTTCGACCCCCAGGCAAGAGTCTCGGATACCTGTTCCTCTTATGCCACGCTCGATGCGCTGAACGATGAAATCCACCCGATCCTCCACTCGATCACTCAAGACACCGATTTCTTTTCGTATTACCGGCTCAATCTGTTCAACAAAATCTGTCCCTTTTGGCAAGACGAAAACAGTTTATGTGGGAACATAGCCTGTGCAGTCAACACAATTGACTCGCAGGAGGACCTACCGCCGATCTGGCGCATCGAAGAGCTGGGAAAACTGGAAGGGCCGCATGCGGGACATCCCGGCAAACAGCAACAAAAAGAACGCCCCAAACAAAAGCCGTTGCAGGGAAGCCTGGGTGAGGATGTCGGAGAAAGCTGTGTTGTCGAGTACGATGACGAGTGCGACGAGCGAGACTACTGTGTCCCGGAAGATGAAGGGTCTTCTGGTAAGGGAGACTATGTGAGTTTAGTGGACAATAGGGAAAGATTTACAGGCTACGCCGGTCTGGGAGCACATCAAGTCTGGGACGCCATTTATCGCGAGAACTGCTTTGTCAAACCTCCATCTTCTGGTTCCTCTCAGCTCTCGCCACTGCACGGTCTACAAGTCCAGGCTGCCAACGATTTCCGCAGCGTGCTGCAAAAGGAGCAGCCCCAACCGGACGATGAATGTCTCGAGAAGCGCGTTTTCCACCGAATCATCAGTGGTATGCACGCTTCCATTTCGACTCACCTGTGCCGGGAATATCTGAACCAGACCACCAACGAATGGGGCCCTAATGTGCAGTGCTACAAGGATAGACTCCACAGCCATCCTGAGCGGATTTCCAACCTCTACTTTAACTATGCGCTCGTCTCTCGCGCCGTGGCAAAACTTCAGAAACATCTTGAACACTACAAGTTCTGTTCGTTCGATCCCGACCAGGATCAGGATACCAAGGACAAGGTTCTCGCCCTTACGGGGCATCTACAAAATCGACCACAGATATTCGACGAGGCTGTCATGTTCCAGGATGAGGATTCTATCGAGCTAAAGGAAGACTTCCGCAACCGGTTCCGCAACGTCAGTCGTCTTATGGATTGCGTTGGGTGCGACAAGTGCCGTTTGTGGGGAAAGCTTCAGGTCAATGGCTACGGAACCGCGCTCAAGGTGCTATTCGAATACGACGAGACTAAGAATGGCGAGAACCCGCTTCTACGCCGGACAGACCTGGTTTCTTTGATCAATACTCTTGCACGTATCTCGGATAGCATTGACGCCATTCGCAGTTTCCGCCAGGCAGTGGAAGCAGGCCACGACGAGATCGCATCTGCATTCCCTTCTGAGAGCACAGTAGACGGAACCGGCGACGAAGTTGAAGCAGAATCTCCCAAAGATGGTCCGCGGTTCTACCGACACGCAGACTCTAACGTATACGTCGACGATTACGAACAGGTCTATGAATACGGAGACGGAAGCCGACCGTGGGAAGAACGCAGAGAAGTCCAGAGTATTTCCGAGGCTTTCTGGCAAGAGTTGAGTGTCGTTTGGCGCACGTATCTCTGGGTCTTGAAGAGCTGGCTGGCTATCCCCGGCACAGTGTGAGTATCTCTATTTCTCCTTTTTTTGCTGCGCACCTTACTGACTGACATAGCTGGGAAATCTCGAAACTGGAATTCGACCGACTGTGGCGTTTCTGGCTGGGGTTGCCCGTGCCATTGCGGTCTTGGAAGATCAAGCTCCCCGAGACGCAGCATGAAGAGCTGTAATTTTGTTCTTAATTTCCTGCATAGATTTTGAGGCGTTGGGTCTGTATTTGTGATTTGCATAGCGTCATTTACCTGTATCATAATACACTCAGCCGCCTGTTCTTGGTGGTCATTTCCTTGTTTAGATGTTGATAAAGCTAGACTGAATCCAGGCATGTGATCGTGATGAGTGCATATACTTAGAGACTGCTCTGTCTTGTTCGGACGAATTCAGCACAAAAATCAATTGCAATAGAAAGTCCATGCAATCTCGCCTGAAACAGACAGCGCAAGGATATCTCGCCACTGCTGTCGTGCAAAGATTATTACTTGGTGTAGAGTTTCCATCAGCGGCTGTCGGCAAGCCCGAACGAGATCCTCGGCATCTCACGTGGTTGGGCCCCGCCAAGGCCAAGCGCTCCTCTTGTCGGCAAAGTCGGTTCGCCCGTCATCGCCTCTCCCTCAGCAACCCCCATCCTGTCAACTGCAGCATCGCGCGAAACCCCAGAAAATCGTTGTCGCATCTATTTTTTCGATAGCGACAGACAGTCGACAGTCGTCGATGTTCGCCTGCTGCTAGATAGCTGGCAATTATGGCGTCCGTATCGCCTCCCAAGCCCTGGGAGAGAGCGGCTGCTGGATCGGCCACTGGTAAGAAATCATACCCCTGCTCTACAATGCGTCGCAACTGACTGAGATGGTATTTCAGCCTCGCCTGCTGTCGGGACCTCGCCTGCGACTGCCACTGCAATGACGACTGCAGCGCCTGCGACGTCCACAACTCCAGTTGCCTCGGCTTCTGCGACGACTCCAACGTTACCGTCACGACCGGACAGCTTGACCTCTGTTGTCAACCAGACCGCATCTAATTACTCTCCATACGGTGCCAACAGAATCGGTGCCAGCCCTTATAGCTCGTACGGTGGATATGGCGGTATGGGCGGATATTCGTCGCCTTATTCGCGATTCGGCTCCATGTATGGAGGAGGATACGGCGGCTATGGAGGCATGTATGGAGGTATGGGCGGTATGGGAATGGGCGGCATGGGTGGCATGTACGGTGGGATGCCTGGGGACCCGAATGATCCCAATAGCTTGACAAATTCGTTCAGCCAGGGCACAGCTGCCACCTTCCAGATGATTGAGAGTATTGTTGGTGCTTTTGGAGGCTTTGCACAGATGCTTGAGAGCACATACATGGCCACGCACAGCTCCTTTTTTGGTAAGTTTAGTACTGGCTTGTGATATTTGACAGCTTCTAACTTGGCTATATAGCTATGGTGTCGGTCGCTGAACAGTTTGGCAATCTACGAAACACGCTGGGCTCAGTGCTGGGAATATACACGTTGATCCGATGGTTCAGGACATTAATTGCCAAAATAACTGGCCGCCCACCCCCAGCTGACGCCACATCGTTGACCCCCTCTGCCTTTTCCGCTTTCTTGAACGGTCGGTCTGCCCCGGCTACCCTTCCTGACGGTAGCCCAGCTCCTCCTCGCCCCTCCAAGAAGCCCTTCTTTATGTTCGTCATTGCCGTATTTGGCCTGCCTTATTTAATGAGCAAGATGATCCGCACCTTGGCTCGGTCGCAAGAGGAGGAAGCCCGTCGACACCAGTTGGTCGGGCCAAACGGGGAGCCCCAGAACGCTCCTCTCGACCCGTCCAAACTCGACTTCTGCCGCGTGCTTTACGATTACACCCCCGATGCCCAGAACACGTCAGGAATTGACTTGGCCGTGAAGAAGGGCGATATTGTTGCCGTTCTCGGTAAATCTGATCCTATGGGCAACCCGTCTGAATGGTGGCGTTGCCGTGCTCGTGATGGCGGTGTTGGTTACCTGCCCAGTCCGTATCTCGAGACTATCCAGCGACGACCTGCTGTGGCTGCCATTACAGCTGGGACGGGTCCAAGCAGTGCTCCCGGCAGCCGGACTGCCACCATGACTAACGCAGACGAGACCCAACGGTCTCAGAGCATGTCATCCGTCACAAAGGATAGCAAGCCTGCTATCAGTGGCAAGATGGGCGACATTGCCCCCCAGAGTTTTCAAAAGAGCGCATTCCACTCGTAAATGAGTTTTTTTCTTCTTCTTTTGATTGTAATTTCTACTTGTTTGCGTGTATAACGGGTGTGTTTTCAGCTGTTGGTATATTGGGTTTGAGCGTTTTTTCTAGAGTTTTTTCCCCGTAAATTTGGGGTTTCAATATCATGATATTATATCCGTTCTAGTAATTTCTGAAAAAGCAGTTAATAATATTATCAATTGATTCTGGTTGCATCGGTTGCTTGTTTATTTTCAAAGTCCGTATAAATCGTTCAACATCAGCTGCTATTGGTAATTGTATCAACATATTAGTGTGACTTATTAATTACCACCATGAATTGAAACACACTCGTCACTCATTCAACGTTGCATAAAATTGCTAAACCAACAGAAACGAACGCTGACTGGGTTCAGTTGGGCATCTCCAACACATATCGACCTGCAATTTTTCCCTGTTCTAAAGTAACAGTTAGCAAAAAATAATCGACGCAGGTTACAAAAACAAAATAAAAACGATCAACGAACCCATCAACTCGTACACCTTGCCCAAATCCGACAAAGGCACCGTCTTGAACGGCGCTTTGATCAGCCCCCTCGCAAAAAAGTCAATCGCCTCGTCTCCATCTTGCCGATTACCAACATAGCTCCCCTTGATGGTAATCATGCGCACCACGGTGTTGAACACGGGGGCTTTGAGGAAGGCTTTTCCCGGTAGCCCGACAGCGACGATAGTGCCGCGTGAGCGGACGTAGTCTGCTGCTTGCTGGAAGGGGACCTCGTTGGCGGTGGCGAGCAGGACGGCATGAGGACCGAGACCGTTGGGCGTTGCTTTTTGCACGTCTTTGACGAGGTCGTTGGATTTGGTGAAGTCGATGTATGACTGTATAGATGTTAGTTATGTGTCATCATTTATGCAATAGTGAATGTCTACCTCTGCTCCCAAGGATTCACACATGGCCTTTTTCTCCTCTCCACCGTCAATGGCAACGATACGAAGGCCCATTGCTTTGGCATACTGCTGGGCAAGTGATCCCAATCCACCTCCAGCACCGACAATGGCCACTGTCTCTCCCGGGCGCGCTCCGGACTCCTTCAGGCCCTTATAGACGGTCACGCCGGCACAGAGCACTGGTGCAACAGCGTCTAGCGGTAAGTGCTTTGGAATGTTAGACACATGAATCGCCTTGGCGAGGCAGTATTGCTGAAAAGTGCCATCGGTCGTGTATCCGGAAAGCAAAGCATCGGCGCACAGGGGCTCATCTGACTTGCGGCAAAACTCGCAGGATAGACATGATCCATTCAGCCATTTCACGCCAGCATGGTCGCCGACCTCAATGCTTGTGACCAGACTGCCCTTTGCCACCACAATGCCGGCGCCCTCGTGGCCACCGACTAGAGGCAGTTTGCGTGGGAGCGGCCAGTCTCCCTTGAGTGCGTGCAGATCTGTGTGACAGACGCCAGAGTACTTGATCTTGACGAGGACTTCATCGGGACCGGGCTCTGCGACGGGGATTTGCTTGTAGGTGACTCCTTCTCCGTCGCGTTCCAGCACCTGAGCCCATTGTGTCTTTGGAATGGCCATTTTATCGCAGTATATTTTGTTGATTCTGAATAGTCAAAGAATAAAATGTATAGAGATGTTTTAAAAAAATTTGGATTTAAGTGATGGGACCTGGTGGCTCTTATGTAATTATGAGATGCTTTACTCCGGAAACAGCGACAACATGCAATATTTCCTAATCGGGCAATTCCGCCACTTGACCGTGATCCACATCAGCTAATCACTGGCATTCCCCGCGCTCGCGTTCGCGCTCGGGTAGGCGGAGCTTACTACGATTGATAAAACACTAATTATGACTTGTTTCTATTATCTTGATCTGCCAATCTTGATAGTTGGTCAAGATGCTTCATTCGAAGAGGCGAATCAGCACGATTGCGGGGAAAAGGGAGGCTTTCAACCCCAATCCGACACCCCGCCTAGCAGGGTCTGACACTGGAGGCTGGACGATTATGCGAGGCTTAGCTTCTCGGCTTTCAATATTTTTTTTCATCGTTTCTTGGGGCCATGTCCGTGGACAAATGGAGCTTCCTTTGTCGTACGTGTAGCATGATTTGGCTTGTAGGACAAAGGGGGTTATCGGTCGGCACTAGATTGTGTTGGAACGAAATTTTCATTTAACGAGTACTTTCTTGCAGATAAACTGAACAGAATTTTGCAATCGAACTTGGCTAAACTACGAAGTAAAACGTGCATTATTAGTCTGTTGGTGACCTGACCTACTAGTACTAGTAACATATTACGTGACGTCTGGCCGCTTTAAGTTCCCGAGCAGTCCGTCGGAAAAATATTAATCAGCAGGCTTTCGTTTCAAGCCAAACTGCATGCCCCATTACTATTGCACGACAGTCCGACGCACAGGAGCGACTGCATCGGGTAAAGCGGCGTCCGTTATCAGCTTGGGGCAACGCTAGCAAACTAGTAGCCAGTGAACCAACAGGCCCCCGAGACTGGCGATCGTTTTTTCTTCGGGTTTGCTTTTGGGGGGGTTTTGGTTTTGGGGATTTCAGTATGGAGGACAGATTTTGTTTTGTCTGTCGTTTATCGTCAAAGCCTGTACTATCTTTACTTGCCGATAAAAGTAACGAGTTGCATATTTTCAATTTCCAAGATTGTTGAAAAAGACGTCGAAACAATCCCAGAATTTTTATTATTTCACCTGCAATTCAGGAACATACACAACAGCATTTCCAGATGGGTATATCCAATGACAAAAATGGCGACAGTCATGGTCATGCCGCAGCTGCGAATAACCAAGTTGCGGAAATTCCACCACAATCGCAGGTCGCACCCCAGATACCAGCCAAGGGCACAGATGAAAAATTGGCCGCTGGAATAATGAGTCGAATATGGCATGTCGTCACCTGGGTCCCGCCAGCATGTCGGTACGACCCCGAAAATCCGCCAAAATTGACTTTATCGTTGAATATCCTGTTCGGTATCGCGTGCACGTTTACCGTATGTAATTGTTCTTTTGTCAATTGATGTCGTGGACCTTTCTTACCGGCCCCTGATCATACAGGTTGCAAATTTGTACTATTCGCATCCACTATTGAACATCATGGCTATCTCGTTTGATATCAGCCAAGAGAGAGCCAGCACAATACCGACCGTGGCCCAGGCCGGATATGCTGCAGGTCTGCTGCTTCTCTGTCCGATGGGTGATATTGTTAAGCGCCGGCCGTTTGTGCTGCTTTTGATGGCGTTCACGGCCACGATATCGTTGGGTCTCTGTCTCACCAAGAGCTTTGAAGTCTTTGCTGCGCTGAACTGCATTATGAGCGTGACCACAGTGACCCCGGTTAGTTCTTTCATCCTTCCTAAAAAGAAGACGAACATTGAAAGTATTAAAGTATATTATTAGCAAATCATGCTCCCCTTGGTCGGCCAGCTCGCAGCCCCTAACCGCCGAGCTACAGCAATCGCCATTGTGGTCTCTGGTCTGCTACTAGGAATCCTCATAGCCCGCCTGCTATCTGGAATCATCGCCAACTACTCTTCCTGGCGCAATGTTTACTGGATGTCATTTGCCCTGCAATACGTCATCCTCGTGCTCCTTTGGTTCTCTATGCCTGACTATCCGCAAACAAACAAGGGAATGAGCTATTTCCGCATGCTCTTCACTATTCTACAGCTCATCGTCAAACATCCCCAATTGGTTCAGTCTTGCCTGATTGGCTTCTTTGTCTCGTCGACTTTTACTTCCTTTTGGACTACCCTTACATTTCTGCTATCGGATGAACCGTATAATTATTCCACCGTGGTCATTGGTCTTTTTGCACTCGCCGGCATTGTTCCCATGCTTTCCGGGCCCTTTTTCGCAAATCGATTCACGGACAAATTCCACACCCACGTTTCTGTTCTCACTGGGCAGAGTTTTTGCCTCGTTGGTATTGCAATTGGTACATATACAGGTAAAATAACCGTTGCAGGGCCTATTATCCAAGCCATCATCTTTGATTTCGGCCAGCAGATATCGCAGGTGGCAAACCGCACGGCTATTTACTCGGTTGAACCCAAGGCTGCGAGTCGTGTGAACACTGCTTACATGGTCAGTGTGTTCTGCGGCCAGCTTATGGGTACGGCTGCTGGAAATGATTTGTATGCCAGAGGAGGATGGGTTTTGTCAGGCAGTGCGAATATAGGGTTTATCGGTGCTGCGATGATTATTTTGCTTCTCAGAGGCCCGAAAGAAACGCGCTGGGTGGGGTGGCGAGGTGGCATCGACGTGAGAAACAAACGGGGTAATGAAAGTGATGATTCTGCGATTGAGCAGAGTCCGGATCTATCACGCGGTGCTGACCAGGCTGAAACAAATGACAGTTTGACGCCCGGGTTGGAAGATACTGCATCGCCCCAGCAAGGTGATGCGGAAAAGGGGGATATTCAACCATCTGCCGCATCGGGACATGTGTCAGAGCAAGAAATTAACAATGCCAAGAAGCCGGCTACGAAGGAAGAGACTTGATGCCATACTGATGGGTGAAAAACATACCGAGTGCAAGGATAGTGACAAAAACGACCCACACATGGAGCACTCGAGGAATTGGATCGTTACGGAACGATAATGTGGTATGTGGTATGATGCATCTCCCTTTTAAAACTGTCGATTATAAAATATCCAGTATTGAAAAGAAAAGGAAATTTCATTGAAACCATACAATGCTGCTGTCTATCACGTAATAATTACATGAAATGTACCAAGACCCCGTTCAACATCGCTACTAACAGGGACAAATGCCCAAGTCCAATTTTCGTAGAAAGCCTTTGTAATCTGTCATATCAAATACTAACCTGTCCCGTCCCTTGAGCCAAGCGAGGCGCAAATGTCATTTTTCCGAGAACCGCAAATGACGAAGCACCGCTGGCAGCAGGGATGTTGTTGGCAAGGTTTCGCTTCGTCGCAAACGCAAGCGTGGCAAACTTGATTGCTTCTTTGTATGCGGCAGGAAGCCCAAATTCGTCGCTGACGCACGTCTTGAGACCGTGGGCAGCCATGCGTTCGCTCAAGAAACGCATCAGTGTATCATTCCGCGTGCCACCACCGCTGGCGACCACCTTGGTAACCTTGGTCTTAGGGAGGATGAAGTCGACGAGGGCTCGCTCGATCGAAGTGGCAGTAAACATGGCAAAGGTGGCAAGGAGGTCCTCTGTCGAGGCTGACGAATGTCGTTCGAGAATGTCGTCAGCATACTTTGAGCCAAAGTCGAGTCTCCAGGCAGAGCGAGGGGGCGTGCGGGTGAAGAAGTCATGCGATTGGAGTTCCTTCAGCAGCGGTTCGATAACGGTACCCTTGGCGGCCAGCTCGCCATCCTTGTCGTAAGTGCGTCCGGTGCGCACTTTGATGACATGGTCTAGCATGACGTTTCCAGGACCAGTATCAAACGCCATCATCTTGCTGCGGTCGATATCGGCCAGTTGTAGGTTCGCAATGCCACCGATGTTTAGCGTCACCGTCGGCCCGTCGTTTCGGAAAGACACAAAGTCCAAATACTGCATAAGGGGAGCCCCGGAGCCACACAGGGCGTGGTCAACAGGGCGGTACTGTGTGACAGTGGTGATGTTGGTTAGAGCAGCGACCACGCCGGACTCGACTATGAAGTAGCCACAAGGGTAGCCACCCTTTGTCCAGAGATCAACCAAGCTCTTGCTACCGCTGGCAGCGTAATTGGCAATCTTTTGGCGATCAGGAGGTTCTTGGTAAACAGTCTGGCCGTCGTAGCCCAGTACATCGATGTCCTCGGCTTTCAGACCGGCTTTGGCAAGTAACTCATTGGTGGCTTCCGCATACACCGCGCCGGCAGCGTAGTTGACGCGAGTCATCTCAAACAGAGTCAAGTCGTTCTCAAATGCCTTCATAATCAACGGCTGTAGTTCCTCGGGCCAGTCGACAGTGAGCGCATCGATAAACTTGGGCCGGCTAGGATGGCCATCTGCAGCAATGTCGATAGAACACAACACAGCGTCCACGCCGTCAAACGACGAGCCGCTATTGAGACCAACAATGTAAGGCATTTTTTTGTGGTTAAAAGAAATTTTCCAAAAGAAAAGAAGGAATATGTTCAACAGCAGAAGAATAAGAAAAAAAGAGAAGAGACAACCAAGCTCGACTTATACCATTCGCCTTTCGGGCTGCCGCCGACTTCCCCTCACGAGACCCCTCATTCGCATAAAATAGTTCTCCCCGAGTCTTACCCTAGGAATAAATCCGCGTGAATGCTTGGAAAAGAAAGTGTCCCACTGAATGTATGACCTGTCTGCTGCATTGTGCATAGGTAGAACTCATCAACCGGGGAACCTCCATCGGGGAAGCCTCCGTCGGAGGCCTCCGAAGAACTCCACTTTTCCCCGGAAGACGCCTTGCTCTAAACGGAAATGCCTTGTCTGGGGCAAAAGTAGATACTTTTTTCCCCATGGCAAAAACCAGCGAGGCAACCGCACGAGGAGGAGACAGTGCTCTTCATTTTATTCCTGTAACGATAGCCGTAATCAAACCAACCTGGTATATATAGATATCAGCATGGCCCGCGGTTTCACTAGACTGTGCCCTTGCTAAACAAGATTCGTCTTCAGCTCATTCTTCCTTCCTTCTTGTGCGTTCTTTTACCTCCATTTTTTTTTTCTCTTTCACCATTCAATATGAAACTTAGCGTGAAGGATAATCGATGGGCCATATTCTGCTGTGCCATTTCGGCCATCGGAGCCCTCTGTTATGGCTATGATCAAACCTACTACACGGGAATCCAGGGCATGCAGACTTTCAAAGATGCCTATGGCAAGTACGACAACTCAAAAGGGACCTATGCTCTCACCACTAGCTTCACCTCACTCACAACATCAATCATCTACGTGGGTGAATTAGTCGGCGCTCTGATAGCTGCGCCTATCAACGACCGTTGGGGCCGGAAAGCTGTGTTCTTTGTAGCATCAATTGCTATTATCGGTGGCGGTATTGCTCAGGTAGCAGACAATGGTATTGAGGGTGTGATTGTGCTTGGACGTATCTTAGTTGGTTTGGGTATTGGTAACTTCACTGTTACTTGCCTCCTTTACATTGGCGAGATTGCACCGCGACAAGTCCGAGGCCCGGCGCTCATGATGTTTCAATTCTTGCAGTCGTGCTCGCAGCTGGTTGCCTCTGGAATCACCCAAGGAACGGATAGTATCAAAATGTCTAGCGCCTCGTACCGAATTCCGATGGGATTGCTCGTCCTTCTCCCAATTCTGATGCTTGCTGGCCTACTTGTCATCCCGGAGAGCCCGACCTGGTACATGAACAAAGGTCGCAGGACGGAGGCTGAAGCAGCCCTACGCAATATCAACCGTAGCAACAAGTCTTATGATCCAGCGAACGATATTGCTGCTCTGGATGAAGCCATTGAGAGACAACGGGAACATGAAACCGCCGACGAAGGCGCGTCGTGGAGTTCTTTAATCGTCGATCCGATCGAGCGCCGCAAATTGTTTTACTCCTGCGGCTCGATGATTGCTCAACAAATCAACGGCATTGTGTTTTTCTACTCGTATGGCGTCATCTTCGCTCAGTCACTGGGCTTGGCTCAAGCCTTCACGATATCTCTGATCACCAATATCTTGCAAGTCGTCGCAGTCGGTGCATCGGTGCTGCTGGGAAACAAAGTACCTCGTCGGACAAACCTGCTTGTCACAACCGGTATGATGTTCTTTGCGTACATTATCATCGGCAGTATCGCCACGCACAAGGTCACAACCGGACCAGCAATTGCCATCGTGACCATTAGTTACATCGTGATTGTCGCATTCAACTTTGGCCTTGGTCCGCTGGCTTTTACCTGGGCTAGTGAAGCCGCAGTTGGTCCCAACAGAAACAAAATCATGTCTTGCTCTATTGTCAGCTTCTTCCTGGCCACATGGTTGATTAGTTTTACCGCGCCGTATTTGTACTACGATGCTAATTTGGGAGCCATGCTTGGTTTTATTTATGCTGGAACGACAATCATTTCCCTGTTGTACATTTACTTTTGCGTGGGAGAGACAACTGGCCGATCCATTCTCGAGATTTCCATGTTTTTCCAGGAGGGAATCCCGGTTCGTCAATGGAAAGATCACGTTTTTTCTTTTTTGGAACAGGGCATTGCGATTCATGACAAGGCTACAAATCAGAGGGAACTGGAGGAGCATGTAGAGAAGGTTTGAGTGGGTTTCATTTATAGAATTCTCACTGCTGTACCTAAGGAGAGGAAAGAAGTTTTGAATTAAAGATTTTCGATAAATGTGAGATCTAATTAATTGCGTCTCTGATATTCGAAACCATAGAAATAGTTATTTTATATACCGATACAGATATTCTAGAAGCTAGGATGAGAAAGTTTGTAGCGCCATTTAGCACGATGCTACGGTCCCAGGAGTGGAAACCCGGAAATTGTGGCGAATATTCACCAGGATCTCCAACGTCCTTGCATACCCGGATGAACTTGATGTTACCCAGGACAAGACCCGTTCAGCCATATCCAAAATTTCGTCAATAGAAGTAATATCTCTAAACGCCGACGAAAACGACGTTGCATTTTGTACAGAGATCAGTACTGCATAGGAGCCCACGAGAAGTTGAATATCAGTCCATGTTGCATGCCCGTTCTTAGGACTGGATTGGTCATCTCTTGAAGCAGCATGGCTACCAGGAGGCGAGAAAGGTGTATGAACATCAACTCCATTAGTTGATTGATGGAATTGTTGCGCCAAAGTCATTATAATGACCTTCGAGCTTTCAATACAATCGCGGCAGAGAGCGAAAACCCATGGTTCTAGTTGGCGATCAGATGCCGAGGCCGAACCAGGCGAAGGCGTCACTGAAGTTTCGAGATCGTGGTAAAGCACAAAATATAGCACCGGGCGTGTGAGAATGGAAATGCACGCATGATATCGAAGGGATAGCTCTTTCTAAAAATCAGACATACGTCAGCAGATGGTAGTATTGCAGGAAGGGGCTATTCGTATTCACCATTCGTATCGAGATAAACGGGAACAGCATATAAAAGCTGCGTGCGTCTCGAACAAACTGTAACTCCAGGGGCAAGGATCGATACCATGTCTCAATATCCATAGATATTTCAGTAATAAAAGTGATCACCTCACGGGGCTGACAGTATGCCTGACCAGTTATGAACATGTTGGCCAATATTCGATTAAGGCACGATCGAAGCCACATATTGGCCGCTAGGTAATCAAAGGTCGATGTTTGGTCGTCTATTACTAAAGCCGGTGAATGAACAGTTCCATTACTAAGTAGAGAGGAGGGAGTTCGGAGAGAAGGCGAGCCGTCTATTTCGGATAAAATATCACTATAAACGGCAAATAGGGTTAAAAAAATAATGTTAGCCAAGGGGGAATGTTCACCTTTGTAACAAGTAGAAAATGTGACTGAAAATGAAAACTGAACTTTCAAGTGATCTGATATTTTGGTAAGCCATATTTCAACAATACTCGTTATCATGTGAGAAACATTGAGAGAAAGGCCAACCTTGAGCTATGATGGCCCGAAAGCCTTTCTATAGCAGCGTCGACAATTTGGAGAATGCCAAGGGCGTGAGAAGGCATGGCGTATGTGTACAAAAGAATATGGGCGACTACCAGCAAAGAAGGTACCATAACTTCGTCTGCTTCCATCTGAACTCGCCACAAATGCTGTAGTGCCAAAGTGAAGCAGAAATTTGGTATTTCGGCGTCTTCGTCTAGCAGCCATCGTAATCCTATGGTATAGATCAAGAGATCTTCAAAAGGGAGTTCTCCGACATGGATCCCTCTAGATCCGTTGCCCTGATGATGTGACAATAAAGAATCCAGCATGGACGATACATGCTCGTTGGAGAAAAATATGCTACTTTCTAGGAGCACAGAGAACCCAATAGGGAGATGAGAAGTGATTTCGTTCCAGCAATGCAGACAGTCCTTTGCAAGTGACCAGGGCAATACTAACCGAGAAATTTCAGGGGGCAAATTTTTCGTAAACTTTTTGTCATTATCCTCGGCCTTTTTCAAAAATTGAAGGACATCCACATTGGGAATAGTCAAATTGACACGCAGACGAGACCAGTACTGGAGAACCTTGTGGCCAGCACCATGATGAAACTCGGGAATTCTTTTGTAAGGGGTCGAGACAGGTGGAACACTCTCTGGCTGGAAAGGAGTACTTATCAGCCGTGGCTCTTCCAGCCTGGACAATTGGTCTTCCAACGTGTCTATACGGCCCTCTATCGCAGCAAAGCGCGAAAGCAATGCAGCATCACTAAGGGCGTCAGTCTGTCACACGTGAAAATGATTGTCATAATACCTTTCTATGTTTGCCACAATTGCGCGGTAGTGACAGGAGGCGCCATTTTCGACGCAGTGAGTACATGCGGGACGGCGGCCGTCGCATCGTGACTTGCGCCTGCGGCAGACATCACAAGCAAGCTGGGTTTTGATTCTTCCCGGCCGGGGAGGCTGCGGACTGTGAGAGTCTTCTGCCATGGAGACTCATGGCTAGTCTTAGTGAAACATTTGGTAGCTTTCACAGCAGTGTTGGGGCCTTCCTCGTAGTTCCGGGGATGAAAGTGTCGAATCATGGGGAAGGCGGAGAGGCGAAAGTCTCCGACACAGCATGCAATGTGAACTAATCCTATTCGGGTAACTACATCCAGTCTACTAACTCCGATTGGCTATATCTCTCATTGTGACACCGTGATTGGCCTTGGGTTTGTAAAACCTTATTAGGCGGGGCAGAGGTCCGAGATAGGAAATATTGACAGTATTTACTTGTAGAACCGCAATATTCGCATATGGAAATCACTTGAACTAATATAAGGTATATGACTATCTTAAAAGCTACCTGGATAACTTTTCAACATCACATTGAACAGCTTCGAATCTTCCAAGGCGTCCGTGGCAGTCGTCTTGAAAGGTTTATTCTCGGTAATGCTGCATGGAATTCCCTGAGCTCACGAGTGTACGCGTCTTCATAACTAGTCTGAATGCTACTATGAACATTTTCTCCATGCTCATTCAACTCGTCTACTTCCATCGTGATTCTCAATCCTCTGAAAAACGGCGTGTCGTAACAGATTTTCACCGATTTGGCCTCGCAAAACAATGCCACTTGGGAATCAAACCGAGGAACATGGTCAATGCCGGTCTCGTATAGACACTAAAATCTCTCTTTGGTACCTGTACGATTGCGGTAGTCAAACATGGTCGTGTACCATCTCGCGTTGTCACTACTTGCAAGCACTGATTCCGGAAGTCCCCCAAGTGATTCGCGCATCAAGCTGAGACTATGACTGCCTAGATTGGCAAGTAATGAACAATAATCCTTTTTCTTATCCAAATTTTTATCTGCATTGGGCTGCTCCCATGCCTCTGCAAAGAGTTGGTCGAGCCGGCGTTTGCGATCTTCGCTTACACTCGGAGGAATGTCATCGATGTATTTCGCCGGTTTGATGCCAGATTGGCCAATAAAATAGGAATTCTGTCCAATAATATCGCGTGCACGAGCATAATGTATACGCGGAATGGTAGCTATCTCTCATTTAAAAGCATCAAAGCTTGCTACGTATAGTCGCATATAGCCGACGAAAACTTGAGCTCCATTCGGTGCAGTCTTCTCGGCTTCGATTATTTTTTGCGCGCTCTGGATACTGAGAGTAATTAGTTTCTCGAAAAAAAACGGACTTGCCCGCCTCTAGAGCGGCGATAGTATATGGGGCATGATATTCGTCAGATGTGAGCAGAATGACGACGTCTATTTCTCGACCCCGGAATATTTCATTTGGGTCTGTAGTCGAGATTGGAATATTATAAACAGCAGCGCAATGATCTGCGGTTTTCTCAGATACGTCGCCAGCCGCTTTGATTTCGAGTAAGCGTGAGAGAAGCAGGAGCGTTGGCAGATGAACTACTTGTGCGACGTCCCCAGTACCGATGACGCCTACGCGGACCCTAGCGACAGACATTGTAAAGTAGAATATTTAATTCAAACGTGAACATGAATTATCCTTGCTATAAGAAGGACTTTCAGTTTTATAAGCTTTCTGGCTGTAAACAGCTGTATTAGTGACAGGCTGGAAGCCTCCGTCGGAGCTTCCCCCGAAGACAAGATTTTTCAGAAAGATGCCTTTCCCAAAACGGAAATGTCTTGTCTGAGGCAAAAGTGTGTCATTTTTCTACATGGCAAAAAGTGTCGACAGAAAATTGAAGCCTACGGACCCAAATAATGCGCATACAATAATAGATAGAGTATCAAACTCTTTAAATTCGATAAAACTATCGACCGCTGTATATCTTTACAATTCTGTAAGATCTAAATAAGATCTTAGATTTATTATCTTCTGTACTATTCCAAACATCTTTTGTATATCAATATCTCAAGTGCTGACTGCATTTGAGTCTCAATGAGTTCAAAGTGTTGGGATTATAGTATTAGAAAGAAGAAATATTATCGTGAATTCCACCAATGGCATTTCAAAAGCCGATGTGCCAACGAAGAATTTTGGGGCCAGCACTAGAGGGGTATACCAATTTATCTGAAGTTCAATCATCGACACGTGCAAAGGCCTTTGCAGCACTTGAGGTCAGTACGTTTGCTCATGGAGTACAAAAGCAGAAATATAAAAGTACTCACCGGCTCATAATGAAAGAACACGTGCATTTAGAAATCCGCTTACGATCAATAACTCATTGGTCGTGTCAACGTTTCACGTGTACGTTTTGGCTCCTATAATCCATGATAGTGAGAAATTCGAATCTGGTTATCCCAAACACACTTGCGCCAATCATTTGGACAATGGTTCCAGCGGAGAAGGGAGCCACTGAAAGGATTGTTGACTATCGGCAGAAGGCCCTTTTAGTCCATTATGAGAAAATAATTGTTTGTCGGTGTGATGGTGGGTGTATTATTTCTGTTCAATTGGCTTGACTTCAGTCAACTTTAGCCGATGTTCTTCTGACTCGTGTCTCTCGATTCCCATCGCTGTGCTTCTTGGTAGGCGATGTGCTGGAAATGGTGGCGTGCATAGAGAAGAGGCAGAGGGGGAGGAAGCCGTCGAATACGAGGTCAGCGTATTCTAAAATTGTTACGCTTAGTGTTCTTAAAGTGTTTTGTTGAATTGGGACAACGGCAACACCCACAAGACAGTGAATAACCATTGATTTCAACATCATAGACTGTATGGCTCCCCGTGATGGCGATTGGGGGAATGTAATGGACAACAAGGTATTCCTCGCCGATGTTAGCCTGGGCCCACTCGGGGATAGACAAAGATAAAGTTTTAACAAGCTCCTCAGCGCGGGAAACGTAGCAACCTTGAAGCTCAGCCATGTCAGTTTCAATAAGCAGTGAGATAAAGATGCTTCTATAATTGTGATCCCAGCTGAGGTGTTGTTCCACTGCGTCACTGAAGTCTGGAAGAGAGTCTTCTTCCTCGTACAATATGCCAATATCTCGTGCTTCGAGACCCCAATGGGCGTCATAGAAAGTTGCCGACTCTGAGTACTGAACCCTATAAAGGAGAGAGAGGATACCTTCCGAAGTGAGGTTGAATGTATCCATCTCATACTAATCTTATCTTTAAAATGCAAGTGAGAAATTTTTGAAATTCTTGCAAGAAGATCGTGAGACTGCGCTCAAACAGCTCATAAAAATGAGGCCGCTGGGTCACGTGTGTGACAAGACTGCTTGATTCTGCTGGAATGCTCAGGCTGGAAGATTATACAAAACTTAAAGCATTATTCACTCTGCTTGACTGTTTCCATTCATGTTTGACGTCAAAGAAACAGAATGTGCTATAAATGGTGTATCATACAAAGGTCTACTTATTTTTTTATAAAATGAAGCTTATGATAAGACAGTACAGTATGATATCTAGATGTAGATATACAGATTCACGTTATTCCCAGGCTGAGATGCCTTGTCCTAGTGTATCTTTCGTTTGCAGCTATCATCTGTATGTCAGAGCAAAGTGTGTCGTATCGTTGATGATTATATTAGAGATTAAACACGTCTATCACATGCACTATTGTATTCTTTTTTCGTCTTCAAATCGCCTATGCCGTCAACTTGACTGCCAAAAATCTTTTAAGCTGCTCAGTGTCTTCTGCAAAACGCCTCATGGCATCAGCTGATTTTTCCACGGCGCAGGCATCACTGTTAAAGGCCCAGCGGAAAGAATTCTCATCATTAATATATGAGACCAATGCAATATCTGCGTCTTGGGCTGGGAAGTATGTATTAGTAAGATCTTTTCATGGTCAGTCACATAAACTCACCAGTCGTGGCTGTAACTTGTGGGATTACTTCACCGAGATCATTTTCCAATTTTTCCAAGATAGAGGGGGCGATGGTCAATAAATCGACACCAGCCAAAGCCTTCACCTGTTCAATATTATGGAAACTTGCACCCATGACTTGCGTGCGGTAGTTGTATTTGCGGAGATAATTTTGCATCTCTCTAACCCTGGCTACTCCTATATCATCCGTGGGTGGTGATGGCTGTGAGCGGAACCAGTCACCAATACGACCAACATATGGCGCAATACATGTAACGTCTGCCTCGGCCGCTGTGATCGCTTGAACAATGCCAAACACAATTGTGATCAACACACTAACGCCGTGTTCGCGTTCCAAGATTCGAGCGGCCTGTATACCTTCCCACGTCGCACTGATCTTGATTCTAACCGCTTCTTTGGGTACCCCCTGCGGTTTGTATAGCGCAATTATGCGAAGGGCGGCATTGACGGTCTCCTGAGTGTTGAACGAATGCCGTACGTCCACTTCCGTTGAAACTCGGCCGGTTAAACGGTAGATTTCAGCGCCGAATAGTACTGCCAAGTACTCAACTGCACCCTCGAGTTGAACATCCAGGGAATCTCCCTTGGTAGCTAGACTGCGGGCATGTTTAATCGCACTCTCCACGATGCTTGCATACTCCGACTGCTGGGCGGCGAGGTATAACAAAGACGGGTTGGTGGTACCTTCAGATGGCTTGAACCGGGCAATCGACTAAGCTGGGGCGTCAGTTGTCTTTATTATACCGTAATTCTCGCACCTGCAGACTCACGCTGAAATCGGCCGTGTCGGCGATAATAGTCGTTCCGGCAGCTTCCATGCCACGGAGGGCGTTGGCAGGTTTTGATGCCATGGCTGGTGTATCGTGAGCGTTGAGACTTTGATTCAAATTGAATTGTGATATTTCCTTTTTTATAAAAATTCTTAAAACTGCTTTTTGAGAGAGAGGTACAACTCTACTAAACCGCGCGTAGAAAAATGCGGGGAACACACAGGCCGTGCACGTTGAGAGTCCGGAAAGGTCCGACGGAGCATTCCCCGACAAAGTGGGACCGGCTCTCTTCCGTCTTCCCAATTCTTTTATCGCCCGGTAATTTTCTTTCTTTCAGTTGCCTACGTTAACACAATTGTTTACAGGGACCCAAATTAACATCTGTTGGCTCGCTCTGTATCCAATTTCAAGACACTTAGAGTGTTCTTTCTCAATATTCGGTTCACATAATCAGGCGCTCTCCCTCTACTAAGCAGAACGCCCAGGACTGGCATGCACGAGGATACTTGTGGTAGCGTGACCAGCACTGTCTAATACAATTTAAGGACTTCTCTTCGACTATTCAAGAGCAAATATTTGAGATTGGAAGCGATTGAGGAGTTGTCATTCACTGGATACAGATATTCACCCCTGTGCTAAATTATACAACATTCAGCTTTATTAATACACCGATTGAACGACATCTGGACAGAATTTGAAAGTTAGACATGTAGGTAAATACAGAATTAGTGGTCTCCGGTGTCGACTAGATGTAAATCAAATGCAACATTGAACAGGCTACAAGTGTATTTCAAGTCCTTCTAAAGTGCTGTCTATGAAGCTTGTAGTCATTTCATGAAACCAGTCTACAATATATGTGAAGAAAACCAAGTAACAATGCAACGGTCAAATTAAAGTCCAGGGATTATTATAGAGTTGTCATTCTAAAATGCTACAATGGTGGACGTGCCAACGAAGTTTAGCTGGGCAGTACATACATATATGTATTTCAATATTTTTTTAATATGCGCTAATAATATACACCTGTGACATATAACGCTATTTATTTCTATATTAAAAATACAAGGAAACATGTTTTCTAGGTCTTTTTTGATGTATGTACAAAGGAACTAGTCATATTTGTGACCGTTTTTTGTACAATATCGTAGTATGACGACGACATTGAATGAAGACAAATACGACATGAGTTACATTATATTTTCAAGTAAATTAATGATTAATCGAAGATAATAGATTCTTGCTCATTTGGCTCTTCTCCCCAAAATGAAAACTCTCGTCCTTCTTGTTTGGGAGCACCTGGTAGGGAATAAATCAACGAACGCTTCCCCGAACACACGGCCCAACCATTGTCCTCCAGCCCTATTTTCATAAGTAATTTCCGGCTGGCCATGTTTTCCTCTGAAGCAATTCCACAGATGTTATTAATTCCAAATTCATCTTTCCAATAACGCATGATCCTCATAGCGGCCTCGGTTCCATAACCTTTGCCCCGGTAATGGGGCAAAAATGCAAATCCAATATCGAGCGGGAAGTTGGACGTTCGTCGTGTTAAATTGATTTCTCCAATTCTTTCACCACCCTCGTCCTTCAGGCGCACGACATATATCGCAGCGTCTTTGGACCTTTCACCGTGAAGTTCACTCGGTCGGGGCGCGGTGTTGATGCTAAGTCGTCGAACAGATGAGATGGTAAACTTTTCTTCGGCCTCGGAGTCCATGGTGGTATTGAACAAGTCCCTGATAAATTCGGTATCTGTACTCTGGAGTAGAGTGTACGTGAGGTTGGTTGAATGCAACACAGGTGCAAAGAGAGATTTGGGCGTGAGTTCTGCCATGATGTTAAAATCTCAAGTACTGATTAGATGGCTTCGAAATCGCAAGATACTCGGAAGTTCTCTTATATTATAGATCCTGACATCTATCATCACTTTTGGTGAGGTGGTAAAACGAATGAGGGGTTCTGGTGCGGCTGAATCTCGAATGTACGGCAGCCTGGGCGATCTGACAAAGCTTAGTAGTCTCCGGCCTCAATTTCGGGTTCCGAAAAGAAATCTGCATAACCAATCCCAGACATGTCTGACAATAATATCCGTCAAGGATATCATTAGAAAAGATTTTTTACATACTATAGACACAGTCTGCGATATGACTTCTCGTTTATCAAAAGTTCAAGGCCATACATACATAAGCTGTCTGACCGCTGGGATACGCGTCTTTTCGCCAACATCGCTTCTATCCTCAGGATTTGTGATGAGTCAATATTGGCTGAATTGTTTTTTCTTAAACTCCCGCGTTAAACACAAATTGCCCAGTTGACGGCTACGTTTGGATTGACTTATCAACACATGATTTTGGATTCAACCAACGAAACTTTTTAGCTCCAGCATATAATATTGCACTGATTGAAGAAGCCAGAAAGGTTCCAAATACACGTAGAACTACAGCTTCCCAGCCTTCTTGCCAGTCCAGGTGGCAATCGCATCCATCAATGGCGGACTTAACGAATCATATGTCTCCAAACCGACACTGCGGAATTTGCCTCGCACCTCATCCATACCCTCCGGCTTGAATCCCTGCTCAATAATACTCGAGACAAAAGCCGCAAACTGGGGCTCCTGCCATCCCTTTGTGGTGTCGGACAACTCGACATGAACAAAATCAAGGCCCTTGAAGGGGTGTTCATTCACGATGCGCCCATACATATGAACTCCGCACTGAGAGCAGGCGTTTCGCTGGATGGCAGCTGAAGAGTCGACGACGTGCAGCTTATCGGCATTCGCGGTGACTTTGACTTTGTCGACGGGGATGACGCCGACAACTGAGAAAAGGGCGCCGGCAGGCTTCCAACATTTCGAGCAGCCGCATGCGTGGTTGTGCAGCACGTCAGAACCGAGAGTTACTTCGACTTTGTTACTGGCACAGTGACAGTATAGCTTGCCCCCGGGGAAGTTTGGCTGGCCTTTAGTCAGACCGTTGTCGACGAGAGGGTGAAGTGATGGGGCCATTTTTATGACAGATTTGAGTCTTTATTGGTTGGAAAGAGAAATGTTGAGCTTTGAGAATTGGGGACCCTGGGGGATATTATGCGGGTTTAAATACTTGAATTTTTAATCTCAGACTTTAATCTCAGACTCATTAATATCAATTGATCTCAGGGCTTACGCGGACGGCCGGGTTAGGGCTACCGGGTGGTCGGCTTGCTTTTTGCCCAAATCGGGAAATATGACAGACGCAACCCCACTGGCTCCGACATCTCCTACATCATCCGCTGATGAATTAATCCACTTAAAAACCAGAAGCAGTAAACCTGTTAAGAAAAAAGAAACAATGGAATTTGATGGAAGATTTGTCTCGGAACTGACTGTTCGGACTTCGCGTGGGGCTATAAGCTAGAATTGGCTGGCAAAGAATGCTTAGCATAAACCAAAACGCTTTGATGCCACTGCTGTTTCAACCATAGCTCCCCACCAGCTCCGTCGATCGCGTTATAGTGCAGAATTAACATCAGGGGATGAGCTTTTCACGGCCGATTTTTCTCAGTCCACGAGCGCCGCGTGGGGAGCTGGACGGCCCGTGAGGGGCATCTTCTAATTAGAGCCTATAGTTTGATGGCAATAGCAATAATGACAACACAATTCGCAAGAAAGCATGTTATCATTCTGCATTTCATGTAATAGCTTACATAGCTTATACGCTCGAATTTGAGTGGCCAGCAATCATTTTCATTCTGGGTAATAGCTTCCAGTTTCCATGATCGATAAGACCTTCTTAGGAATAGTAGATTATGAGTGTAAGACGTAGAAATTAGTTCTATTGCCTCGTGTACAAAAGAAGAAGAGAGAAAATTCCCAAACTTAGAAAAAAAAACCTATACAGCACCACTCGATGCCCCGCTGTTGAATATGAGATCAATCCTCCTCTCCCGATCCCACACACGCTCTCCATCACTCCTCCGCTTGAAGTACAAGACGCGATGCATAGGGATAAATTCCAAGTCCGTTTGTTCGGACTTCCAGCGGTCAATCGGAACCTCTTTCTCGCCCACAAATCGGTCGATATATCCAACTAGGTAGTCGGCTGAGTTAAAAGTCGGGTCCCATCGGAGACGGCTGAGGACTTCGTCTGCGGGACGAAGTTTTGGGCCAGCGCTTACTTGAGCAGCCCCCATATTGTGTAAGGGTCGGAGAGATACGCTTCCTTGGTCAATTGATTCGGTGTGGTCTTCAGCGAAGTCTTCTATCGGATCATTGCGGAAATCATCATCCTCAATGTCGTCGTCTTGGAAGACAGCGGTGTGACTCCAAGTCAATTCGTCAAGACATAGCCAGTCAAGTTCCGACTGCTTTGCCAAAGATACATCAACCCATGAAGAAGAGGAGTCAAAGTAGAACTCATCGCTTCGGATTTGTCCTGCAAAGTTATTGAGGAGCGTCAAGAGGGAGATGTGTGCAGAACGACGATCAGATTCAATCATAGGCGGGACAATACCGGTATCTCCTTTTGCCAGGCCAATCAGAAAACAACCTTGATATTCTCCCTGACTGTCAATATCTTCCGCGTCAATTTTGGTAAATCGAGCAGGCCAGATACGTGCATGAATATCGGGAAATTTCCGATTAATATCTATTGACGTTAGCAACGTCTCATTTCGAAACTAAACTTAGTTTGCGTTATTGACTTACCAACAAGAAGGGAAACACATCGGAACTCCAGCCATCCGATTAATAGCCGCCCTTTTGCTGTTGCCCCTCCCCAAAATTGGACATCCACCTTGACGTAATTTGAGTAGGATTTAAGGAATTCAGAAGCACTTGTCTTGCGCGATCCTGTGCCTGCGATATCAACCCATGTAACTCCCTGTTTTGAACAGAAATTATCTGCGCGCATGAATTCCTGCTCAAGTGTCTTGACAGAGGGAATTGTGGCGGTGTGTGCAACATTAACCTTGGGTGGATGAATGCTGAGAATCACCAAGGGCTCCCTAGATGATCGGTGATATCTTGGCTTGCTACTATAATACGTAGGATCGTATATAATTTCCTTTCTCCAGTCGAAAGACGCATAATGCTTGAAGAAAGTGCAAATTATATCCGAGGCAGATACGCCGCCTGCACCTTGAAACGAGAGCTTACACACACGCGCGAGGAGTAAGGTGATATGAATCCCACCGAGAAATCCAAGCTTTGATGAATAGATGCCTCGATTCTTTGCCCACGTTTTGATAAACCGATATGCTAGACGGAAAGTGGAAAGGTCAGGAATCGTTCGCTGTAGATAGTCGAGATCCCGGATAGAGTTGAGTTTGAGTAAAGACTGCATGGGCAGGTCAAACAGAGAATCTGTTGATGGCATTTCTAGTGCCTGTGGCCAGCTACACAATTTTGATTAGTTCAAATTCGAAAACGGAAACTGGGCTTGGGGATTCCTACCTTTCTGCAACGCTTGTCGCTGCACAGTACTGCAAATCTACTCGGATACCCCCAGCTTCTAATTCTAGCATTGTACCAGAAGCCGCCTTGACCTTCCTGATAATATGAATTTCTTGCCATTCAGGGCGTCGAATTCTTTGCATTACGAGTGCAAAAAACGTGGTAGGGCTAATAGTGCCAATGACTAGACAATCAATGTCTGACGACGTGTCCCATATACCTAAACGATACGAGCCAACTGGAACCACGGCAAACGAGATGTTCAACCGGGTTTCCACTGCTGTATTTGCTTCCTTGTGCTGAACCATACGCTTGATCAACTCGAACATCGTTTGGCGATGTGTGACTTCATCCTCTGTTGGGAACATCTCATGGTCATCGAGGAGAGCCTTCAATTGAGTGCCGGTACCAAGGCTTTGCGGTGTCCTTTCCACATGGAACTTGTCATTTGCTCCTTCTATGGTTTCCGATTCGGACGTGGCATCAAAGTTCATTTTTGCTCGGATACCCCAATGGTCGCTACCTAAACATTCTTCTGCATTCGCATCCGGAAATCCAAAAAGATTGAAATTAGTCACCTTGAATGTGTCACCTTTTACAAATATGCGATCGTATCTCTGCGGCCGACTGTGATAGCTTCTTCCAGAAATGTCCGCAGCGAGAGTATTCTCGGTCGGGTCGTATGTGGCACCCTCTTCGCCTTCGTGCAAGATGACAAACTCGTCCCGATCCTGCGAGATTGCAGAACCGGTAACTCGGTTGGCAAAGTAACAGTCAATCAGGCCTGACTCGGAAAACAAAATCTCAAGGGACGACAAAATTGAGGCTCCGTGAGCAGTGATTGCATTCCGTTTCAATGCCGCATCAATCGTGTATGAGGAAGTAGTGATATTGAAGTCGCCTACAATAATCCAGTGATGATCACGATAATGCGTTTTGAGATGTCGAATAATAGTCTTTAGTTGGGAGTGCTTCGCAGCAATGGAACCATCAGTGAGACCACAAGTCAGATGTACACCGGTCACTACCAATGGAAGAAATTCATCTTCTCGAAATGATCCAATGTCTTCCAGCTGCAGCACCACAGAACCTTTGTGTCGTTTCTCGAAGGGTAGCCACTCCCATCGAAATCGCCAACGACTCAAAACAACGATGTTGCGTAGGCTAGGTAGCGGGCCAATTTCTGGTTGATTCGGAGGCCCATGAGTCGAAAAAGGGTACTGCGCATAAATCTGGTCGTTTTCCAAGAGATACGAAAGAAAGCCATCCGCAACCTCTTGTAGAACCAGTATATCTGCAGTGCTAGACTCGGCCAGCAAATTTTTAACAATAACAGGATAGCGCTCAGTTGGTGGCGGATGCATTGAGTCGATCAAAACATTGTAGGATGCTACGCTAATGGACGCCTTTGTGAGCTTTGGTTGATCCGATGCAGTAGAGGAATCGAAAGTTTTCCAGGTGCCTTTTGCATCGCTTATTTCAGCTGACTCGTAGCGGTATGTCACTCCTTTCTGAACGGCTTCCGAGCCTTGGAAGTCTTTTGACAGAGGTGTAGTATTGGACAGTGATATTTTGTAGTCATCCGAGAGTTTAATAGTCCCCCAAACTCTCATCTGGCCCATTGTCGTGCTAGAAACCACCGAGCGATCCCGGATCAAAACAGTGAGCTCTGATACCTGCCAGTCGACCGGGGGAAGCAATTTTGATTTCGATACAAGATAATCTCGCACTGAATCATCATTGGCGTCGCTTTGACCGACAGTCAAATGGGGCTGAAAAGGAGTTTCTGGTTGCTGTAGGGCAAGCAGAATTTGCTTCCGTATTTTCTGCAATGTTTTGCAACCATCACCGCTGTCCGTGATATAGATTGTGTCGCTACGCTTGTGCGCAAAGAAGTCCGCCTCGTCCAATCGTAAAGAAAACTCTCCTGTACTGTTGTCAACCAGCGTAGTGCGGACCACGTCAACGACGTGAGGCAATTTCTCTGGAGCTACAAACGGGTATATGAGGTTGATATGCGGCGGCCATTTCTCATACGCCTTGTCATACAAAGCCCGCAGCCGGTTCACATTGTGGGTGAGCGCTGTTGGGGGGATAATGCAAAGGGCTGTGTCGTAAGAGTTTAGAGATGGTGATCGCAAATCTTCAGATGTCGACGCCATGGCTATGCTGTTTTTCTGTAGCACCAATGTAAAATAAGAAGTAAGAAAGAATCGATAAAAAAAAGATGCGACTACACGCTTGACAGCAATGGGTATCTCAATACTGAAGCCGGAACAAAATCACTGGTAAAATCAAATGCAATGAATTATAATGCTAGATAGATAGATAGATACCTTGGGTACTTCCAATCAATATTTAAGTTGTATGCGATAAATCAAGAGTCGAAGAGAAAAACGAGCAAGAAGCATCAACGCCGGCGCAGTAATGACGGTCCGGATGGGTCAGGATGAGTCGACGTGAGTACGGGGGCCGCCGACCAATCGCAGCCGATCAGCCATCGCTTTGTTGACACTCTGCATGTTGCAAGCATGAAAATAGGAGATTTGCGTTGGTTGTCATGGAGCAAAAGGCGATCTAATGCTGGAGTTGCATCGTGAATGGGTCGATGGAGGTGGGATGGAGACGCGGAAGGAGGCTGAAGCAGCCCCGCCCCGCTCTTCTTAGATGTGACTCATCGGCACGTGCTGATCTTTCGTCTTCTTTCATCTCTCGACAAAGGTATACTGAAGCTTATTGCTTGTAATCAATGTATCGAGAAGCCATTGACACGTCCCATGCCATTTAATAACAGCCAAGCATTCCCGCAACCGCCATGAATACCGACCATGAACTTCACGAGCTGCGTCCAGCCGTAAACGAACACTCTGAAGCATGGCAATCGCCGCAGGAAATCGAAGTACCTGGCTTACCGCCAGCCGATCATGGAAGAGACGCGTGGATGGCTCTCGTGGCGTGTGTTATCGTCCAGCTCCCAATCTGGGGTAATCAAGCAGCATCTGCTCGCGATGGCTAGCACTTTGTCCTGACGGCAATAGGGTTCTCTCTTGCGTGGGGGATTTTTCAAGAATACCTCGCAAGCGCTGATATTCGTGGAGATAGAGGTAGCATTGCAGTGATTGGGACGACATCAAGCGTACACTATTCCCATTCCTTCCGTCCCAATGGCCAAGTATTAACGGTTAACCAATAACAGGGCATCTTATACATGCTCTCGCCGGTCACTTTCGCTCTGCTGACCAAATATCCACATATGCGAGGATATTGCGGCTGGGTTGGCGTTTTGATATCCGTTATCGGATATACTGCAGCGTCGTTTGCTACCGACGTGTGGCAGTTGATTGCCTCATTGGGAGTATTGTCAGCTCTCGGAAATGGCTTGTTGTTTACACCCACAACCCTATATCTAAACGAGTGGTTTATCAGGAGAAAGGGACTGTCACTTGGAACCATGTGGGCAGGAAAGAGTGTGTCCGGTGTTATTCTGCCATTCATTGCGCAAGCAACTTTGAATCGGTTTGGAATGAGCACTACGCTTCGTGCATGGGCTGTCCTCACGGTACGCTTCCCACATAACAAGTTTTAATTGATATTGATTCGTCCATGTCAACAAAACAGGCTGTGATAACAATTCCGCTTCTCCGATTCATCCGCCCTCGGCTTCCATTGCCCCCATCACACACACCTCGTCGCCTGGATATGGGTTTTCTCCGCCTTAGTAGCTTCTGGGTCCTCGAGTTGAGCAATATCATCCAAGGACTAGGCTACTTCCTTCCTTCTGCTTATCTATCATCATTCGCCACAAACATCGGCCTCTCTGATACGCTGGGCACGCTATTGCTTTCCTTATTCAACGGCACATCCATCTTTGGCGGTATTGTGATAGGCATGTTATGTGATAGATTCGACGTGTCCAACATCGTCCTTCTTTCAAGTGTTATGTCTGCCACATCTGTGCTCTTATTCTGGGGCCTTTGTCCCAACGATGGCGGCACCAGTCACCACCAGGAAGTCGTCGTCATTGCCCTTCTCTCGCTGTTTTCTCTCACCTATGGCTTTTTTGCCGGCGGTTTCAGCTCAACTTGGTCGGGGGTACTGCGCGAGCTCGAGCGGCAGAGTCCCGCGCTAGATACCGGACTGATTTTTGGTCTGCTTGCTGGCGGTCGAGGAATTGGAAATATCATCAGCGGACCTGTCAGTGGACTTTTGATCCAGGGGAAAGGTGGAAGCTCACTCTCCGGAGGCGGTTATTCGACAGAGTATGGACCGTTGATTTTGTTTACGGGTGTCACAGCCGCGTTGGCAGGATACAATGGTGCGTGGAGGATGATGAAAAGATTGGTTTGTTAAGGGACTTGGTAGTGTTTCATTTGGTCAATAAGTCCAACTATTTGAGTAAATGTTTGGCGATTCTCTGTTCTGGTGTGTGCCAACGCTAAATAAATAACATACGACACAAGACTATGCTAATCAGTGAATATCATGTTGAAATAGAGCCGACACAAATGAGAATAAATTCTATCGAACACCCGTCTAGCCCTATACACCCTGCGCCAAAAAGTAGAACATGCTGATAGCCAAGAGGATATTTTGTTACAACGCCAGTATATCCCAATGTAGAATTCGAAACGCTTCAAGTGGCAATACCTAATCACAGCAGCTGAACTACCTTTTAGGACTCTGAGCCGCGGCACCGTCTTGCTGAGTTGCGGTGCTCGTCGAATTGCTCGCTGCTATGCTCGCTACATTGCTGGCATGCGCCAATAGGAATTTGCAGCAAGTCAGTGTATACTTGCAGGCGCGAGTCCATTGCTCGTCGTTTTGGTTGAAGCCGAGTTTGATGCTGGCGTCACCAATTTTGTCCCGCTTAATTTCGTAAGGTAATTTTAAGCCTCCAGTGTTGACTCCTGGCTGGCCCCGACGAGACGATACTGGCACCGGAGTATGCTCGACGTAGTCGCCCAGTTGTTTAAGACACTCGAGAAAGGATACCATCGCTGCATCAAAGCGACGATGGACCCAGGGTAGGTTGAGCGGCATATCGCCGGATGAGTACAGATCTAAAGAGGTCACTTTAGCGGACGAGCGCGTTCTGTTCGTCTCAGGGGCTGCTGGGCGCTGCTGGCTGGACGATTCTGCCGGCGATGTTTGTTGAGATTCGAATTTTTCTATCTTTGAATTTGAGCCCATGGGTTTGAGGCGGTAGCCATGGAACTGAAAGCCCAGCTTATCGGCGATTGTGGCAAGCAGCAGACACGTCTGCCCCCAAGCAGCATTTATCTCTGCCCAGTCCACCGATGGAGTCGTCAAACGGCCCAGGCGTAGCCCATTAATCGTCCCAAAGAATCCATCATGACCAATACAGAAAGCATCGTTATAAACGTTTGTTCGCTGGAGTCGCTCAAGCTGTCTGGAGTCGTGATCGTATCGCATGTTTAGCGCGTCACGCTCATCCTGAAACTCTGCCAGCGTCAGAGCAAATGCATTCCGGTCGCGCCAAAAATTTTCTTCTTCCAAGTCCAGTTCGCGCGATTCTTCCTCCAATTCAGCGATTTCTCGATCAATATCGACTCGTTCTTTTTCCAACGCCAACAGTTCCTTGTACGCTGCTTCCTCCTCATCCTGAGACTCTTTGAGTGCTTTATTAGCTGCCTCGACGTCTTCTTCCGAAGGCACCGATGCGTTCAAAGTCTTCAAAAAGGATATGTATGCATCTCTCTCTTTCGTAGCAGTTGTCAACTTCTTCTGTAGGCCCTCAACAAGCAAATCCGTGCATTCGGTACAAATAGGGTGATCGATATCCGAGCGCGCCGATATGACTTCAAATAAACGATTGGCTTTTTCGGCTTCGTCTGAAAATGACTGGTCTTTTAAATCCTGCGTAGGCGACTTGATCGTCCCGTTGCCGTTTCCGTTACTACCGATGTATGCATCACGACTTTCTGGTCCACCGGACAGCTGTGGGGGAGCAAGTTGAGACTCGGTCAACATCACAAACGACATTCCTCCACTGCTTTCCCCTCGGCCGAGCTTTGGTGGCGGAACAGATCGTCGGTATGCAGGCGTACCAGACTGCCGCGAGGATCGATCGTAGAGCTCGCGGCGCTCCGCAGGGTAGGGGTGACGAGCAGACGGAGCATGGTTGGGATGATCTGGAAGCGTTTTACCTGTAGAGCCTATGTAGAAACTCAGTGCGTATTCACAAGAATATCAAGCTAGAATAGAGGACATACCGACAAGCAAATCAAAGGCAGCGGGGTTGAGCGACTCCAAGGAGCCGTCAAGCTTCAGCGGCGTCCGACACTTCTGGCAATGCATGGTGTTAGTATGGGCAGCAGCTGCTTATCGCACAGCCATAGTGAAGACTCCGAGAAGCCTTCGCAATAAATCTCATGCGCGTCTGGTATAGCACTGCAGATGCAGGTGAGAGCAACGCTGCTCAACCACGTCATTGTCCGCGGGTGCTGCGAGTGACAGTGCGCTAACCCCAATTACGACTAGCGTTATTCGGACATCTGCTGCGGCGCGCGCGTGCAGCAACTACGCGCCTCACTCAACGACTTACAGGCGAATTGCTATTGTCGAACTTATTTATTTTCCACAATCATATCAGTCTAATACCTGTTCTGCCACGGCGCCTTTACATCGAGAAATGGCGCATCCCTGAGCTCTGCGCTGCACCGCCTCTCTACCCCTTCAACAATGGAACTTCCCAGCAAAAGACGGCGTCTCTCTCCCTTACCCCAGTCTCATCATGATTTACAAGACGATGCCGACTTGCAAATCGCTCGTGCACGGAATGACAAAAAGCTAAAGTCGCTATTTGAAGGCATTTTCGAAAAGTACGGAAAGGATTTCAGCGATGTTGGTGACGAGATCGATCTCCGAACCGGCGAAATAGTGGTGAATAAAGGGCATGTGTCCCTCATGGGAAATGAAGACGATACCAGAGAGTCATTGAAAACGCCGCACAAAAAGCATTCTCCGCAAAAGGCATTGAACGTCCACGAGTCACACGAGCTCGACATTGCCGGTGACAGCGAAGACGAACTCGCACCCGATGGAAAGCTTGTCCTTCAATCACTCATAGCAGATGAGATCAAAAATGGTATTGGGTCGCCTGAAGTGGAAAAAAGTAACCATGGAATAGAATCTCCATGCGGAAACCATTTGGTTTCTAATGTAGAAGAAGTTACGGAGGAGAACAGGGTTCAATTGTCAGGCTTGGAATACCCTCGAGCGTACAACAATACATCAAAAGCAGCCGACCCCGTTTGGCAAGTTCCCGAAATCGATGCCAAGTTCTGGACACCACTTAAGATCCAAACGCCGCCCAAAAAAGAGTTGAAAATTACGGACACTCGTTCACCCTCGCCTCCAACAGCAGGATCTATATGGGCAATTCGCACGCCGGGGAGACCCCGGGGCGCTAGTTCGAAGAAACAGACAAGCACAAAGAAATTGACTCCATCACTGCCTTCAAAGCGCCGGCGCAAGAAGCCAGTTGTGCTCGATTGGAGTTTTGCAGACATGAAGAGTGAAGATAGCGATTCTGACGATCCGTTGCAAGAGGAAGCGCCGTCGTCCACCACTCAATCCATTAAAGTGCGCGGTCACAATAGCGTATCTATTACCCCGACGCCAATCAAGACCGTCGTTCGGAATCCTACCAGTGCCAAGTCACATAACACCGCACGCAAAAGTTCCGTCAAGAAGATTGAGTATGGAAGACTGAGAGAGTCTGTTTCTTTACCTGGAACACCTGAAGTAGCATCTAGCCCACAGAGGCTAGGAACCACCCCAACACATACGTCTGACAAGGAGATGAGCTCGCCTTCGAAAATGAGATCAGCGGAATTCATTCTCACGCCAGATGAAGTGAAATTGATTGTACAAATGAAGTCTAAATCTAGGGACTACACTTGGGATGAGATTGTTGAGCATCTTCCTGGTAGAACCGCGGATGATCTTCAGGGATGGGAGGAGCGCCATCTGAACCTGTTGGACAGTAATTCCACCACGTATGGTGGTTGGTCACGCGAGGAACTGTCAAAACTGGACGAGTTCGTGAACAAATCCGGTATTTGGTGGAAAGACATACAAGCAGCGTTGCCCACCCGGACCAGACGAGAACTAGAGTCTCAAATGATCAAGATGTGGATGGAGATGAATGCTCTTCGGGATGCTTTGGCTGTTAGGCCGGAACCAAATGAACAGGGCCAAAGTCGTCCCACCAATAAAAGCCTTGCTCCAAAACGCAAGCAGTTTCATTCTGTATATTCTGATGAAAATGATCCTGCATTGCGAACTGGTGATGTGATGACGAATCAGGACCTAGAAGATCTTCTAGAAGATGACTCTGAGGATGATTGGACCGGCATATCAGCAATAAAGGTAGAATCTCGGCCAGTTGAGAAGTCTGGTGGCTCCCAACGAGGCTCTCCTCGGAAAGGCTCAGCATCGCCACGTAAATTCTTTTAGTGTTTTCTGAATCTACCATATACCCATTGTCGTAAATTTATTTTTCAAGGTCATAATGAAATTTCATGCGCTCTCTGTTGCATTGAGCACATCTTCTAATTTTGTATCAACTGTGCCGCCCACGTTTCCAGCTTGGGCCCAAAATTTGGACAAATGTCTTGTCCCAGAATCCGTCAAGACAGTCACGATGCGGTGCCCAGGGCCTAGTTTCAAGGCAGTCTTCACCGCGGCGAAGCCTTTTTCTGTTTTTAGTTTCGAACACGACTTAAACATAGAAGAAACTCACAGTTGACTGCACTGCTACTTCCAATGAATATCCCATCTTTTTCCACAAGCCACCGCGCCATGGCTAGGGCTTGCACATCGGTGACTCGCACCGCGTCGTCAATCAATTCCCTCCCCGCCTCGAAATTAGCTGTTAATCGATTAATCCCAATGCCTTCGACAATAGAATCAACCTGTGGCCGCCTGCGTGTGCCTTCACGCTCCTTGACATCAAACATGACCCCATAACGGACTTTGTTGTACAATCCACTGCCTTGCGGATCCGCAAGAACAATGGAGATATTCGGAAGTCTCGGTTTGAGAAAACGCGCAACACCTGATATGGTTCCGCCAGTTCCTGCGCCTGAGATAAACGCGTCCAGTTTGCCGCCGCATTGGGCGTATATTTCAGGGCCTGTGCCGTTGTAATGTGCCGCGAAATTAGCAATGTTTTCGAATTGGTCGGTGAATAATCCGCGGCCTGTCATAGCACCTGCTTCTGATGTAGGATTTGTGCTTGTCAATTGACTGGCTCCAGCAACGGATCCCTTGTTTGGTGCTTCTAAGTTGGAGTTGGTCCGAGCTTGGGCGAGAGCTCGTGCTCTGTTCACAAAATTGCCAGGTTCAACAATTGGAGCTGGGGGTACACGGTCTACGACTGCTCCGAGCTTGAGAAGTAGGTCTGATTTCTCCATGGCTTGGTCGGACGGCATGCAACTAGGGTGGTCAGCATACGCAGTTGTGTCGAGTAAAGTAGCACTTACATGTGTGCAAGATAGCCACGAGCACGAGCAAGCGTAGCCAATGAGATACCAGTTGATCCAGACGTGCCTTCATAAATGACATCTCCAGAATAAGGCCTCAAAGAGCCGTCTCCTTCCGCCTGGAGGTTTTTTAGTCATTTCGCTCCTTTCAACAATAACATGCAAGACTTACTGTTCGGATCATGCTCAGCGCGACACGATCCTTGGGGCTGCCACCTGCTCCATTGAGGTACTGCATCACAGTTAGACGCTACACTTTAAATATATCGCAGTGCTTCTCTCACCTCAGCCTTTGCGAGAATCTCACAACCAGTTTCATCGGACAGTGATTTTATTCGGAAAAGCGGGGTGTTTCCAATACATCCCTCCACTCCTTCGACAATTGAAGGAGGCCCTGATCGAACCGACTTTAAGAGATCTTCTTCATGGGAGGACAGACTCGACTGCGATTTCTGATGCGAGGGTGCCGTGCCAAACTGGTGGCGATGGAGTTCTTCAAATGCGATCGTCACCAAGACGCCAGCGAGAAATGCACCGCCAATAAGAATTCGATTATGCTCGCTCATATTTTCGCACCGGAGATTTCCACAGCCATGAATGAATGCATGAGTGGGAAAGACTTGGAACATTTCTCTCAGTTGACAACATCCGCTGGGAGATCACGTGCTTGGAACTGTCTCGTAGCCAATCAGGGTCCTGGATCCACGTAATTCTATTTTGACCACCATCGACATTCGAAGACCACTTAATGAAATGGCTATCAAGGTCAGTAAGCAATATTGATGTTAAGAATGCATATGGATTGAAAGATTTCACGTTTTTTTCCGATCTTTCTTCTTCTTGATGTGTCTATTATTTTATGCATATATATATTTCGCGACTTCCACCTGTTGAACATTGAAGCATCGACAGTTTCCAACCTTCTGAATACTGACGTAGTGATCGATTCCATCTGTTTTTTTAGACTTATTTGCTACTGGCTCATTAACTGATTCAAACAGAAAAGTTCAAGATGCCAAGACGTGACTTTACTGACCTTTGATGGCAAAGGCGGTTGTAAGGCGTTGTCAGGTTCAATAGAAGAAATTGAGGGTTCCCAGGTATCATCAAAACACCTCTCGAGACGTTTACAACCAAGTTTGACACCGTATGCTATCAATTGATTTGTAGACGTTTTCTTGAAAAGTTTTATAAGTGTAACTGTAGTTTTGTAGATACATGTAAATATACTTATGTGATAGGATGTCTGAAAATCCCGAGATATCTCTGAAAAATTAAAGAAACAACTGATGATCATGCACAAGTGTTATTACGTATTGTATTATCACAGTATAAAGCACCATGCATAATCTTACACAATTCGTCATTGCTAGTATCATTATCTGCATAAAAACGCGTTCCGGAGCCTGAGCCTTAGCCTGAGAGGCATGCATAAAATCATATTAGGCACACACTAAAAAGCAAGATTAATTTCTTTACTAGGTATAGTATCCGAAGTTATTTCTAGAAGTTTCGTTTTTCCACCCAACTGCATTCGATTTAGAAATTCTCCACAACGTTTCCCTTAGGGGCCGTTTGCTAAAGCCTCTGTTGGTTTTAGTCAACCAGTCCACCCAACCGCGGCAGCTCTAAATGTCCTATTACATTGATATACATACGCTACAATTCTTGTTGAGATCTTCATACCCCCTACTAAAGGTTGCTTTACTTCGTTCTGAAAACTAGACACAGAATCTTTCAGCACTTAGTAGCCTATTTACGATTCAAGAAAACTGGTATAGAACTATAGACACATCAATGGAAAAGCAACGGTAATCAGCCCTAAAGCCTTTATGACTTGTAACACACATGGCGAATGAGCCTTTGCATGTAATAAGTCCAGCTCGCGTAATTACAGCGTGAAGTATTTTTGTAAGCTAAGTGCTAGCTGGCTACATGCCACTTAGCGGGGACAGCTTTACAGTCTCTGATTTGGGCGCTGTGCATGTAGGGGAGTCGAGTGTTCTAGGCTGCCACATGTGCAGCTCTCGCGCATAAATTCCCCACAGTAGAAAAAACATCATACATATTTATACTGTATCTATCATTCAAACATTCAAATGTTGAAGTTGTCATCGTCATTATCTAATTACCTCTTTTTACTTTCTCTCCCTTTGAGCTCTGCTTATACATGTAGTATAATTATGTGTCTATTAGATAGACCGATTCCGTCTATACCATTGCTTTTCTAAAAGTTCATTTTCTACCTTCTAGAATCAGTCATTAGTATTCTATGGTCGTTTTCTTCTGCTCGGACCCTACGTCAATTAGTCACCTCCCGCCTGATCTTCCCGCACCCCGCTCGCGTATATACAACTCCAATGAAGGCACGCCAAGAAAAGACATTGCTAAGAACCAAGAGGAACGCAAAACCTCAAATAACAAATGGGGCAGCGTAGCGCGGCAACGCAACGCGAACGACGCTAATTCAGGCGACCCATCAATTGATTCAATTCGTCAACTTGCGATGGGCTTTTGCGACTAACTGTTAGACTTTCGTTGGTTGATAGCTGTAGTGCAAGGCTCAAGCGTGCCCAATCGCTCCAACTTGAACAGATGAGTTATCTGTGTTATTTAGTATTTAGTTTTACTTATTTAGTGGCGTTAGTTTCCGTCATCTGGTTCTTCGAATTATCTTCGCAGATAAAAAACACCCTGTAAACTTGAGACTTCCATACTCAGCTGTTCAAAATGGCGGTCTTTGATTTATGGAAGTCGATATCTGCTGCCACGTTAGCTTACTTTTTCTACATCGCATGCCTGGGGGTTTACAGGATCTTTTTTCATCCCCTAGCCAAATTCCCTGGTCCCAGATATGCGGCGCTCAGCCGGTGGCATGAATTCTACTATGATGTATACCAGCCAGGGAAATTCATTTTTTGGATCAAAGAGCAGCACGACAAATATGGTGAGCAATTATCGATCAGGTTTTAGTCCCAGCAACACAGATGGACATGGCTCACGTATTCATTCCAGGCCCCATCGTACGCATCGCTCCCGACGAAGTACACATCCTCGACGCCGACTTCTTGGACATACTCTACAACAAGTCTGGTCGCGTCGACAAGTACGATTGGATGGCGAATCGCTTCGGCAACGACACAGCTGTGCTGACCACGGCCACTTACGACCTGCACCGCGTGAGGCGCAATGCCTTGAACCCATTTTTCTCGCGCCAGCGCATCATTAATTTGCAGCATACTATCCACGAGAAGCTTTCTATATTTATCAGTCAAATCCGAGAGAGTGTCAAAGCTGAGGCACCAGTAACGATGAGTCGTGGGTATATGGCGTTTAGCGAAGATGTGATTATGCATTATTGTTTTGGGTTTGATTACGATTCGTTAAGGAAACCGGGTTGGAAGCCTATTATGCAAGACTCTATGATGGCTGTGGCTTTTGCGGGAAACATGGCACTGCAATTTCCGACGATTCCAAAAGTGCTGAATTCGTTGCCACAATCGTGGGTTGAGACGCTGGACCCAATCTATGCTTTGGTTTATCGGATGCAGAATGTAATGCTCCTTCCATCACTTTTGGCAAATGAGATACTAACAAAAGAAACACAGGATTTCGGTCGACAAATTCGCCAGATGAAAGCAAAACTGTCACCAACAAAAGGTGAACAAAGTGTGGACGACACTAAACCATCGGTACTCACTGAGTTGCTGCACAGTGAGCTGCCAATCGAACAAAAGGCCGACAAAAGACTTCAAGATGAAGCCCAGGTACTTGTGGGAGCCGGCCTTTCCACCACTGGCTGGGCCTTGAGCGTGGGTACATACTACGTAGTAGCGAATCCTCAGGTCCTCACTCGCTTGAGGAAAGAATTGGACGATGCTATACCAATTTCTGATACTACAAACACAGCGGACCTAATTTCCAATCTCGAATGGACTGAACTGGAAAAATTACCTTACCTAACTGCAGTCATCAAGGAGGCAGTCAGATTATCATACACTATTGCATCAAGAAACGTTCGATTGTTGCCGAAGCCAATTCAATTTGGAGAATGGGTAATCCCTGCGCGGACACCAATCTCAATGACCATCCCTTTCATCAATCATGACGAGGAGATATTCCCCCAGTCAAGATCGTTTGTTCCTGAGCGGTGGCTGGACAAACCAAAGACAGCAAATGGGCAGAGCCTGGACAAATATTTCTTCGGCTTTGGTAAAGGCACAAGGTCGTGTTTGGGTTCAAAGTAAGTTGATTCTGTTACCAATTGATGCTGCATGCGACAAGAAGTCTAACCAATGTGCAGTCTCGCCTGGTGTGAGTTGTATTCGATTTTTGCATCCCTGTTCCGCGTCTTCGACTTTGAGCTGTACGAGACAGACATTACAGATGTCGAGCTTGCGCATGATTTCTTCCTGCCCTTCCCAAAGCTTGATACAAAGGGCGTCAGGGTATTTGTCAAAGAGAGACAGTAATACGTCTGTAGACTTGGGTGTCAGTCTGTTAATGCATTGCACAATGCACTGCACTACGATGAAATGTATTAAAAAAAAGAAAAAAAAATTGCGCTGCTGCAGAGGCCAGTGGCACCCTTTCTTCAAAGTAGTATCCACCCTGGTATTCTTAATCTTTCAAAAGACATGTATTTTGCTCTTAAGAGAAATTTCACCCATCCGGGTTATTTGCACACGTGGTTCAATGCATATCTCAGCATAATCTGCATTCTCAATCTCAAACCACTTTGGTGAGGGAGCCTGATCAGGACTTTATTTAGTCAAGACGGGTCTAATCGACCGCACAGCCGCAATGGGACAGCTTTCGCCAGTCCCAAGGCATCAACTATTTAAAGTCCGGGTGGTTGGAGTCGAACCCGCAGTGTTTCCGTTAGGGACCCACCCGCAAATTCCACTTCCGCCACTAGGCCAAAGCAGCGCTTATTGGCCGCCGCCAAAAAAAGTGGTCTATATCCCCGGAGTGGGGGCCAGTTTCTCCCCAATCACATCGATTGTATGCAGTTGTATAGGATCCACAGCGTTTTTCGTGTAGAAAATCAACACCAACACACCAGCGACTTGATGTTTCGAACGAGGATAGATCGGGCGGAGCAGGAACTCGGCGAGCTGTGTGTTAATTTCCGGAATTAATCGTCGTCTTCCCTTGGTTGGTGGGCAAGTAAAGGGGGAAACAACTCCGGTTCTGTCAACGCAAAGTATCCCTGGGCTTTCTAAGCGAAACCAGCATTAGTTGGATCCTAGAAAATGTCGGCATTGTCCCGAGAAATTGCCAGGAACTCGAGTCATCAGTATACGTGTCCATTGGCATCCAGTAGAGGCTGATAGCGCATGTTGATAGGATAGAGTGAAGTCGAAATGCTTGTTGAAAATTGCATTCCGTTGCTCACAAGTTCATCGAAATTGTAGCGCACGGTTCAAAATTAAAATGCATGTCATAATAGTCAAGATAGAGTCTAGTCATAAGTTTGACTATTCTCCTAAATATTGGACATATAGATTGCTGAAATGATAATAATAATGGAAAAAGCGTGCCAGATGAAAAAACTATGTGTTTTAAATCGGTTTTGTGTGTGCCGGAGCACACTAGACATTTGGAGCTTGGACCAGGCTTGGCGCCGGGCAAAATATCGAGACACTCGACCTCACCACATAACCAACCGCGTCCCCTACACATTTCCCCCAGGGTTGCCTGTTTGCTGCATCGCAATGGATTCACCCGTCGTGACGCAGATTTTCAAGCAGCTGTTCCGGCATCCAGCTTGTCAGTCCACGCGATCGGCGTCGCTGCGGAGACTCAATGCCACGGGGCACGATTGCTCGCCATTGCAGCATCAACACCAACAACGGCGATCGTTTCTGACCAAGAAAGGAAACTACTTGAAAAGCACCAGTACAAATGATGGTACGATGTGGACGAAGCGGGGTGACTACCCCCGAGACATTGATCAGCAACTGCGAACGTTTCCTCTGGTTACCGCGAAGGATTTGCGCAATCGTCGCGAACGACCAACACGGGTGAAAATGCTGACAAGAGAGTTCATCGAGGGTTAGTTTTGTCTTAAGAATTTGGCATTTCCGCTGCTAATGCCTTGTAGACAGTTTATACAACCCTCATTATGGGTACTTTTCCAAACACGCGACCATCTTCCATCCGGGCGAGCCATTCGACTTCAATCGCATCAAAGACGGGCCTAGCTTCCACCAACTCCTAGGAGACCGATACACGGAATTCGAAGACAAGCTCGATGAACAAAACCCCGATATTGCGCGGCAATTATGGCATACTCCGACAGAGCTGTTCCGCCCATACTACGGCGAAGCCATTGCTCGGTATCTAGTCACGAATTATAAACTGACCCTCTATCCATACCACGACCTGACCATCTATGAAATGGGAGCCGGAAACGGTACGCTGATGCTGAACATTCTCGATTTCATCCGTGACACCGACCCGGAAGTCTACCAGCGAACCAAATTCCGAATCATTGAAATTTCCTCCTCGCTGGCGAACCTGCAGCTGAAAAACCTGCAAGACTCGCTCAACAAAGGCGGCCACATAGGGCACGTTGAGATTGTCAACAAATCGATCTTTGACTGGGATGAATATGTCCACTCGCCGTGCTTTTTCCTCGCATTGGAAGTTTTCGATAACTTTGCGCACGATGCGATTCGCTATGACTACGAGACGGAACTGCCGCAGCAGGGAGGAGTCGTGATTGACACCGATGGCGAGTTTTGCGAGTATTACAATACAACCCTCGACCCGCTCGCAGCGCGCTTCCTCCGAACTCGACAGAGTGCCGCGCGTCGGCCGTTTGCGATGCCATTGCCATCGAAGCTGAGCCGAAGTATACGCAGTTCGCTCCCGATTGGAAGACGCGACTTTACGCTACCAGAATACATCCCCACCCGGCTGCTTCAATTCTTCGACATCTTGCGCGACTATTTCCCTGCCCATCGCCTGCTGACCAGCGACTTTAGCAGTCTGCCAGACGCAGTCCCGGGATTCAACGCGCCTGTCGTGCAAACACGGTACCAGCGCCGTACTGTGCCTGTATCAACACCATTTGTAAGACTTTCCTGTCTATCTAGTAGTCGAATGCTAACTGAACCAAAATAGGTCCACCAAGGCTACTTTGACATCTTCTTCCCCACCGACTTTGAAGTGATCGAGGACGTTTACCGAGCCGTCACCGGCAAATTAACATTCGTGTCGAGCCACCAAGATTTCATGGAGCGATGGGCCTATATCGAGGACACAGAGACGCAGAGTGGCGAGAATCCGTTGCTGACTTGGTACAAGAATGCCAAGGTTCTGGCTACCGTTTGAACATTGTCAATTATACATATTCAAAAATAATCAATAAACTACATGGGAATATTCTGTGTCTGTGATCGATGTTTGTATTACCATGCAAAACTCCTTGCTAGAAAAAGAAGAAAAAAGAAAAAAGAACATCTCTGCCCACCCAAATGTAATGTCCATGCACTCCAACCCAACAACGGTTAATGATTAAGGGCTGTGCCCGTCGCTTATATCACAGCCGAAAAAGAAAAAAGAAACATTGAAACAAGAATTATGGGAACAAGACGAAAATGAAAATAATAAAAATGTAGCACCGCTATGCACAAAAAAGCCCTTTCGCACGAACGAAGTGGCCGTGGGAATTGCAGTCATCATAGAACAACAGCAATGCCACCAATCAGACCAGCCACGACGATCAAAAGGCCGTAAAACTGGCCGACATCAACAAACGACGGACGCGAAGCGCCTCCAGTGTTTCCATCAGACGAGCCTGTTGCAGCAGCAACACCGGCATCGGTGCCCCAGCCAGTCCAGACCGCGTCGCCTGCACCGGTTGATGAGGCTGTAGCTGTGGCAGAGGCAGTGGCCGCAGTGGTGCTTGTGGTGTTGTAGTGAACAGGGTCTTGGGCGCCACAGGGGTGCTTCTGAACGCAGGCTGCTTGGCAGGTTGAGTCGCCGTTGCAGTTGGTCTGGCATTGGGAGTTGTAGGCGGTGCAGATGAAGTATGGTATCGTCTGGGAGTATTCGGTGGAATTGGGGGACTCGCCGTTGCCGCAGACGCAGGAGTAGTCGAGGGTTTTCTTTTGGGAATGTTGATTAGAAACTGACAATAAATTTCTGAAATGGGGAGAGTACTTACTGCGTCACAACTGTTGCTTGCTGTGGAGGTGCTGTTTGGTAGCTGCATGCAAATCAGAGGGCAGGATGTCTCTTGCTGCTGGCACCATTGGTCTGTATGAGGAGCTCAATTAGCATCGAGATCATTTTGTTCGCAGTTCTGAATCATCTCTTACCACGCGTAGCCTGGGGGATAGAGTTGGGGTCGATGCTCTGGGCAATGGCCAGGCTGGCGATGGACACCGAGACGAAGAGTAAGTGTGACAGCATTTTGGCTGGTGTATGGCTCCGAAAACGAAGATGAGATGAAATTGCTGTAAGTGAAGAGTCAATCAGCTTTATGATGAGAGTTGAAGAACACGAGGGAAAAAACGAGATTGCCGATCAACAGGGTGGGTTATTTTTATCAAGGGGGTGTTTACCTCTGTTGCTGGCCAGGAATGCTTGTCGGGCAAGGGGTATCGCCACAGTACCAAGGTTCTAGATCGAGGCCGACAAATGATGGGATGTGTCAATTGAAAAATCGATGATTGCGGAAGGAAGTAAGTAGAAAGTTGGAGGAAATTGAGGTACGGAGTAGAAAAGGAGGAGAAGAGGAAGAAGGTGCGGAGCAACGAAGCTATTAGGATTTTCTGTCAAACAGAACCGCCTGGTCGGGGTGCATCGGCCAGCGGCAATTTTTTTGGTTGTAAGAAAAAGAAAAGGAAACAAACGGAGAAACCGGGGGATCATTATTAAATCTTAATAAAGTGACTACGGAGGACTAGTATCTGCCTCCTTTTTGTCCGATTAGATTAGCCCTATCTTGGCTCTCGCCGCCATTGTCCAGCGCGACAAACAGAAAACACAGCGAAATGGGAATAGCCACCGCCACTCGATAGCAAATGTTTCAGAGATGCATCACGCGGTAGTAACATTTTTTTTTGGTTGAGGCGGTTTTGGGTGAGACAAGCATGTCAAGGTATCAACATCTCCGCATTCTAAAGTGATCTAAAACCAGCTAAAAATGCCTAAAGCTTGCTGCCCCTAAACCCCGGTTCGCCGCCTGCCCGGCCAACGTCAACTGGTACACGCAACGCCGGTGTCGTCTAATTCCTCCGATGACTGAAAAACTTTTGTATATTTACCAGCTCTTTTGAAACGAAAACATATCATTTCTGCTGAATTTGTGGTGTTGTGTCGGCGTTTGCTTGTCAGGGGTTGACAGCCCTAACCAGGTCAAGTTAGCGGATTTTCATGCAGCATGCACCCCGGTCCGTGTTGAGCCGGGCCTGCATAGAGAGTCTAGACAAAATCTTATTCTACTTCTGCTTAGCAGTGTTCGAGCCAGTAGTATGCTTTAGGCCTTAGATTTAACGGTGTGGTTAAATCTAGCCTTGAAATTTATACTTTGTCAAGACTTTTTAACGATTACGATCACAAAGCAATTTAATATTAGACACAGGAAAATTAATGGCAGTAATAAGTATGTACGCCGGTACGGCCTACCTAGTACCTACCCTGTAGAGTCTGTACAGGCTACTGGAATTAAAACTTGGAGAGACCCACGTATGTTGGTCGCGTATTGATCGTATATCTGGGGTGGATCTTGGAGACGACCAATAAGAAAGCATGATTGTTTCGATCCCAATTGACAAAAAGTCGGTATTGATGAACGAACTTACAGTGTACCAGCACCGTAAAATTCCAGTAAGATTGAAACTGGAGCGATGCCTGTACAGAAATTCGTCGACATAGGCGGAATGGTAAAAGGAATAGTGGTCGGCGAATGTGTTGTGAAGTCATCGGCGGTAGTAGGAAAATTCTACGATGTGACACAGAATTTAGCAGAATTTGTCAATAGTAACTGTGTAGTGAGAAGAGAATACAGCCCCAAGCCTCATCAAAGATAAGAGGATAGTTTCTCCCATGTATGGTAACGTTCTCCTAGAGTGCATTTGTGAAAATTCCACTACCCCATTGGTCTTGAGAAAACGGGCTTTGGTCCGTTCATGTAAAGGTTCCGATAATAGTATCTGTAACTGAACAACTCATCTAAGTCTGAGAATTACTAACGTTATATACACGTATATATGTATATATGTATATCCGTCAATTAAATCTCTGCATCATCATACTCTCTACTGTCTACTCGTATGTCCATTGTCAGTCTGGTTGACGCTAAGCACTTCAGGCTAGCGTCCGAGACTAGCGGCGACCTTGTCTTGACCCGCGCAACGAACCTCGACTCTCGACGGCAAACGCTCCAATGCGCATTGACGCCCCCCCCATGCAGCGGCCCGCTTTGCCTGCCTCGCCCTTGATCAACCCTCCCTCGTGCTGTCCTTTCGTCTGGCGAGCCAGGCCCATTTCAATATCCGTCGAATTCGGCCCTTTTTGCTGATGGATGGAGCATGCAATCGATGAGGAGAGGGGTTCGCCCGATGCTTCCGCCGCCGTCCAGCTGGCTGCTCCCGGCGCGGAATCGGTGCCAACCCCGATCAACCACAAGACCAGCAGCCAGCAGCACCTTGATACCTTGATCGCAGAGTCCATTTCTAGCGGTGTCAGCGTGTCCAACGTCCCTCCTCCTCCTGCTGCTGCTGCTGCTGCTGTTCAGTCTGCAATCGAGCCGCGGTCAAAGGCCGATCGACCCGTGTCTGGTGTTGTGCCGCCGTATTGGCGACATCAGCGGAACTATTCGCGTGCGTCCCTGGCCTCTGCTGACACCACGAGAAGCTCGAAACCTGCCATTACTCTCGAGGACCATACCGCCGATCCGGACTCGGCGACAACACGCGGGCTATGGGCGAAAAGCGTCACTATTGATGGGCATGTCGTTGTGTCAGGGCGGACCGGGGTGGGTGCTTATGTCGTCTGGCTGTGCCAAGTGCAGACATTAGACGTGAGTTTTATTTGTCTCTTTCTCTACAGCAATCGAAAATGCTAACAGCGAGTGTTTCCCAGGGCGGCCCGATGATGATCCGCATGCGATATTCTCAATTCGACGAGCTGCGCGAACTCTTGGTGCAAGCATTTCCCCACGCCAAACACGCCCTGCCGCCCTTGCCTCCGAAAAGTGCGCTGTTCAAGTTCCGTCCCAAGTTTCTCGAAAAAAGACGTATCGGGTTGCAGTACTTTCTCAATTGTGTGCTGCTCAATCCAGAGTTTTCCGGGTCGCCGGTGCTGAAAGATTTTTTGTTCTCGCACATCAATTGAACGATTCATTTTGCTGTACTATTTACGCCAAAGCATTTACATTTTGTGTCATATCAACGCCATGTGTTCACTATTCAGTATTAATTTTCAACGTCTATTAGCCGATTTGATTACATGCATGCCCTAGTGTACAGTTTCCGTATCCGACGCTTTATTGAAGCAAAACAACTCCGAATAGCGCCGCTGCTGGAAAGAAGATTTCATAAACAAGCAAACACCACAAAAGAAAGAAAAAGAGAGAGAGAGACCAGTAGTCAGTGACAAGAATCGTGAAGACCGACGATCGTATTAGAATGCATAGACCAATATCTAAGCCCCTGCCACGATCGTCGTTGTCACCCCCGTATGGCCAGGGGCGCCAGCAATGCCCATATCCTCTGAGCCTCGAGGACTAGACGATGCTGAGTTGGATCTCCAAAACTTGCTCTTGAGATCAGACAGAATAACCTTTCGAATGGAGATATTCGCCATATGCGCCATTGCAGCCATATCCTTTGGTCCGGGAGTCCCCGATGGGAAAATAAGATAGAGACCCGAGCCCTGGTTTTCATCCGGCCGCCATTTATCGTGATATGCCTTCTTTCCGGTAATGGGGAGACGGGGGAAGGTGTGGCGGTAGACTTTGCGGGTGATGCTTTCAATGGTCCTGGACAGACCCGTGATGTCGCCCAGTTCTTCGCATGGCTCGAAACCAAATGATAGATAATCGATACCAGCTTGGTTTAGCAGAGACATGGCTGAGAATATGAGCAGATCAGATATGCCCTTGGCGGCGTGCGGCGTGGCGATGCACGGGTCAATGTGATAGCCGTGGTTTGCACCGATCTTGCGCAAGGCGGCGAACCCATTAGCAACACCATCTGGACCGCGTGTGTAGATGTATGTCATCAGCTGCGGGAGCGAAAAGGGGTCATAAACTGTGATGAAGGCTTGGGTTTCGCCCGAGTTGTTGCGTTCTTGGCGCCATGCCTCGTAGATGCCCACGAGTTCGCGCTGCAGAACAGGATCTTCGCCTTGGGAAGGAATGTACACGCCGAGAGTGACGCCGCCCTTTGCAGGATTCAGTAGTTGCCTACTCTGGGTGGCAATTCGCTTGCCGGTTTGTTCGAGGAGAACCGGGTTGGTAAGAGGGTTGAGAACTCGTTCAGTGCCAAATTGAATGGTTGTCCAATTCTTTTCCCGAGCATAGGCAGTAAATGTGTCACTGGCGCCCATGAACGAGATTCCCCAGCCAAAGCTCTTTCTGTACTTTTTGAATTCGTCCAACACGGCAGAATATTGCTGCGGCTCACAGAGAGGGTCGCCAGCCACGATGGCGATGTCGTTGCGAACTTTGAAATAGAGGGCTGCTGTATGAGCTTTGTTGATGAAGAAACTGTAACTCTTGTCAAGAATCCCCATGTGCGACACACGGCCATACTTGACAAACAGTCCCTCCAGAGCTTTCATCGCTGCGAAATCCTCCAGGGTGAAAATCAACCCAGTGGTACGATACTTCTTGTCCATCATACGATTGATTTCCGTATCGACCGATCCCGACGACGTGGATGATCCAGACGAGGCATCGGATTTCTGTGAGAGATTGGAAGTTGACACGCGGGGAAGAGGCTTGCGTCTGATAGAAAAGTCTGACTGCTGTTGTTGGTCGTTGACAAGGGTCGATGCGTTGCTACTTAGCTCGCTCGTCGTGCCAGCTCTGCCGGTGGCGACTTCGTCCGCCTTGGTTGAGAATCGCAGCCGAGTGATCAGATCCAAACCGTCGCCGGTGACTTGTTTGGTAGGACCCTGCAACTGTTGCGCCATGGACTGGCCAATATCCTGGAACAGGCTGGTGGGCTTTTTGGCTGCTGGTGCTGCCGCTGATGGGTCATTTTTGCGTTGTTCTTTCTGCTTCTTTTTCTCTGCCAGTTTGCGGTCTTTCTTTGCCTTCTTTCTGGCTGCCTTTTCATCGGCAGACAGTTTCTCACCGACTGGGTTGTGGTGAGGAGACGACATATTGTGGGTTTTTGCGGGAGGTGGAAGGGGGAAGTGTGAGGAGGGCGTGCTTCTCTAGGAAAAGGAAGTTGCGTGTGACGACGGAGGCTAAGAAGAGAGTCCGAGTCAAGGATGTTTGGGTCACAGGGGGTGTGCTCTGTGTCAAATACGAGTCATATTATGCACAGGGAGGGATTGAAAGACTGAAAGAGATTGTTGAAAGTGACCGCGAAAGTGATTGACCGACTGCCTGGTCCGGAGTGACGTGGTTCATATGTAAAGTTGAAATGGCGAAACGGCCTGAGGCTGATACTTTATACCGCCCCCCTTTCCTCGTCGAGCTGGCAGTGGAGATGCGCTTGACAAATGAAAAACATGATCACACTCTTGACGAGAGAGCAAGTTGTGGTCTGGATGTCTGCGAGTTCCAGGCAGCGAAGTTTCCAGCCAGACAGGGCTGCGGCTACTGGCGGTCGCGTCTCGTTTGGGCCTAGTGCCATCGTATTCCCATAAATAGACTCACTGTCGGGCCACTGATTGGCTGTGCCGACTGTGCGAGGAGCGATCGCTGCCTAGCCTGCCTGTGATTGGACAATCATACGGGGCTCTTCAAAGCTTGGCTTGTGGGGATTTCCTATTTTGCTCACTGGCAGTAAATTCATTATTCATAGCGCCCACTGCACTGGAACCTTTTCATGAGATTGGCGACTATTAATAAGACCGAAGATCCCTCTGAAGCTGTGGCGGCGACGTGGCAGTGCTCATCTGCAGGATATTATTGCCTGCGTCGAATGGATGCCATTGAGTGAAACGATTTATGAAACACCATATTCTCCTTCATTCAGTTCGCGATTTAGCTCATGAACTTAATTGAAAAACATAAAGTAGAGAGAGGAGATTGATAATATAAGCAGTGTAACACGTGATAGCCCAATAGCCCCAATCAAGCTATGACGTATATCGATCATTTGAAACAGATTGGAAAATATGAGACTACCTACGTCGTATATTTTTTCGGAACTTTCTTAGCCCGGCGAAATATCGTTCAGGCTCTAAGTATGAGCAGTCTAAAACGCGAGATCATTTTCATCTGATTATCAATGCTGAATACGCGCTCTAGACTTGTGGTGACTTGTTTGAGGGCCATTTTTGCTTTATAGTTACAGCGCTAAAATAGTGAGTCTTCACCCGACTTTCGGCAGTTCAGAGTAAGTACCGACGCCAATGGAAGCTTTATTCACACCTGATGGATGTTTGTGTTCTGAATAGGAGTGTACTCGTGATGTTTCTGCTGGTGTTCAACGTATCCATCTCTGAGCGGGTTTTTTATCCTGTTTTGAAGATCCCAGGTCGCATTGCTAAAAAGAAACGGCGGGTTGTTCGGTGGTTTGACCACGGCTATAAAGGAGAATTTTCAGCCTGTCGAATGCGGGCGATGTTGGCGCTAAATCAAGAATACGTGGATCGCGATCCTACTGCGTACTTTTTCATTCGCCCAGCGAATAGAAGGGTTGCGCTTGGCGCTTGATCTAAATAATGCTCCCTGCGTATATAGAGGTTATACATCCGGTGCACTATAATTTATCGCCCCCCATTTCAAAACTAGAAAGTTACGAGGTCATTCTCATCACATCGACCTTTCTCTTCCGCTTTCCGACTTACAATACACAAAAATTGTATAAATGGTACGTAGCCACCTGTTTCGTTAAGCTTGGAAATCGCAGTTCCTCCAGCATACCAGAAAACTTCTAAATCACAACAAGAACTTATAGGCAGTCAAAATAAAAAGACCTCTCCTATATCATCCAAAATGAGATACACCGCTGTGTTTGCCTCCCTCCTTGCCGTCGCCGCGGCCACCGACTTCGGCAGCTGGAGTCTCTACTGTGGCTCTTCTGTAAGATTTGACTCCACTCGTTCCAAAGGCCATAATACTAATCATGAGCTTTCCTTTTTGTTTCGATGTAGTGCTCCGGTGGAACGCTGATCAACACTGGTTCTCTCGACACCAACGAAATCACCTCCTGCACCAGCCTTGGCGCTACATACGAATATTGCTACCTTGAAGTAGAGGAGTATCCGAACTTTTACCGTGCTGTTCTTACTGAAAACGGCAACTGTGCTGATCAAGAGGTGAACCCTCTTCTGAGTGCCGGACAGTGCACAAGCGCTGGAAGCTGGGAGAACTACCAGATCTACTATTATGCCTAAGCGATGTCTATCGATCATTTCATGTCATGCACCAGTCTCAATCCAGGGTTGATACTGTGTTGAATGATGGATTGAGGTATTGCATGATATGAATGGGTCACTTGTTTGCTAGACAAACATGTAACAATCAATGTATGCTACTTCAAGTTTCTGATTTCAAAATGGCAAACGTTATGATGGCCACGAAAAGATCACACTATTTCTCCCGGACAGACATGGCCCGCGCTTGTTTACCATCCTAGATAAATGGATCAAGCGTGTAAATTGATGCTCTTGCTCAGGTGCCCCAAGTGTGGTTAAGGGGGAAATTAACGACATAAACGCATGTACAGAAGGGAAAGCAACTTAATATTTTATTAGGACTGGTTTGATGATCATTTACACCTGTAGCATTGACCGCGAACTTAAAAGGCGTATTGATCACAGTGGTCACTGATTCTAGATATGCTATGTTCATTTTTTCGATGGAGGCAATTAAGACTTTTCTTCATGTGCATCTATTACCATCATTTTTCAGACTCAATTAACTACCACCCGTCACTTGAATAATCAAGGGTTGCAAAATATTTACACTACTGTTACATAACTTGTACCGAGAGGCTGACTAGAGACGAAATAAGCTTCGAATTACCATCCTCGATTCTTCACCTGTGCTTGAAATTTCAACCTTAGCCTTCCACATGGTTCAAGAATTTCCTTCAGAACCGGCTTCCACCAATCTTCATGTCCGTCCGATATGACCATTGCGGATGCGTATTCGACATACTTTGGGAAGAATCCGCTGTGTTCCCAATCTACAATACCAGTGAGTTTGCATTGATCCACATCCACCATAATATTCCGGGCTGCAAGGTCGCCATGTGTCAACACAAAGTTCCCCGATCCAGATGACGATTCACGCATCTTGGGAAGAAGGTGTTTCCATAAAGAGCGACAAACCGACGATTTCACTCGTTCAAGACACCAGTTATCAAACTCCTCCTCGGAGTCGAATGGGCCCATAGATTCAAACCCAAGGCGAAGTCGTTCGTAGAAATTAGATGTCTCGCGATGACCGATACTTCCAATATACGGCTGAGTGCAAGTTTGAAAAAGTTGTATTTGCTCTTTGAGTTGTTTTTTAATGGAATTTTGTTGCTCCTCGCTCATTTTGTGCCACACTTTGTCAAGAGAGGTCCCCTGGACGAGATCACTGACGATGACAATATGGTGCTTCCCGACTCGATAGCAGCCGCGATAGCCAGGGGCTTGAAGGTTTCGCTGTTCAGAGACATACTTGATCATTCGAGATTCCCGTCTTATAGCCTTTTAGATCGCCCGAGGCTTGACCTTGACGGCAACGATGTCTCCCGCAGTTGTTTTTGACTCAATGACTCGATTGCCAAAGTAGTTGTACAATTCATGGCCAAGGAACGGGTCCTCTATTTCTTCTGGTGTTTCTACTGCAGTCCTATCTTCATCTTGCTTCTCTTCTTTTGTCTTTTCGGTCGGCATGCTGCTTTGATAATTGGCGGAGATCGAGTGAGGATCGTGGAGTGATCAGCAGGACAGTAAACAATGACTAATTACGAAGAGGGCAAAGTCTCAGCCAAGCGGCGGGACCACATTTGTCAAGTTCGTGTTGGGCACCGCCCCAGGGATCGCTTCTAATTAATTATTAATTAATTGTTAAGGCCATGGTGCCTGAAAGAAACCAGTGGCCATTCATTGGCATTCAACAATCTGGGGGAACCATAACCGTATCTTTTCCTGTCGCCTTTACCAGCAAGGTGTTTTGGGCCGATGTAAAAGCTTGACACAGGGTCTAGACCATAGGCCACTATTCTGTCTCGGCCCACAAAGTAAAGTTCATTCATGATTAAATTTCATTAATAATAAACATTCATACTATGTACTGAAATGTACGGAGTACCGGGTGCGCTGACACTCCTCGGATATCCCGAGAAAATTTCTCGGGTTATCCTCAAGGTAATTAATTCCTCAGATTTGGGAGAACGTCTTAAAGAGCACCACAAACCAAGTATCCTAAGTAGCAATACAACTACTACACTGTATTTACGAGGGGCTCTGTTTCTTTGAATGCCAGAATAAAAAAAAAACAAAACAAAATAAAGGGTCGCTTCAATCCGGGGTTGCATCCATCGATCCGACCCCTGAAGCCCAAGTTCGGGATGTGGAGAACTTCCGTCCGAGCGAGGAGTGGCACCCGGAAAACCCGATGGCGAATACAATCACCCTGGTAGTAGCCAATAATTAATAAATGGATAAACTGGAGACGAGAGAAACTGGAGGTGAAACGCGGGGTAAACTCGGGGTCATTCGATTAATTTTCCTGGGAGCTGTCTCTTTTGTGGGAGCTGTCTCGCTGCTGGATTCAGCATAACTGACAACACCCTTTCTCTGCTTTTTGAGAATACCAAACTCAGACCTCCATTTTCGGCCACGTTGAACTTATTCAGTTCCATTGAGATATAATTATTGAACAAAAGAAAAAATGGGGTTCAACCAGTGCACGGCTGGTGATCCAAAGGTAGGAAGCTTCCAAACTTGAAGGGACTTGAGCTGACAAACTTTTCCTCCAAGTACTGGCCAGCTTACATTCGACATCTGGCTCTATTCAACGTCTCATTCATGGTATTTCTTGCCAATATGTACGCTGCCGGAATTGCAACGGGCTTTAGCGAGCTAGGTATGGAATTTCGAGTTGATTCCAGCCAGCTGGGGAAAACCATAGCGTATCCTGTGCTAGCTCAAGGAGTTGGAAACCTCTTATGGACCCCAACGTCCATATGCTTTGGAAAGCGCCCGACGATAATCGCTGCTCTGTTTGTCTTTTTAGCTGGCACAATTTGGAGCATCAAGGCCACCACTTTCAACAGCCTTCTTGCTTCTAGAGTTATTGGCGGATTTGCGGGCGGTAGTATTGACTCTCTAGGGCCTGCCATTGTTTCCGGTAAATTTAATTGCTTGGAATATGACAACCGCTTATTGACTTATATTTCATTTAGACCTGTATATGGAGCGCTATTTTGCCACTGCTATGGCCGTCTTTTCTTTCTCTCTGTCTGGAGGGTCTCAAATCGGACCGATGATTGCCGGTTTTCTGATCCAAGCTCGAGGTTGGAGATGGTTTTTCATTTTGTGTACCATCCTTGTCGCCGTGAACTTGGTCTTGGTTTTGTTCCTTTTTCCCGAGACGAACTATCGCCGCATTTATTACGACGAAGAAACTGCCAAGGAGGCCGACAAACAAGCGTCTCAAATGATCGAGTTTCAAGAGGAATATACGAACAGCGGCTCGACAGCAAGGAGTTCTAGCTTTACAAGACAATATGCTGGGTCATATTGGAAAGATCTTGTGGATTTCAAAAATAGAGGAGTCGACGACAAAGGGCTTCTTGGCTGGCCTCGGCAGTTCTCGCTTCCATTTCGCTTTATCTTAGTTCCCCAGGTTCTCTTTGCGACGCTCTCATATGGCATATTTCTTGCTGGGTTAGTACCTTATTGCGTTACAGTTTTCTTGGAAGCGGTGTTAATTTCTAATACCTTATAGTATCGTCATGGTGTCGACAATATCCCCTCAACTTTTGTCCCCTCCTCCATACCTCTTCACATCATCAGCCATCGGCCTTTTTAGTTTATCGGCTTTCGTAGGCATAGTCGTGGCATATCCTATTGCGGGACCGTTGACAGATTACCTTTCACGCGTGTTGGGAAGAAAGTATCATCCAGAGACTCATGTGCCCGAGGATCGTCTACCTGCTTTAGTTGTACCGTTCGTTATTGCACCACCAGGTCTCCTTGTCTTTGCCTACGTTATCGCCAAACAAGGGAGTGTCTATGCCGCAGCAACTGGTTATGCCATGCAATTATCGGGCCTTGTCCTGGTTCCATCTGCAGTCTTATCTGTTGTTGTCGATGGATGGCCGGAAAGTGGCTCTGAAGCATTGGTGCTTATCAATGCAGGTAAGAATGCCATTGCTTTTGGCGTCACGCTTATTTCGTCGGATTGGTTGGCTAGCGAAGGGCTTGTTAAGATGTCTTGGGAAATGACTGCTATTCAGTGGGCTATTCTATCACTAGGGGTCATCGTTTATTTCTTGGGTCCATGGGCAAGAAAGAAAACGTTGTGGCTGTTGTAGATTGGAAAAAGTACCCTTATATCATGGGATTTTGTAGTATTTAGAGGGAAATGACATCTTGCTTTTGTGTTTATTTTTCTTTTCTTCGCCTTTTTTCATGAAATGAACCAAACAAATTAGCATATAGCAATACATTTGAGATGGAGATTCAGGTGTCAGCATCACGAGAGGGTGCCTGCTTCAGTAAGCTCCTTGTCATCATCAATAAAATGATCATTCAGCTCGGTGTTTTCGATTTTATTTGTTGATTCTCGATCAGTGGTTGCGCCGTGAGAGCCTTTTATCGTAGTTTTAGGTAACTCTTTAATCGAATTTATTCCGAGAAATCCTAGAACTAATGGAAAAATGAATAGTAGCCATGCCGTTTTTATGCCTTGAGTGTAGTTACCGCTGTTAGGTGTCGAGCCATGTGGTGTAGTCTTTGTCAGTGACTGGGTTCTTGGGCTCGTCGGTGGAATATTGGAGTACCTATCACTTTCGTTAGTTAAGTTTTGAACCTTGAAATGATCTCCATGTTCTGAGTTGGAGTAAAACTGGACCGCTCACTTTAATCCTCTAAGTAAATGGCCACGTCAAAATACGGTTTATGATTTGGTATTAGCTTCATTGACTGGGAAACTCCCTTGAGCGGAAGCTCTGGTTGCTGGGTCCAGTTTTCGTCGTCTAAATGAGCACCGTGAGGGATTTCAGTGCCATCGGCACCTTACGCAGAACCTGTCGTCAAATCCTTGAAAGTAACAGGAAGAGCACTTGGCACCTGGACTGCTATCGTCTTGTGATTTTCAAGCTCCATTGCGTCTTTCAGGCGATGTGCTATATGATCAAGGGAAGACTTGCACCACCTGCCATGGGACGGCCCGACTACTGTAACGGTATTTCCCTGTTCCTTTTTGTTCGGAGGTGGAAAGACATGCATAAAATGTCTCAAGCAGTCGCGAGTGCGTTGAAGCTTCCCGTCAATTTCAACCTCGATGAGAAATGGGTCGTCTTCATGTTGAAAAGCAAATGCGGTATGTATTGTGTTGCTATGCGATGGCTTTTGCTCCAGTTCATTCTCTGTAAGCTCCCATTTGATTGTCCGATACGCCGCCTCTGTGTTATAACTGGATTTTCCTGGCAGTAGTTGACCGGTGAAAGACCAAAATCCAGATTGGCTGGAATACTTTTGTTTATCGATGCCAAGTCCACCAATTCCATTACCTAAAATAGAGATGTTCGGGATAACATGGTACGTCTCCTTGATGTTGACACATGTTGGGACGCCGCGGAGGGTTTTTGGGCCGTAGTAATCCGTAATGTAGAGGTTATTATTGCTCTTGACATTTCTGGCACCACGCTGTAGTGTAATAAGAATAGTAGCGCTCTTTAGTCGAAAGTCCTCAGGTTGATCGAAACTCAGATCCATGTAGACGATACCGCACGGCTTTTGATATTCACCTAGCACACCCCATCGCGATTTTGACATTCGAAAACGACAATCGACTTTGGCCTTCCCAATCTCACGGTAACACAGGCTGGCGCTAGAAAGATGGCTAAGCTCTTCATATCTTCCGCCGTAGCGTCGAGAGTACGTTGGCCACGATGTAAGGAACTCGTCCCTGACAATAGCTGCCATTTTCTTTTCTCCCTGATGAATTTTGAGAGCGCTGTGCAAATAGAATCTTTTCTCTCTTGATGCATTAAGGGGTAAAACCATAATACTCAAGGGCGTTCGGGCCTATAGCGTTGGGCCACGTCAGATCGTTACACAGCGACACCTTGACAGTGGCAGGCGTGGTTCCACACTGTTTGGATCGCCCTTTACTAATCTACGTTTCTCCTATTCACAATTGACTTTACTACAAAGCTTAGCGGCTGAAATTTACTACTCTCTGTTATTTTACGAAACTTGACGGTTTCCTTGCTAGGTATCGGAATGTCTCACGTTACCACAGTTCGTATCGACGATATGAACGAGAAAGTTGATAATGACGACGGGAACAAAACAGCCTCAATGCCATTGTGGAATTGCCTTTTTAAACCAGAAAAAAACACCGAACAGCAAGTTGAAAAAGCTACTCGCGTTCTTGGAGACCTTAGTCCCAATACATCCTCACGAAAAGATGCACCTGCAAATACGGTGGAATGTCGAAGAAAAGATAGTATCTTTGAGTTTTCGACCTCAGAGGACGATCTAAGAATCGAAATTCCTGAAGACTCCTTAACGCTTTTAGAAACAAAAGATGTCACTGTACACATGGAATTGAGCATTGTGGAGGATTTAGACAGTGTCCTCGAAACATTCTGTCGCTTGAAGAGGCTTGGAAATTTCGTCACTGCGGAACAATATTTCAACGAGAACCTTCGAAACTATCTTGAAGTGCCTCTAGTGATGATTGAATATGCAGATATGTTACTTGAACAAGGTAATTACAACGCGATAATTCTGCTCAATTTGGACTATAAGTCTTCCAAGTTAGCCGACCAGTCAGAATTGAAGCATTATCGAATGGATTACAAACTTCTTCAAACTATCGCCTCTATTCATTGCTACGGAAATTTCGACCACGTTCAATCCTACTTCCACGGATGGAACAGTTATATGCATCAGATGATATCAAAGAGAACCTCTCTCCCGTCGCAACAGGTACGTCACAGCCCTGATACCGCGACCTTGAGACTAAAATACACAACAGGTACGGCGCATTCGTTACATCATACAAATACTTTTAGAAACAGAACTTTACTCCTCTATTTTAGAAGATTACCCAGAATGGGAAAAGTCGCTATACAACGTATACGAGCGTCTGCGAAATGAAGGGAGAATTTGGGACGTTCATGATATTATGATAACAGCTGCCAGCATGAGCACGAAGCGCAATCGTTGGATAGACGAAGAAGCTATGAGCATAGACGGCCTTCCAAAGTTTCTAGAAACTTGAATAATTGGAGCTTACGAAGAATCAACGTATACCGCTCTCATTGACGTTTTTTCTATTTTGAGTACCACCCTGGTGTCAACAAAAATTTCCCTACCGAAGAAAAAATACATCGACATAGCAAAGCGCTGTCTACTGTGTGCGAGAGATCTCGCTACATGCATCCAAAAGAATTCACCCGAACTCACCAAATCACGCCATTATATCCGATGGATTCTTGCCGAAGAAAGCTTTTCAAGGGTGATCAACAATGACTCCTTAGTGGATCTTAGAAGCCATTTGTCGAGTTTTCCAGGCATTGTCATATGGATCTCTACTCTGCCGATATACATTCCACTCAAAAGAGAGAATCCGGGTTGGCCAACTTCAATTGACAAAGGTTTCAATATTAGCCTTCTTACAACCGTTTTTAAAGTCTCCCAAGAGCTTTGAGACCTCCGTATAGAGGAGATTTGTCGAAAGGAGTTGATATATCGCTCTTCTGAGCCGTCGTGTCTTTTGATTAGCTTCTCTTATTGCAGAAAGAGAAGCAAAATGATTTTCTAGGATTTCAAACGACTTGGTTATCTAGGTTTCTTCTCGTGAAGGACGAAAAGTCATGTCGAGATCTAGTCATAGAACTGACATCAACACCAGTGCCTTTTATGCAGTTGAGTCCCTGTCCTCTACTGGATTGGTGGACGGCAATTATACAAATAGCCCTTACTATGCGGTGGCTCTCATCAGACGTGGGATGGCCGGTTTCAATTCCCCTTCATAAGATAGCAGAAAAACTCCCTTGTTGGGTATGGTATCCGCTGTCCTTGGCCGAACAAGAAGGTATAAATCACAACAAGAAAACGAGAGGCTTTAATAATTTGATGGAGAATAGGGCTTTCAAGAATCAAGAGAGGCGGAAATTGACTAATGACCACGATGTTTAGGCTAAATCAACTTTTACGGAGACAAGAAAACCTCGGACACCTTGAAACTTCCAAATTGAGTGGATCTTTAAAAAGACTACATATATTTTTTTTTAGCTTGGGTCCCAATAAGGGTACAATAAAAGAACTAGCTTAAAATGTTTTAAATAATTGCACTTCAAAGCTGTTTCAAAGTGTGAAACTCTGTAACGTATGAGTTGCGAGTCACTTCGGTTTAGGCCTCTACAGAAACAAAAAGTTCGATAGTCTTAACTTTCTTCCAGTATACGTGGAATCAGGTAGATTTACTTCTTCGACCGAGAATTCCGCCTGAGTATGACCAGGTTGGCACAGCCATAGTATGTTTTTAACACGAAATATGAATTTGCCTCTCGCCTTCTACTTATCGTGGAATATAAGAATTTGTGGATAGTCGACCTTTCTTTCCAATCATTCCGGGCGTGGGTAACTTACTCAGATGGCTTCAGTAGCTTAAGAAGTTCTCCCTTATCCGAAAGTAAAGAAAGTCCATTTACGAATTGTATTTGTAGATTGTCAAATATAGAGACAGAGAGAGGGGGGACTCTGCACAGTCTACGGCTCGAAATTGCAATGAAAGTGAGTGCTAAAGCCTCAAAACAATCTCTCCCTCTCCTACCGGCCGTTCAAAGCCTTGTATATACATTTCCAGAACTTCTTCTGTAACATCAAATGTGGAGTCTGCATCTTTTCTTGCTCCAATGTCTCTTTGGTAATTTCTCTCCTTGACCCTTCTCCTAATTTCATCAAATTCCACATCCATGTACACAAGGATCCAGCGCCCGCCCTCCTGTTGAATTAACTTTTTCCATTCGTCGCGGGTTTCCTTGAATGCAAATGAGAAGTCGAGGATGACATAGAGAGGCGGGTTACCCCCGCTCTGCGCGGATGAACGAAGCATACTTTTAAGTTGTTGGCGTAGCGAGGACTCGGCTTCGAGCTGGTAAAATTCGTAATTTTCGGCTGGGTAGTCGATCTTGTAGAGGCCATGATGGGCGTGCACATATGCATCAATGGACAGGCGTGTTAACGTGGGGTGGTTTTCAATCAATGTATGGGAGAGGGTTGATTTCCCGGACCCTATTTCAAGTAATGAATCGAATGATATTAAAATCCACAATATATCTCGCGTGTTTACGCGGAATATTCTTACCTGCTAAACCGCAGGTCATTATAATTACCGGCCGCGAATCATCGCGGTTGTCGAAGACCAGTGATTCTAGCTGTTTTATGCTCGTAACAACTGGTGAGAACGACATTTTGGTGATAGTTCTCTTTCTTTGTTGTATCAATTTTTAAAAAGATACCAATAGCGGAGTACGTGTAATGTTCTATTTACAGCTCTAAAAGCTGATCAAATGAATAAGTGAGCAGTGTGAGAAACGTATTTGCACCTGTCCTACCTGTAGTAGCTACCCCCTGGAAAATGACTCATAGAATGCCAACCCCAAGCTTGCCCCACTACACATACATCCAACCAACCTCGTATTTCTTTTGGCTATAGTGTGCTGATATCATTTTGTTCTGATGGAGAAATACAAGGCGAATTGCAATTTGAAATAAATTCCTACACACCGTTCATCAATGACCTCATTAATTCTCTTTGAGCGGAGTAATTTGAGAAATCGGAAATATATCCACTTTCTTTGAAAGTGTAGATACTACATTTTATCTTACTTATGACTTTTTGACTAGCAATTTGCTAGGCGAATGTACCTTGAATATATGCTACAGTAGATAATTTGAAAATTCAGGAGATATCATGCACAGTTTTTCTTTACACGCAGAAGAATCATTGAGTTATATGGATGAATGGCTGTAAAAAAACTCAAAATCGACCGTCCATCAAGAATCTCCCGGTAAAAGTACTAGCAATTCGTATTCATAACACAAAAAAGCCATCTACCATTACATGTAGGTCTGCTGCTAGGGTTCAATCAAGTTACCCTCAGGATTTACAAAATCAAAATTTTATATTTTTCCACTGATGCTAGCTATTATTCAATTCAAAACAAATCAATTTTTCCAACAATGAGAAACATCATATCGATAAATCACGAGTACGTAGAGTAGTAGACCTTCGCATATCTGAAGTTAATTTATGCAACCCACGTGGCTCTGCATGTAATGTCGTTTGGGGTTTGAGAACCCAGGTTTATTCAGCCAATTCAAATGGTGCATTAGAAATGGAAATTTAACATTTATTGATATTATACGTCTAAGCTGAAGGGCGCCCCTATGCTGAAAACCCCTGAACAATGAAGTTTTGCAGCGAGTTTAGCCTGTATTTGTGTACCGTTTCGACGCGCTTATCAAAGCTGCAGCATAGAGCTTACACATGTACATGTAAAACATATATTGAGTGACTAGCGTTGACGATGCGTTAAGAACCTTGGCTTTATATACGTATTTAGATCTGTACGTATAGGTGGTTTAATGGGAAACTCGCTCCAGCTTGACATCTAAGCAGCCATGAAATGATTACCAGAGCCTTACATGGTCAGTTGAGCAAATAAAGCTGATTAATAAATTCCTGTAGCCCATCCGAGTCGTGGGTTATATATATCTACTGAGGTTGCAGTGGGGGCCGAGTCATCCAGATGTAGCGCGATGGCTTTGTGCCTATCAAGTACTAATCCAAGGAGTTTACGTACAAAGCCTTGCTAAAACAAGCATGTAAATAATTAAGATTTTTTGCATCGTTGTATGATTGGATCCCAGAGTATATCACGAAAAAGCTTGATTCGAGGTAGATAATTCTCCGGCAAAGTAATTAAACTGTGGGACACAGCTCTCTACCAATAATGGGTCCTGTATGTGATCACTAAAATTCTCCGTTGCTACCCTTGCCGTGTTAGCTTACATCAGAGCAAATTGCGGTTCGTGAAGGACATCCCGATTAGGAAAATGGTTGAGTTGGAGAAAATCTAAAGTCGATATCCTTAACGAAACTTTCAAGGTCAATTTACACCGGGGACTGCCGGAAGCTGAAGCTTACGCGTCTGGTTTATCTGACTGGGCTTTATAACGTAAAAGCTCAATAAATAAAGGAGATTCATGGCATAAAATAGCTATGGTACTTATTTGTAGAGCTCAACTGATGTACAGTATCCATAAGCACCATCACTAATGATATGAATCTGCTCCATATTTGGTGTTTGTTTAGTAAGGTTTGAAGTGATGATAGATTTCTAGGGTTACATGAACTACTTGGTGGCTTGGGATTCTACCCAAGTGCCGCTTTATGTTGAAAATTGGGAGAGTCTCGACAGTATAAATAAAAGAGACACTGCGCCTTTTATTCAGCAAGATTCTTCATTAAATTAACATTCAAAACTGAACTGATCAGAAAATAAGTCATAACAATGCTCCTTCAAGCTGTTGCTCTGCAGGCAATAATTGCTGCTTCTGTGCTAGCAGCCCCAAGCGTTAGTCCAGTGCATTCATTTCAGTGATGGTAACTTACTGTCAGACAGAAAGAGATTCAAGCTGGCGCTCCTCATGTGCTTGTCTCCGATCCATCGAGCCAGCAAGTAACCTCGTCTGATGCCTTTTCGTCTGGTGCCGGAAACAAAGACAATTCCAATATCTACGACGGCACGGGGGATGTTGGTACCGATCAGTACAGTAGGACAAATAGGTGGTCTGTTCCCTGTTGCATTTGACTTACAATTTCATACAGATTGCTACTATGGAGGCTGGCAAAGCTTTCCTGACCAGTCTCAATGGGTAGAATTCGACGCAATGTGGAACAATTCAAAGAGCGCCATGTCTACATCCTGCTCTGATCTTGGAATTGGATCATGCTCAAATGGTGCTGGTGCATTCGGTGACGGCGACAGCGGCGAGCAAATTGGTTTAATTTGGAACGCTATCCAACAGGTCGCAGAATCCTCGTTAGTGGACCATCGCTTCATCCTCGCCACCATATTGCAGGAGGTAATTTGAATTCTTTTGCCAAGACTCGTGAAGTACATTGTTCTTACTCTTATGGCAGTCGTCTGGTTGTGTCAACGTGTGTGGCACTACAAACCCAGATCCCTCTCAACCGGACAACCCCGGTCTTATGCAATCGGACGGTGGTTCTACATTTGTCGGTAACTCAGCAAGTACGTCGGATCAACAGCAGAGTATCATTCAAATGATTATAGACGGAACTCAGGGAACGTCTGATGGTGATGGTCTTGTCCAATGTATCAACCAGTACGGCAACATCTACGAGGTAAGGCTGTATTTTTGTAGACAATGATGGCCGAGAACTAATACTGAAAACCTCAGGCTGCACGATGCTACAACTCGGGCTCTGTCAACAGCTCTAATCTCAACGATGGCGAAGGTGCTACAAATTCCTATGTCAATGACATTGCAAACCGAATGACCGGGTGGCTATATGCCAATGGTGGCTTCGACAGCTGCTAGATTTGTTGTTTGATAATATCTGCAATTTTTCAGATACAAAATTCACATAAAGTACATATAAAGAATGAGGAATGATGATATTAATATTTTGGGTTTACGGACAAGAAACAGTGATTATATTTCATTTGAAATAATCCTGAATCAAGTAAACGTGCAAAGATGGTGTATTTGGGCATTTGTTTACGCTTATCTATATGATTGGGACAAGCTAAACTTCGCAGTACAGAAAAAATCAGACAATTGATTAAGTACCATAAGGATCTTAAACGTCGTAATTGAAAGTATGTTACCATTCAATGGTTTACTTCGCTTACGAGATCATGATTGCAAGCACAGCCTTGTAATTTTCGCTAGAAGTTGAGATAAAAATTCCGACACTTTTCGATATTGATCAAGTCAAAACCTTCCGTACCATGAATTCGAGTTTGTATTGAGAGACCCTGTATATGAGGTTTCGATCTCCTAGCTCGACATGACGTTCACCCCAGAAAGTCGACAGAAATGTCAAAGCGCCACTACTGACGAACATATTTTGTGTGAGATCCCTGAACGACAATGGCGATCTTTCCATCCACTTCCTTTGAAATTGTAACCGTCGTGAATGCAAGAGTTTTGCCGACCTTGCCGGTTCTCCCCTCAATCTCCAGGACATCCCCCTCTTTGGCTGTGGAGAGATAAGAGACAGACAGATCGGTACTGACACCAGTACTGGTAGCACCATGGGAGGCAATGGCCATACCGGCGGCCCAGTCAACTACACAAGCTGACAATGTGCCATGTAAAGTGCCCTTGGAGTTGCTGTGAAGGCTGCTGATGGGAAGCCGTGCTCTTATGATTCCGGGTTCGGCATGATAAAGTTCGATGTGTTCCAGGAGAAGGGCATAGATAGGGCTATTCTTCTGCTGCCTGTCCCATACTTCATTAACATGTGTGAGGAGTGAATACATCGCGGTGTGCGTGAACGCAATATAAATCGATGTTTTTGTGCAATAGTTCTCCGGTCACGAAGAAGAAAATGCCGCCGCACCTCAATATAGTTTAGCGGCGGCCGTCGCGTCAGCTTCGATAAGGTGAGAGCAATACAAAGCCGAACGATCAAGTTGCTTATAAAGAAGGTTAATGATGAATGTAGAGACTAAGACGCATGCCACTTATTTTTTTGGGAGTAAGCCTTTTCCAGTGGGCAGGACAACTGACTTTTGTAAATCGCGTTATTGGCCATAGTCGCGTATACCCAAATTGCGCTTGTTCCTTGAACGATTTTCTCTATGCAGTAAAAGCTGGAATTACGGAATTTACCCGTAAGGAATCTCTTACTTTAAAAATCCGCCGCCATGTCAAGATTGTATTCCCACACAAAATTTCTTTTTGTGTAACGTCCAGTTCATTCCTTAATTTGTTAGGCTCTCTCGCACAATATTCTTTAATCTAAGAGGATTTTATTGGAGAAAATCACATGAGACCCCTACATCGGACTTTGAAAGTTCTACAATAGGATATGCCCAGTTTTTTTTAGGCCACCATACAAAGAAGAGTTACTAGGTCAAGGAATCCCTTAGATTAAGGATTCGAATCCCGTGCCTAAATCAAGTCCTTGATCCCAGATTGTATAGTCACTGCCTCTCGAACCTTTTTTTTTGTCGTATATATACGTAAACAGAAAATGGACAAGCTATTCAACCGCGTTGTCTGATGCTCAGGATCGGCAATCGCCGAGGAAGCTTGCCGAAGCTATTCGGCAGAACTCCGAGAATTTCACACTGTTGGACCCTATCGCAAGCTAATTTGCTAGCTCTCCTTACCAATGTGCGTACGGCGTACGTAGTACGTACTAAAGCTCCTAGCAGCTCTCTGTGGAACAACGTCGATCAATAATTAGTTAGTCGGTTATTCCTTTAATGATGTCACGGACGTGTTTTCGCGTTCTTCTCGAAATTTTCCAAAAACCATATTTCCGACTACGAAATACGATTGTTGTTGATTATTTGCATATCACTTCGCTCCAAAATCGCAAGTGCCTCTGTTTCCAATTATTTTCTATCAACTCGGATGGTCAAATCTACTTAACTTGGCCCCAAAATGTTCTCCCAAAGCGTTCGGCCGACTGGGCAACTCCTTTTTCTTCTGTTGCTATCGGAACTATTGGTTGTCCCCGCGGTTGCATCTCTTCATATCCCAAGCCGAGCGCAGATAATTGACCAAAAAAGCTTCAATTTTCTGAAAGTGACAGAGCCAGCCACGGAGGTAAACGGGACAAACGTATGTTGCTATGCTTCTGATTACCACCCCGCGCTCCCCAATTGATCGTGTGTAACTTGGTCTCACCTTGTACTGTAGGTGTTCATTCCTCCTGTTTCGACACTGGAAAGTCTGCTTGACCGTCCATTCCACGTGTATGACGACGAGTTCTTGGAGATTCTGGGTGAAAAGCCACAGTTGACGCGGATTGCGCATTCTGCGAAAGACCCCCTGTTTCATGAAGCAGTTGTTTGGTAAACATTATTTTTACATGCCCTCTTTTTGTCGGTATAATTTCGACTAATCACTTTTCTAGGTACAAAGAAAACAATGAGGTCTTTTTTGTTCAAAATGCCGGATCTCCCGATGCTGGCACCGGGCTCAACAAATCGTCCATTATCGAAAAAGTCGATCTTGCAGAGGTAGCTGCTGTGAGTAACTTGACAGATGCCGTTGGCCGCGTCAAGGTTCAGACAGTTCCATCGTCACCCATGGTGATCAATCCCAACGGTTGGTTTGCGATTACAGAAGAATATAGATTGTTATTCTAACCGACCGAGCTCAAGGAGGCACAAATTTCAGAGGACAGATTGTCTACGGTGGAGAAGGACAAGGGAGCGACACAGGTCCTGCCCTATGGGTCATGAATCCTAAGAAGCCATACAACACAACTAGTTCGTACACTTCTACATTATTATGGGGTCGAATACTTACATAATTCTAGTTCTACTGAACAACTACTTCGGCCGGCAATTTAACTCTCTGAACGACATAGCTGTTCACCCCATCAACAAAGACATCTATTTTATTGATGTAACATATGCTTACCTGCAAGACTTTCGTCCCTTGCCTGGTCTGCCGAACGAGGTCTATCGATTCAACCCAGACACAGGCGCCGTTAGAGTGGCTGCAGATGGGTTTTTACTTCCCAATGGTGAGATATGCGTGTCGCCTGCAACCAAAAAATAGAATATTGCTAACAACAAGAAAGGACTGACTTTCTCACCGGATGGCAAATATGCATATGTCACCGACACCGGTTCTGCTAAAGCCTTTTTCGGCACCGATTATACCAGGCCTGCCACCATGTAAGTATACAGCACCTTTACTGTCTAATGGAAACGGTATACCTGATAATGGATAGCTACCGGTTTAATGTTGCGGAGGATGGCACTTTCGAGAACCGTAAAACCTTTTCCTATGTTAGCCCTGGTATTCCCGATGGTAAGTATATCGTCTATTTATGCGTCATCCGATTCCGCGTCAAGTGAACACCTGATTTACCCGTTACTGATGCTTACAACGCTCGAAGGAATTAACTGCGATACAAAGGGTAATGTCTACGCCGGCTGCGGTGATGGTGTACAAGTCTTTAACCCATCAGGGAAACTAATTGGTAAAATTTTTCTTGGAACTACATCGGCCGGTTTCAACTTTGTCGGAGATGGTGGAATTGTTATCACCGCTGAGACGGACTTGTATTACGCCACTGTGGCAGCAAAGGGTGCATGTGTTGAGAGCGAGATGTGATTTACTAATTTATACCGCGATTGACAGTCAAGGCTATATAAGCATCGATTTTGGCCTACCCGAAGCCATCTTGGCTTACATGTTGAATATTAATTATTTTCTGTGTCAAAAGGATAGGGTTCTAATTTATATTACAAAAGAATTCTCTAGGCCCGCATCAAAACTTGAAAACTTGGTCCTTTCTATACCCCAGCTCGCCCAGGATTCCACTCTCACTTCTTCCCTTTCCAGTCAACGCTTCCTCCATTGCTGGCGGTCCGCAGAGAAATACTTTCGTATCACTACTCGATGATGATGGCAGAAGCTCATTTAGCAGCTCCTTTGTCACACGACCATTGCGAATCTCGGATGAAGTCTTTTCGACGGAGTTACTGCTGATTGTATATACAACCTTGAATCGGTCCGGGAACCGTTTCTGATACGACTCAAACTCATCGCGTAGAAGTATATCGTTCTCGGAGTTGACGCCAAATACCAAAGTCATCTTGGTCTGGTCGGCCGGGTTGTTGAGAATGCCTTGGATGAGCTGATACAACGGGGTGATGCCGGCTCCGCCAGCGATTAGTGTGATGTGCTCATAGCGATTGGGCTCCCAGGCGTATGCCTTGATGGGAAAGGCAAAAAATAGCGAGTCGCCAGGCTGTAGAGAGTGGAGATGTGTGCTGGCTTTGCCGTCGGGGTATTTCTTGACTAGCAAGTCGACGAAGCCGGGATTATCTGCGACTGTTAGCATCTACTTTCTAAGGTGTTATGCAAGGGTGTATACCGAGATTGCTAACTGGTGTGTATGGTCTGAGAACAGGTGTGATACTCCCTTTTGGCCATGATGCCGTCAAAACCGATGCTTTCGAGGAGTTAGCGTCGATATAGTATTTACTATACAATTTCTCAGCACATACAGACATATGTGAGCCCGGTCTCATCGTCGGGGTGCGGGAATGAGAAGCGCAGTCTTTTCGTGTTGTGATTGACGTCCTCTGATTTTTGTAGTTTCAATCCCCCCGTCAGCCGTCCCCCGAAAGCCTTCTTTGATGGTTGGGAATATGAGTATGCAGTGTAGAGGCCGCCGATAGCGAGTATCCCGACAACAGCGGTTGGGATGCCGGCTTGCTTCATAGCCATGCGAGCTGGGAGCGCCATGGTTGGATATGTGGGATTGAAAATTGTTCTAAGTATTTGTTTTTAAACCCATCATTCTGGGGATCGCTTTTTAAATGTATCAGACACCCCGAACGCCGAGACTCGGTCGTTGTTATACGCGAAGCCCGGTGATGCCTGAGGCAGCAAGAACGGGGCTCGGCCTCCGACTCGCCGAGGTCCGTACAACCAGGACCCACCTATCACTAGTACGTAGTTGTATACAGAACATGTCGAATTATTATTATTTGATATTATTGGGTTTGCACATCTTAGTACGTATTGGTATCGGCGCATTCGTATGGCTTACGAAAAACAGTCGTAGTTCGGCTTATTCACATGCGGAGTAGTTGTCACTTTGCATGCATCGCTGGGACCCGCACTAAAATAAGCTTATAGTGGTGTGTCGCATATAACCTCTCATGGAACACTAGAATACATGTACATATGGAGGCTAAATGTAATTTCTATGAACGAAGACGAACGATCACAACCAAAATCTATTCTCATTTTTGCACTTTTTCACATTGTACAGTAAACCTAGCTCCTAGAGCAGTGATAAGCGCTCACTAAGCACCTGGACAGTAGTTACCCTTAGGGTCAGAGGTTTAGAGGCACTTATAGAGACAAAACTATTACCTACAGATTGCTAGGTAAAGGAGATAGAAAACTAGCTTTTTGGAAATTTCATTTATGGTAAGAAATATAACTGTACATACTTGTTTCACTAAATTTCCCTAGTATTTACATTGTCTATATTCAGATACTGCAGATAAAAGTTGTCCCTCGTCTAATTATACTGCAATGTGGCCATAACTGCTTCACTGGCCCCAACCTCCACATGTAAAATCCCATTTTTGACTGGCACGGTGCGTACGTCGCTGTCCACATGTTTATCCGACGCCTTCATTCACTGCAGACCACATCATTCCTCCCCATGTGATCTGCGACTGGTTGTTCGAATTGACAGACTCTTTGAGTGTTTGCATCTTTGCCTCTGTAAGCCCAGAATTCTTCCCTAGGTTGAGGGAGATATTCCGAGTGTTGACTAATTCATAATTCGTGCGTGAAAGCAACACGCTTCAATTTCCCGTCATCATATGCGCCATAAGCGGGCAGATTTTTTAATCCGGTATTGATTTCGGACACCCTTTTGTGACCACTAGGACCTAGAAAATCTGCCGCAAAAACCTGATTGTAGAAAACCGGTAGCACTTGAGCAGTGATTTTTATCATCGCAGGCTACTGAGTAAGTCTAACCTGAATTATCACCCGTAAGGAGCATTGCCAGGTACAAATCAGCTGCGTCATATCAATTGATAGGGGCATATATAGACTGAAAATCAACCCCATATGGATCAGCATGACGGTGGAGTTGCTGACTGCAGTAATTCTGATAATAGCTGTTTCATCAGAATTAACAATCAAAGAACTTACAATTATTGTACAAGCTGATGTGAAGTGCGACGCCGTTTCACAGCTAGCATCAGCCTTGCCTCGACTCGTAGCCGACATCCAGTCCAGAGATCCCAGGGACGATGGCCACCATTCACAAAAAATTATCGTACCTTCACCAAATTTGTATCAACATGTATAACTTTAAAAAAGGTCTTTGCTAATCCTGAGTATTAATATATAGTAGTCTAAATTTTTGAGTCGAGTTATATTTCTCTGCGATTTTTACAGAATCTACACTGTAGCTATAATATATGACTTTCCAAATCTTAAAGCATAATAATACCTATAGAAAGAAACCAGGTCTTTAAAGAGATGCGAAAAGCAGCAATGACACGGTAGCACAAAATTTGGCTCTCTTGATTGGCAAAGATGGAACTATTGCAACAGGAAAAGATCTTACTAGAATATTCGGGTGGTGGAATCTCCATGTCGGTCAAGGTTGTCCTAAAGTTGAGATTCTGGCACCTTCTCATGATTCCGCTGAAGCCGTAGTGTGGATCCATGACATTCCAAGCCTACCAGACTTAAATCCTGCTAATTGTTTTTAAAAGAGCAATTTCCAGTGTATGCGATGAATATAATACAAGTTGCTAGTTCCTGTTCAGTTATTTACGATACCAATTCTATGACAAGACATTGAGAATTGGACTGCCAGCTCATAATAATATCCTGCGTCGTGCAGTCTCATACAAAGCTCAAAAGCACCTCATTGTGACACATCATTCGTTTGTACAAAACCACATCCCACTATTGACCTCAACATCCCATGCATAGCATTTATCGACGCTCTGATCCATAGCCTGGTATCCTCCTTTGCAATCTTTACTTTCGTAGGTTAAAAGACCGCAGGTCTGGGGCTCATATGGCGAGGAGGTAATAACAACTCCCCGAACAGGCCCGATAAAAGTGATACACTCATCCAAAGACCCCATCCCAACGTTCTGTCCACCTTGGGTGCATCCGGTATCAGTATAGCAGGTGAAAGTAAAGTTGCCGATGTCTCCCATGACTCCGGCAACTAAAGTAAAGAAAGAGACGTAAATCTGCGACGGCTTAACATTAGATAGCGAGATGATGATCTGGTTCAGGATGTCTAACATGGGCTTGGCTCTTCATTTCTGTAGTTTTCTTATCTTGGTTGCTTGCTGTTCGTCTTCCTCTGGTGGGCTTTTCTGGGAGTCTCAAGAACTATTTATAATGAAGTAGGTAGTGGATTATTAACTGATTGATTCTATATTAAAATTTTATCATGTTTAAATGATCCAAACTGGCTCGAAATCTCACGTTATCATTTAGAATATATCTAACTTTTCAGGAAGCAGCAGTGTCACTTCACCCTTCGGCCGAGGGGCACGCCCACACTAGGCAGAAACACCTGGCAGCCATTGTTATCGTTACTATCATTACTGTTACTAGTCTGCCGGGCCAGTTTCAAACGTATGACTCTTTCTTAAAGTCACTAGGTAAGAAATGGAATAAACCCTGAGTGCGGATAAACCAGCGGATCTCGTTCCGGCATTCGATGTTGGGAGTATAACTAATTCTCGGCTCTGATATAGGAAGCGTTGAGATTCGAAGGGGCCCACGCTGAAACCGTTTAGAAGCATCCCGATCATTACTACTGTGTGTATGTCTAAACTTCTGTTGTCAAGGTCGGAAGGCTTGGTATCCAGCAACATAACACTTCGAACATGACAATTATAATGAATTAAATAGTTAACAATAATTCTATGTTTAAGTGAATGAAAGGTCCGGAATGTCACAGCCAGTAGTTTTATTACCGATTCTCGGCCACTGCTGGCACTCCTCGGCGCGGTTTCCAAGTTTCATCGTTCACGAATATCCATCGCTTGTCCCTGCGGTTGCGAGCCCTTTTTAGTGAAAGTTTTGACAAGCCCGGTAAGGAGGCTTGATTTCCTGCTTGGTTGCCCGTCACGAACTTCAGTGTTGTCTGTTGCAACTGATGAAACTTCCTCGGTCTGCGTGGATCGACTATTTGGATTTTCTGAATTGTCACCCAGCTTATCATTGGACACATTCAAAGCTTTGAACTTTTCTTCATCAAGCTTATCCTTGACGTCTTTCTTCTTTTGCTTGAATTTCATGTAGCCCTCGATCCCTACAAGGACTGCGTACGACCGACTAATCGACACGTGGGACATGTCGACTCCTTGCCGTTGGAGGGCATGGACGAAAGCGCGGAAATTGGCCGCTGGAGGGCGGTAGTGCCCACTGAGTGGCGAGAGGCTGCGAAGCTGGCCGTTTTTTATTTTGATTAGCCCTGCTGCAGAAATTCGTGCACCGCGCAGAAACGACGAATGTTGAAAAGCGCCAGACTCTTTGATGCCGATGTATATGCGATATGATGTGTCTACTTGGGTCAGCTACTTGTTACTTGACGTTTTGGGACTGTTTACCTGCTACCTAAGTGTCATGTCAGCCATAAATCTATACAAATAGGATGATGAACTAAACATACGAATATCCATTTATCCTTCTTCTTGAGTGATTTTTGCATCAACTGATTAAAAATCACGGCCGGGCTAACATACTGAACTTTTTTGATGCCCTTTGCATTCTCAAAATCCGGATTCACGTAGCGTCTCACCTCCTCATCCGAGTCTTCATCATCGCTACTACTAATGGCGCTACTTTCGCTACTAGAGTCGGTAAATATCTCGTCACCTTCAGCACTATGTTCTCGAAACGTTGGCGTCCTGTCGCTAATAGGAACCACTCCTTTCATACTGTCCTTGTATTGTTCGCTGTCCGTCCATACGCGCTCATTATTCTTGGCCCATCGGAAGCGCCCGTTTTCGTCGACCTTTACTAGGTAATGTTGTCTTTCATCTCGGGTGAGATATCGAACCTGCTCGCGCTCCAAACGGTCTCGCGGAACGCGCTCAACTTCGACGTCCTTTCCGTCGCCATAGTCCAGCCAGTAGAAAAAGTTTTGCTTTGACGGACCGTTTTTCCATACGCTGTGATATGCACGTAGGTTACTTCCATACCGGTGCTTGGTGTCGACCATTTCCAGAAAGTATTGCAAGTCCATCATCTTCGCAGTCTTTTCGACATCTATCGTTTGTTGTCGTTTTGTCCTGGACAGAAATGTGTGTGAGGTTGTTGTCGTCGTTGTCGTCTTTTGATCCGAAACTTGCGTCTCGGAAGAAGACGAGGTAACTGTCTCGGCTATTTTGTCTTGTACATTGTCATCTCCTCCAGCTCTCAACGCGACTTGAGCGGCGAATTTCCATTTCTTGCGCACGTCGGGAGAGAGAGAAACCGAACTCTGTCGTTCTTTTTGCGATTCCTCTTGGGATGCAACGACTTTTGTCTCGCAGTTTTGATTTTCGTTGTTATCATTCTGCCCAGGCGTGTACTGTCCTTGCATTGCTTGGTGCCATTGTGCGTCTCTGATGGCTTCTAGCCAGCGCGTCGAAGAGTCCAGGGACCATCCTTTGAGTTCTCGGCGTGTTCGATAACCGCGGTAGTACCTCTATGAAGATACATTAGCTGCAAGACCCAGCCGGTAAATACCCAAGAGGAAAAAACATACTTGAATGATTTTCGCGGCTTGTTCTTCACCGTTCTTGTCATGACTGTCGTCCTGTTCCTGTCGCAGTCCTGCATTCAGCGCGTTCTGTGCCGGTGCTGAGCTGACGTCACTCGGCGACGCGGGGTCCATGTTTGTCTGGTCTGGATCTCGTCTCCTCTCGCCAAGAAAATACCACGTTTTGCCAGAGCGACTGGGCTTGAGCAGGTCAGAGGTCAACAGTGGATAGAGCAACGAATAATGATCTTTGACATTAAGAATAAGATATCGTTGATTGCCAAAAAATCCGAAACCTCGCAGCCTCTGAAGGGGGAGGCGCAGAGATGACGCACGGGCGGGGTGGCGCGTGCCGCTGTATCACGTGGATTTTTGAGACCTAAGTTACATTCTCAGGATAACAGATATGGCAGTGTCGAGAAATGCAGAGAAGTGAGTATGGAGAGATACAGATGGGGTACATGTGTACTGCATATGAAGGTATTGGAAGCAATTTCACGTTACGTTTCAAATATCCATTCATCAAATCATTATGTATCCCACATCAATACCGGTATCCCACTAAACACCCATCGAATAACTGAAAACTAATAAATATACACAAACTCATCATTCTCCCGATCCGTCAAATCCAAAAACGCCTGCTGTCCAACTCTCTCATGTAGTTCTCCCGCCTCATTAGCAACAGCATGCTCCGCCGTGCCCGTCTCAACAATAGCATCAGCGTTATCCTCCTCAAAATCATGGTAATGGTTTTGCATCGAGTGGTCCACCATCTTCGCCGGTTTCCCGTTTTTGACTCGCTTGCGCTCTTGCAAGCGGTTAAGGAAAATCAAGTTTGCCCACTGGATCAGAATGATCGCGACCAGAGCAACAAAGATACCCAGGCAGGCACGTAGGCCAGGGTGGTAGGCGGGAGAGTCCTTTTTATTGAAAAGCAGCGGACCGATGATGTTGCCCGCAGAGCTTGCGGCGTTGTAGGCGCTCATGACGAATGATTTTTTGGTTGTGCCGGCAGTGTTTCCGACGATCCAGGTCACGATCAGCGGGTTGCCGCCGAAGAGGAATGCGAGCAGATAATACCCAACAAGCAAAGCTGCCTGGTGGCCGGAGCGTGGAACAGCATAGAGAACAGCCAGTCCGGCAACGACAGGCAACATGAGCGCAGCCAGAATGGCGCCCTTGAGACGCGCCTTTTGAGCGAGGTACGAGGCCAGCACGATGACCAGCAGTTGCATCGCGCCAAAGGGCATGTTCAGTAAACTCGTCGTGTAAGAGTCGAATCCAAGACCAGAGAGAATCAGCGGGCCGAAAGTGTTGGTAACGCTTGCACCGACGTTGAGTAGCATGCTCATACCGATCCACAGCCAGGTCTTGGGTTCGATGATGGATTCGAAGATGTGCTTGACTTTAAAGTCGCGCGATCCAGTACCAGTCTGGTTAGCGCGTAGACGCTCGACGGCCATGGGCTTTTCTTCCTCAGTCAGGAATCTAGCGGATGGAATGTCGTTGTCCAGTTTCCAGTAGATGAACGGAACGGACGCGATAGTGAGACACCCGACAAAGAGGAAAATACTGTGACAAAATTAGCAACCAACTTCCACAACTCCGAGGAAAACAGGGGTAAAGTACATCTGCCAGGGCTTAAGCGAATCTGACTTGATATGCGCCAATCCATCACTGAGCCCCGCCGCAACAATGGTCGCCAGCCCGTTGGTGCCATACCACCAGGCCACTCTAACCGGCTGCTCAGCTCTCCTATACCACTGAGACGTGATAACACTAAACAATGGCAAACAACCGGCCTCAAACAGACCCAAAAAGAAACGCGCCGCCATCAACTCTCGAAAATTATGACAAGCCGCCATGCACGCCTGCGCAATACCCCAACCGAGACACAGCGTCGGCATGAGAATCCGATGCGGCACACGCACAATCAAATACGACGAGAACGGCTGCCATGCCAGCTGCGCAATCGGCGCGATCGAGCCTACCAGCGAGTACTGGTTGCCCGTGAGGCCCGTGTCAGCCTGTAGACCAAAGGTAGCGCCATAGCCGAGCACGGATTTGTCTAGGATTTGGAGAAAGTAGACCCAGATGAGAATGACCAGGATGGTCTTGTCGGTCTTGCGCCGGATGCGTTTCGAGTCAGCTTCGGTGAGGATGGGGCGTTGCCCGCTGGTGACCAGGTCGGCGGCGCGGTCGGCGTGCTTTTTGGATGATTCGCCGTGTTTGGTTGGTGGCGGGCTCGATTCGACGTGGAAAGCATCGCCTTTGCCGTTGGCAATGGCGGCCATTTTGGCTAGTTTGGCCAGCTAGTCTCCTGGTATTCAGATTATAAAAATTTTCTTCCACCCGCGGGAGGTGGGATAATGGACAGAAAACAATCAAATGCCGTTCCCCATCCGACGAGAGGGTGGGAGGAGCTATATATCTGGCAGTCGGAGAATGTCCGCGTTCCCCCGCAAGTCCCCCAGAACGCGCCAAACCTGCTCTCGTGGAGAGATGTCGGCAATTCAGCAGGTAGATCTAATTGGTGAGCTTACGTAGGTAAAGGCGACTTCCCCCCACAAAATAAACCCCCACGTCTCGCGCTTTGTGCACATCGCGGAGGGACTCCGCGATGTCTAGCCGGTTTGGGTAAAAGTATGTGCCACCCCCACGGGTCCAAGCCATTGCGGCCAATAGGATGGGAGTTTTGATAGCCGCTGTCAAGGGTCAAGACAATATAGAAAGGAGATTACGATATAGGACGGTAATTGATAATATTTCCCTTATCTTACCAAGATAAGATGTTTTCAAGACTACGTACACGTGAAAATTTATTGAACCAACATGGAGGATGAAATAATATTACACTGGTTGCAGTTGAATCGAACTAATGAAAAGATAGCTCACTATAAAACAAACAACTTTTTAAAACAAACAACTAGCAAAAAGAAGTAAACAGAAGCGAAAAAAAAGTGTAAAAAAAAAAAAAAACAACGTATTAAACTATTATGAGCTGAAAAAACATTTTTAGAAGGAAATGTGAACAAAGGAAAGGTAAGTAAAGAACGAAGAGCGACAATGTCGAGAATCACGAATAGAACAAATTACTTCTTCTTTCCAAAGCCCAGAGACTCAGTGATAGTCCCCAAGCCCAAACCCTCAAGAAGCTTATCAACACCAAGACCACCCAGTAGACCACGCACAAGTCCGCCCAAACCAAGTCCATCAAGGAGACGACTGACAAGGCCAAGGACTCCACTAAGCAGCAAACCAACAGCAGCAATGATCTGGAACAGAGGCTCGGTGAGAAGCGACCACAGCGGGTTAAGCTTCTTCTTTGCGTGCGGCATGTCCTGGATGCGCTTTCGGCCGTTGTCGATCGTCTTGACGACAGTCTGCGTGATCTCCTTGAGGAGATCGGCTAGACGGTACTCTTCAGGCGTGGCCTCGTGAGTGGCGGCGCGTGCTTTGGCAGTAGCGGCAATGCGTCCATCAGGATCGAGAGCGCGGATGGACCCGTTGCATTCTTGAAGAATGCGGCCTCCTTCCTCAAGCAGGGGCTTGACGTCTTGGACAAGCTTTTCCTCGTCAAGCTCCTCTTTCGGCGTGCGGTCGGCTTTCTCAATAAGCTATATATTATTAGTATAATCAGACATTAACAAAAAAAAAACAAAAACGTAGTAACGTACATCTGTGATCTGCTTGCAGACAGGCTCGATTTTACCGAGAGTGTCCTGCAGAATACCACACATCCGCTCCGCGAGCTTCTTATCCTCCTCCGCCTGCTTTTGCTTCTCCAACTCTTCGGGAGAAATTTCAGGCTCCTGCTCCTGAGGCTCTTCTTCGGGCATGTTTTCGAGCAGTGTGGCTTCACCAATCTTGTTGCCGTCGTTGTCGACGACATATCCATTGTCATTGACAGTCTTGCCGATAAGGTTCTTTAGGTTACCTTCGGTAACCATACCAATGACATCGCCATTCTCATCGCGGATTTCGCCCTGCTTGTTGACCTTTCGGCCAGCCATTGGGTTGACATCACGCTTCTTCTCTTCAGGTTCCCAGCGCTCGGCTTTGCCGATGATGTTGCCGGACTTGTCAAGGACGTCACCGTCTTCATCGACAGCACGACCCTCGAGGCGTTTGGGATCACCTTCAACAAGGCGACCAACGATTTTATCGGCTCCGCTAACGACAACACCATCCTTGCCAACTTTAGCATCGTCATAGCCAAAGAAGATACCTTCGGGCTTCTCCTGCTCATTTCCAGGGATGAGTTCGGCATGGCCAATGACTTTGCCACTGTCGCTCCAGATCTGTCCCTTTCCATCGACCTTGCGGCCAGCCATCTTCTTGGGGTCGCCATCAACAATGCGACCAAAGACAACGCCATGCTCGTCAACCACGTTGCCGGCTTTGTTGACTTTCTTGCCTTCTAGAGACGACAGGTCTTCTTCCTGAACTTCTTCCTCAGGGAGCTCGTACGGCTCGGCACGACCCTTGACGTTTCCATATTTGTCGACAATGTCACCGTCTTCGTCAACAGCGCGGCCACGAAGCTTCTTGGCATCACCTTCGACGATTTTGCCGACAATGTTGCCTTCTTCATCTTCGACGAGACCTTCTTTGTTGACAAAAAGTCCTTCGAGGCCGCCAAAGACTCCCTCTGGCTTGGTCTCGCGCTCGTCTTCAGGAATGAGCTCAACGCGGCCGACAACCTTTCCAGCATCGTTCCAGATCTGGCCATCGGAATCAATCTTGCGTCCAACGATCTCTTTCAAGTTGCCCTCGACAACACGGCCGATCGGAACACCATCAGGACCAATAACATTACCGGCCTTGTTTGGTGTCAACCCTGCTAGGCTGGAAAGATCCTCCTTTTCAGGCTGTTCGGCGTCGGGCTGCTCGTAGCGCTCCGCACGACCAACGACATTGCCGCGCTTGTCAAGGATATCGCCGTCTTCATCGACGGCACGGCCAACAAGCTTTTTGGCATCGCCCTCGACCAGCTTTCCGACGACGTTTTCGTTCTCATCTTCGACCCATCCGTCTTGCACAACGACCAGACCCTCAAGACCAGCAAAGGCACCAGAGTCGTTTTCTTCGATGGGGATTGTTTTGGCTTTTCCAATGACGTTGCCACGATTGTCCCAGAATTGTCCGTTGGCGTCTAGTGTGGCACCAAACCTGGACAGTTTCTTAGCGTCACCTTCGATAAGCTCGCCGACCGGTGTTCCTTCGTCGTTGACAATCTTGCCGAATTTGTTCACCTTGAGGCCTTCAAGAGAGGAAAGGGGAGGAAGCTCGGCAGCATCGCCGTCAATATCCTCGGCGTTTTCGTCAGCGTTATCCTCAACATTGTCATCCACAAGGCCGACGCGACCGAGGATGTTGCCGTCATCATCAATCACGAGACCTTTTTCGTTGACAGTCTTGCCTGCGATTTCTTCCAAGTTGCCACTCTCTAGCTTGCCCAATACGTTGCCATCAGAGTCAAGCACGTTTCCGTCTTCTCCAACTTCTAATCCGTCAAGAGAGGACAGGCCAGGAACATCTGGAACGTCCTCCAGATTCTCCTTGACTTCCTCGACAGCGCCGTCTGGGGTGTTGGGAGCTTTAGGAACAGCGTCGTCGACTGCCTCACCGGCTTCGGCAGCTTCGTCCTGCAGACCCTGCAAAGCGGCATCAGCTGCCTCGCCTTCGACAACCTCGACTTTTCCGATCACGTTTCCGGACTTGTCAAGAACCTCGCCCTTTTCGTTTGGCTTCTTTCCGGCGAGATCCTTGGCATCGTAACCTTCGGCAATCTGACCAATAACCTCACCCTCTTCATCGAGAATCTTACCCTTTTTGCTGATCTTCTTTCCTTTGAGGATTTCAATTTGAGGGATGGCATCTTCAGCTTGATCTTTGACATTATCGACTTGTTCGGTAACTTTGTTGGCGGCTTCCTCTGGCGAAAGCACCTCGACACGGCCGATCAAATCGCCGTCTTCGTCGACAATTTCTCCTTCGGCGTTGATAGTCTGTCCGACAAGGTCTTCGGGGTCACCCTCGACAACTTTGCCAACCACGTTGCCGGCCTTGTCTTTGATTTCACCGCCGTCGGAAACAGGGAGACCATCAAGGTCAGCCAGCTCAGGAAGGTTGTTCTTGACATCTTCGGCCTTGTTTTGAATGTCACCCGCTGCATCGGTGGCAGTTTCCTGGGCGTTGTCAGTCTGCTCTTTCACAGTCTGTAGAGCTTCTTCAGGGGAGACAATCTCGACGCGACCGATGAGGTCACCTTCGTCATCGAGAATCTCTCCAGAGTCGTTCACTGTCTGGCCGACAAGATCTTCAGCATCGCCTTCGACGACGCGGCCAACGACATTACCGGCCTTGTCTTTGATTTCGCCGCCATCAGACACGGGAAGGCCGTCGAGATCCTGCAGGGTTGGGAGCTGACTCTTGACTTCATCCAAGGCCTCAGTGGCTTGCTTCAGCAGGTCAACGCGTCCGATGTAATCACCGTCTTCGTCGAGGATTTCGCCATCGTCACCGACCGTCTGGCCAACAAGGTCTTCTGGATCGCCCTCGACGACCTCGGCGAGCGGGTTGCCTGATTTGTCGAGCACCTTTCCGCCGTCGCCGACTTGGAAGCCTTTCACGGCAGAGAGGTCCAGTGGGATATTGTTAGTGACTGTTTTTAAAGCACCACCTGCAGCTCCACGAAGACCACGGGCAAAATTGGACAGGCCGCTGGAACGTCCAAAGAAGCCACCGGTGCCAGAGCCTGAGGCTTCAGACTGAGCATCGGGTTGATTGCGTTGCTCCTTGGGTAGTCCTGAGGTGGGTAGTTCATCTTCATCTTCATCTGCTTCCTCTTCCTCTCCCTCTTCGTCTCCGTCTTCATCTTCGGCAGGCTCGCGGTCAGCCTCGTTGTCTTCTAACGCAATACCAGTATTTTCTTCCTGGGGAAGGTCTCTTTCCTGGTCAAGTTCCTGCTCGGGTTCGGGCTCGACTTTTTCTAGACGTTTGCTCGGCTTTTCTGCCGACGGGCGTGAGGGCAGATCGGTTGTTGTCTTCTCGGCGGCCGGGGTAACGGTATCGTCAACCTTGCGCTTCAGCTTGCGAGGAGTCTTGGCGGCCTTGGGAGTGTCCTTTTGGGGCGGGACAGGTTTAGGAGATCCTTTGACAGAGCCCTTGACGGAGCCCTTGACGGAGCCTTTGGCGGATGAAGGACTCTTCGTCTTGGTTGGAGTGGAAGGAGCTTGCGATGCCATTATGTCTTTTGTTTCGTAAAGAATCGTAAAGAATCGACGTAATAAAACAGCGTTGAATAAGTAAGTAATAAGAAAAAGCGTTATGCAACCAGTGTGTTTGTGTATTGAAATGATTCGTCAATCGTCAATGTGATGAAAATACATTATCAGATAGGACAAATGGCATTCTTAAAAGCTTGAGATGGCTGGATACGTCATTGGCGACTGGCAGCAGCATCCCTGGCACTGATGATGAAATGGCAGACTGGGGAGACACCGTCCAAGCCACACCCAGAGGCCAAGCGAAGAATTGACGTTATCACGGCTGGACCCGAGCGGGGACGCCCAGCAGGGAAGAGTGGAGCATGAGTCGACTGCAACGTGTGAGGTGGATCGAGGTATAGATTGGAGGAGCGAGTATTCAAAGCTAGGCAGAAGCTTATAGAGTGGACGTGTCAATGAATGTGAAACAAGCCCTCTAGATCATGGTTGCGTCAAGTAGGCAGTCGTATGGTGACGGCCAGGCGAATCACAACAGCTGACTATCGTCCAGTATATCCTTCAGAGAAGATTCCCTGTCAGATTGGCCGATTGGTCGACTGGGCGACTGTCTGGACGACGGCACTGGCCAACAGAAGGCTTCGAGAGGCAGAAAAAAAAACGTTGCGTGGTGTGGCGCATGTCGTGAAAAGAGAAGCGAAGGACGATCGATCGACGATGAAGTCATGATCCAGAACGCGGCCGAAGCAAGTTGCGAAGGAAGGAGCGACCCCTGTGCGCTGATATCATCGCCGGTGGGGCCTGCCAGATCTTGCGCCGGGCATGACGTGCCGTTTCTTCTCCGAACGCCTTTCCTATTGGCTCTTTCTGTGACTATGGGGCATTCTGTGGGCCTGTGCACGGCCACCCCAATCTATCACCAGCAAAAACCGTTGGATTGTTCTATACACTGGGCTTATCTGTACCAAGTATCAAGTCTATCTGGGGTGGCTTGACGTAGGCGGCCCAGTTTTTTGCCGCCTCGCTTAATCCTGTGGTCTGGATCGGCTCGGGTTAATTATATGGTGTGGCTGCTGTACTTGCTTACTGCAGGTAAATGTACTTCGCCATGCTATTGGATGACCTCCTAGCTGAGATGCTCAAAACTTATCAAGCTATGAATTTTCTTCGTTCAATTCAGTCTCTCGCCCAGATCAACTGCCGATGCTTCTAGAGCCCAGCAGATTGACGATGCAGTGTGGGTCCCATCAGACTACGTACATGTAATCATAAATTCCCCGATCCACGTGTGGATCTGTGTGGACTACCATCTAGCCCATTTCGGACTAGCTCAAACAACAAGCAACGCTATTCGCTGCATTCACATTGACAGTGATTGATTGCCAGGAATCTACTTTTACTCAGCAAGACATAATGCAGCAAGAGCTTTCTGTTGCTGTTAAAGTCAGTATCATAAGACAGCCTTTTTAGGCTGATACATCTTCACCTTGCCTATTCCTCTTTTTGCCAACTGTCTGTTTTTCTTTCCTCTCAAGCCCAAATTGCTCGCCCGGTATACCGCGCATCTGGGCCTCAAGTGCCAGATTTTTCTTGTACTCTGCGAGTTGCTGGTTTATCCGCGCCATATTCTCTTGAAGCAGCATTTCTTTGTGCATCGTGCTATATAGCTCCTGATCCTCTGTCGTCAGCTTGATTTTCTTGCTGGCGGAGGTGTCTTCTTCTGTGGTCTTTCGTTTAGCCATGGCGGATCTATCTCGGTTAGTATCATATTCTGAAGCTGATGGAACAGACTTACTTCGATGCTGGCTTGATTTAAAGTAATTAAAATGTTTCTTCTCAAGAGTATGCGAGGGGTAGAAGAGAAGATTGAAAATCTGCAGGCAGTAGGTTTATATCTCACCGACGCGGTGCTTGTTTGCGCTTTTCTTTGTGTCGGTAGCTTGACATATCAACAAAGCAACCAATTCATGATAAAACTATTGGGTAGTTCTTATTGTAATCTTATTTAAGGCCTAGTTTGATTTTCCCAAATAATTTATAGTGTTTGCCTCATCTGTCTTGCCTTTGGTTTTTGAACCGTGAAGCCTCACCAAACATCTGGAAGAAACAGTGTTCTTTGTAAACTCCAATAATTTTTCTTCGATTGCGATTCGGAGAAGGAAGATCGAACTACTAAGTGAATTAGTCATACATAGGAATACTGAATCGCTGCAGTGGCGGCATAGATGATACTTCATCCCGCAGCCTCCACCAGCAATCCGGATCGATGGAATATGCAGATCCCTTTAATGTTAACACAAAAGTGCATTCAGTCGCGAGAAAATCTCATTACCAGGCTTTGGTCGCGTCGCATTTTACCGGGAGGATGGTCATTCAATGTTTTTCCTCGGCGCCTAAAGGATATACTTTTGCAAAACCACAACGATCAAACATACTTCCTATTAATAAATGAGTAAGTTGATAGCATAGCGCCTATAATATTTAGGAAAGCGAACCGCTATATAGATATATTTCGGCAGAAACCTTCATAAAACACCATCAAAGATAGGCGCAGTCGTGTTGAGCCGCGCTAACTCGATGTGGACATGGGCGTTTCTCGGAGTATAAGACCCGAAAGCTGATTCGTCAATACTCCACGTATCGGACTATATTTATGAGCGCGGTCTTTTTTTACTACGGAGGTGAATCAGGCTGACCTACTTAATTTTGACCGTAGATCTCCTCTCTTCAAATCTCTCTTCTTCCAGCTTCTACCACCTAAGTTGACCGACTTTGTCACCTGTCCATGTCGTGAGCCTCCGCCATTTCATCACCTCTAATCAAAATGGCCACGATCGATCGAAAGCTCGTTATCGTCGGCGACAGTGCCTGCAGCAAGACCAGTCTACTCAGTACTTTTATAAATGGGTCCTTCAAATGTTCCAGAGGACGTTGCTCCTACTGTTCCCCAAAGCAACATTGAAATGCATCGTCGCATCGCGGATATGGAGATTGATGGAAACCCATTTGAGCTTTCTCTTTGGGATACATCGTCTGGGGAAGACTCCAACAACGACCGCGTATTGGTGTACCTGCACTCAAATGTTGTCCCGATATGTTTGCCATTGACTCGCCCGACTCCCTCCATAATGTTTGAGAGAAGTGGACTCCCGATCTTCGCCCCATCTGCTGGGACGTGCCCTATGTACTGGTCGACTGCAAGAAAGATCTGCGCGACGATCCTCACACATTTCGCAAGTTGCACAAAACATATCAGAAACCAGTCAGCTTTATACAAGGGGAGAAGATGCGGAAAGATATAGGTGCAGAGAAGTACATCGAATGCTCTGCCTTGTCTAACGAGGGTTTTACTGAGGTCTTTGAGTCCGCCAGACGCATTTCGCGCCCCACCAGATAGAGAAAGCGCGGCAAGCGATGTTTGGTCATGTAGTTTACTACTTGTTTTCCATCAGATTTTCAAAAGTTATAGATGTGTTCAATTGCCCGTCTTTCATAAGGCTATTGTCCCACATATTTCAATGAAGCAATCGCAGCAGCCCCCGGAAACCAGGAAAGATGCTTTACGTAGGCGAAGCCATGTCTACTAATAGCTCTATTCGTACCCTAGAAGAGACAGAGTAACGCTGTAGAGAAATTTGTGATATATAAGCCATTATTGCACTTTCACTGGCACATACGACCATAGGGTGTGGAAAACAGGGCTTCCCGTCCGCTCAGCCGTACTTAAGCCACACGCCGGCTAGTTAGTAGTTGGGTGGGTGACCACCAGCGAATCCCAGCTGTTGTATGTTTTTGCTCACCCGTTCCCGCATACAATTTTGCTGTCGTTGCTGCCTGAAATTCGTTGCCGCCCTAAGCCTGAATCCTCCGGGAGGCCCGGGAATGGCCAGAATTGCAGCGGCAGCGTCTATTTTCGATAATGGTGAGCACAATTTCAGCTATGTGCTTTTTTTCGGTTTTTTGCTCACCCGTTTCTCCTTTGGTGTAGTTCCCCCCCTCTCGCAGAGGAATTTGTTGTCGCCCTAGGCCCGAATGTTCTGGCAAGTCGTGATCCTGATCTTTTCAGTTACGAAATATTGCATGGCCAATTAAATTTGCCATGCTATCAAACAAAAAGGAGACCAACCAAGGAATATGTTTATACTCCCACCATTATGCCTGTTCTGTGCATTTTCCACCACATTAAATAAGTATCAAGCATCAAACGAAGCCACACACTTCTGCTAACTTGTCATACAATCATATTTCTCTGTTACTTGATGTAAATTCTGCTTCATGATCCATGTACGATGGTCTAAATATCTTCATACTACCTTAGTGACGAGAGGGATAACTAGCTTTTTCTACAGATCTTGGCTTAATAGTGTGATATCTGTCATTTCTCTACCTATTTTGGAATATTAATCTTTTCTCTATAATAGTAATGATAGGAAGCCTCGCTATGTCTTCTTTTTCGTAAGTAACTCGGAGAAATTCACGCTAGAATTGTCTAAGGGATTCTTAATCACAACCTTATCTCCATCGAGTCTATTGTTGGTGCGAATTTTGGATGATTTTTTGGAGGAGGAAACTCCTTCAAATAACTTCGGAGCTCTCCTTTCGGGATCATATATCTTAAGTGCTTTCCACGTATGCTTTACACGTACGCCCTAGTATATTGAAGACGGGTCTCATTTCACGCGAAGTGCTAGCTTGGGCTGGAAAATTGTCAAAATTTCCAAGATTTTAATGAACCATCGATGGGATTTTGATCGGTAGACCACAATATCCATGGCGAGGTCCGTGGAATGTTTTACGCTCTGGTCCAGGCTGTAATGTTTCGTAGAACTTATCCAGATTTTCAGAACAGTCGGCTGAGATGAACCTGAATTGGGAATGATTTGACTAGTGAGCGCCCCTAAGTATTATAAATTTACTGATGTTAGTCAAATATCAAGTTTCCATGATTGTACTCAACCAGCCTATCTTTGACAAGACTCTAATTTTATTGCATCACATTATTCAGGCCACATCATTGAAACAAGTAATATAGTCATCCCTCATATTTTTGCAACTTGATACAGAAAGGTATTCAAATTTCACATTCATCTGAAACAATAGCTTGATCACCGTGCTTGCTCACGCGGTCTACGAGAGTACGTGGTGCATGGTAAAATATTGATGGCTTTGACTTTGGGGCATTCCAACTGGATACCTTTGTCTCTTTGGAATTGACTTGAGAATGTGTGGAATGACATACGCCCGAGAAATTTGAGATTTGAGCCTTGCCGTCCTCAAGAGACTCGGATTGAACTCGAATCCCAATTGCAGGCTCGTGCGACTCTGAAACCATAAAACACTTTGATTTTTCAAGCTTTTCGTTGCTGGCACTGGTTTCCATATTTCTCTCCACCATGAGAGATTCTTGAGGAAGCTTATTTCCTGATTTGGTATTTCTGTGAGCGCTGATTCCCCCATCCCTTACATTTTCGCTAACGTCTGTTTTGCTATTGCTATGATACGTGTTAGTCCGTGAAAAAGCTGGTATTTCTTTTGTGTGTTCAATTTGTAGCATCCCTAGGGATTCGGGATAAACCGCTGATTGTGATTTTGAATGAGATTCGTCCATATGGATCTGTAAGTCGTTCCGTGTAAATTCATTTATAGAAGAGGGAAATATTGCTGGTTGCCCGCATTTCTTTTGTATATCGTCGAATATTTCGTCGGCCGGTATTATGTACGCCGTTCTGGTTCCATTGCCTCCGCCAAATATATGCCCGTAGAGATGACCAGACCTCGCATCTACTACCCATGAACCACAATCTCCAGATCGAACATATCCATCAAGTTTTAGAAAGAACGTTTTTTGCGTAGCTGCAGCTTTGGCAAATCTTATGAAGCGAGGTGTCGCAAACAAGGTACCCCTTAAATCTCCGCTATGCGCAGTGAGAACAACGACATCGTGGTCTTCATTGCCAATGCGAGCAATTTTATCAACTTGTATATTTCCCAAGGCGGCTCGTGGCCCCAAAAACATGTTAGCCTTAATGAGAGTCGTATCATGAATCTCAATTAAAGTATAATCAAGTGTTTTGCTCCCAATGCTATCAGGATGGCCTAGTTTGGTCAAACCCAGGAGTGATGAACAAGACACCATTGGTAGTAGTAGATGTTGATCTTGAGCCAGTAAGCTCTCATAGAGGGCTTCAGAATCCAAGGTAACACCTTGGCAAGATTCTTCGCTGAGCGATCCGCTGGCTTCTGTAGCTTCACTTCCGGAGCTGTTAGGTGTGGATGTCCGGTTGATATTGACTGTACTGTCATCATTCTTATCAAACTCTTCTTCTTCTTCTTCTTCTTCTTCTTCTTCTTCTTCTTTTATACGTTCACGGCAATGAAGTTCACCACTTTGTAGTGCCTCTTTTTCTTCATGTTGTTCAAAGATATGCGAGACTGTGAGGAAAAAAAATCGACCGCCAATCTGTAGAATTCCGCCAGCTGTAGCTCGTCTCATCACACTATCGTAAGGTAACACCTTGACAAAAATTTGGAGTCCCACGGTATTTTTAGGAGGTATATAGTAAACCAGCCTGTCCTCGTTGGTGTAGGGAACGTCTTCACTTTGATCCGGGACTCGATCGCCGAGGAGTCGCATGATACTGCTCATCTCTGGAGAATAACGAGTATGCAACACTTCAACTAATGGAAAATTCTCTAGAATTCCACTCTCTTTCACTAATTGAGCTGCTCTTTTCCCTATCTTGATATCGGTTGAGGAGAATATCAAACAAGGCACCGCTTTTTCCTTGGTATGCCCACACATATACATGGACCAACACAGCAGATCAAGCGGAGGTTCCATACATTTATCGAGACAGTTTTGAATAGCCGGGGCAAGCTCATTATGGAAGATTTCGCGCATTGGGCCCACCGCTTCCCAGTGGGATTTCTTGAATGTTGACGATTTTATCAATTGCCCCACGGAATGTGACAGCGGCTGCATTGCCCATCTAAACAATAAAGACAACGAAAAAGAAATTCCAAAATATTGCTGTTCAAGTAATTTTTAACAAACAAAGTGGGCTTCGAAGGAAAACAAAGAATAGTGGACAACTGCAGCTAGAGATTATATGGGAAAGTTATCATTGCAGAAATTGAAGTATGCGTCCTAGGTATCCGTTTTATGAGATGTAGCGAATGGTTAATCTACTTTAGAACAAGGCTGAGAGTTGAAAGGCTGGTCAACCCCGCAGTATTTGGGCCGCAGTGCATGCATAAATTGTTCCACGTCGCACCACTAAAGCTCATGTCGTAAGAATTCAAAAGAAAGAAAAAGAAGAGTGAAAGAAGAGGACCCTTGTCATATGTATTGTCATATGTAGATAATAAGGCAAAGTCGTAGGAATTTAGGAATAGCTTTTCTAAAACAATTCAGTTCCTGGTAACGACTCGGTGGTCTTGTCACTCTCAAATCCATATTTCCACAATCCAAATGGCCTCATCTGGTGATACAATTGGCTCCCATCCCTTAACATCCTCACTCAAACAACATATAGCCGAAACTCTCTGGGGACCTCAGCCTACTATCTACACATTTTCCAACGGTGAAAAATCCAGAGAACTTAACCTCGATTCTTATATTCGATTTTATACTACCTGTTGTGCTCGTGCTTTGGAAAACACTGAAGCTCATATGTCACGCCAAACACATGCAAATATTCTCGAAATAGCTCGTCATTTACGCGATGGTTGCAGTCGAGATTATATTTGGAAATCGATGTTCTGTTCCAACTCTTCTTACCAGTTGGAACAGTTCAATTGCACGGTTAATCTGGCAGCGCAGCTTTTGTCCATGCTTTGCTTTACTAGTCCCCAACATGCAATCTCAGGGACAAAAAAAGTTCCATGGACTAGTGAGACGATCAGAAATTCGATAAACGACTACTTTTCTTATCAGCCGGAAATTATTGAAGCTTCAATTATTTCAGGCCCGAACTTTACAGCTTACAACATTGAGAAAATTGCTGGCATCGAAATAATATGGACAGACAACTTAGCAGACCATCTGCGCTTGATGAATGGCGAAACAAAGGTGGCTATTTTCCATCACGTTACATTCCTAGAATGTCAGCAAAGGTTAGAAAGCCACTTACATATTTAACGAGTTGAAAATCTAATTTGATGATAAGTTCTGTCCTGCCTAGGGACTTAGTGAAGGAGACTCTGCGGACGATTGCGCTTCTTTTTCCACAAGGCGACAAAAAGACATCCCGCAAGTATCAGCGGTCCAAATCGATTGACGCGAGACTTCTGCGTTGTGGCTTCCTGCATGACAAAGATCGGGATATTGCTACCTTCTTTTATTGGAGAGATCGCTTAGCGATATTGAAACAAGTCTTTGATGATACACATCCAAAATCCATTCACCAATGGTGGTGGGATAGAAGAAATAGCGTTCAGTGGTATACATTCTGGACTGCTGTTTTAATTCTTGGTCTTACGATATTCTTTGGCATCGTGCAATCAGTCGAAGGAGCTCTTCAAGTATACAAAGCGTACTTTCCAGATTAGGAATAATTTATTATTTTTGCTTTCTTTTCGCAAAGAGAATAGGGTGTGTCCCTCTCGCCTTCCACTCCCGCTACGGGTATGCATTTATGAGGATTCAAGGCAGATGTTTCCCAGTCAATGCAACGCTAAATTTTGGACGCGGTTAGACTAGCATTTTAAAACCATGGAGTGTTCTTTCCTTTTCTTTTATTTGCAGGCTTGCAACTGCAATCCGAGCCCCGAAATTCAGACTAATGACAGTTGAGAAGCAGGCTGAACTAATAATAAAACACAGCCTGTTGCCTGAGTGCATACCTCTAATCAAGTAGTTGCTGCCAGATGTTTGCCTCAACATCTTTGACGTGTCATTTTTTCATTCGTATGATATGTGATGAGGCTGCTGGGGGTAGAATTGAGGTCAGCTGGTCTTTCTTGGTTCAGCCTTGTTCGTATTCATAGGTCAAATGGTTCAATCAGCAAGCATCGCCTCACTTCCATTTTAACCACCCCCTCATTTCTATCATATTATAGCCCTGGAGATGTGACGCTAGGATTACGTAGATATGAGCAGGAGCATATGCTATTGGTATTTTCGTGAGAGTGGCAATGAGATTTTGCATTAGACATTTCTACTTGCATCTCAGCCTTGCATGTCTTGACTCAAAGGGAAAGAGAAACCGAAATGGATAATGTCAGGCTGAAGAATGCTATGATACGTAGACATCAAGATGCATGGCATAGCGGTGGCTTCGGAAATTGAAATTGAACTTATAAGGTATTATAAGTACCCGAATGACTCCATTTCACTTCTTCCAAGGCTCCATAAAAATCCAATCGATACTTCGAAACTTTCTAAAAACCTACACCGGTTTTTAAATTGGGGTCCATACAGCTACAGAGATGGCATCGACTCGCCCGCTCAACGAATACCGGACATTTGGTGAGATTTTATGGTGACAGTCTAAGTTCTTGATAGTAATATCATCAGATTGTGTGGTTGGGCAATCCCTACTTTCAACCTATATAACTATAGAGAATACCACTCGAGTGAACCAAAATGTGGACAGCGGCATTTTTGAGGTTAGCCACCAAAACTAGCCCATAACATTCGGGCCTTATCTTAAGTTTCTTGCTTCCTGGTTTTCAAAAATAACTAAAATAATGCATATAGGCTGGCATCAAGCGGTCACTAGAAAGATTCGATTATGAGAGAACACTCCAACGCTTGGCTAATGAGCAATCAATTTCATATGACGGTAGCCGAGACCCTAGCAAAGAATTATATCAATTGCTTGGGTTCTTGCATCGCACTATGGAAGAGGAATTGTTTAAATCAATCGTGGAAAAATACATTTTGCTGGAAATACCACAACTAGAACCGCTATTTTCTGGGCAAAATTCAAGCCCCTCATCTACCGAAGAGGGTCCTCAGGTTAGGCATCATACTTCACCTCCACCGTATTCCTATGCCAGGACTTCGGCTAGATTTTCGAACACTCCCATAGAAAGCCTAAGTAGCTCACATGTGGAGGACTGGAGATATACCTCACGCCTGTGGGAAGAAGGCCAAGTTTTGAATGAATTGCCAACCGTGGAAGAAGAAACGTTAAGTGGGATTCCCATTCGATACAAAGTTGTGGTGAGGCTTCGGGGACAGTGTGGCGAGGGACAAGCTTCAAGCAAAAAAAGAGCCAAACACATGGCTTCAAAGGATCTATCTCAGAAGCTGGGGCTATTTCCGTGAATATCGGTCCTACTCCCCTTCAATTCAATTCTTTTCTACACTTTACGGACGGGATGGATTATCTAAGGTTTTTAATCGATGCGATTGATATCCTTGTGTTAAGCACTATGTTCATATCTGCTCACTTCGTATATTCATTAGGCTGGGTCAATCAGAAGCCAGAGTTAAAATTTTTAATGGGTACAATGTTAAAATGTTTCGAGGCCTTAGATTGTTCAGAAGAGAGCGTTGTGCAATGCATAAGTCTGTTGGATGTTTTTGCTCACTCGTTCTTGCTCTTCTTTTTACTGCGCTTCCCACCCCAAATCCCTCACCGCCCTAAGCCAGAATCTTCCGAGAATTTCCATGAGAATGATATAGTTTTTTTTTTACGTCCTTAGGTCTACTTGCTATTTAATCGAGATATCATTAACTAATCATTAAATTATCTTAGAATTATTATTATATTTATAATTATAATATTAGCTATTATCTATCTAACAAATAATAACTTTAAAATTTTAACTTAAAAAGATATAGAGAAGCTTATATTACAACATTATTAATAAATTTTATTACAATAGTTAGATTTTTAAATCTTTATACTTTATAATATATTAACTAATTGTTGGATAAACGGTGCAGTCGACCGAGCGGATAGCCTCTGTCACGTGATGCTTAGCAGCACGTGACTAGGGCCCAGGGGTAAACCTCTATTCCGACTCGGTGTCAGTCTTCTTCAGACAACACAACCCTTTACTATTGTAATTATATAATTATCTGTTTTAAACGTATAATTACACTAATAAATCCATACTGATTAGTCTAGATTAAAGATTTAGATAGATTAGTAAGATATTAGAATTTATATTAGTAATTACTATATTGATTATAATTACTAGAATCTATACTTGGATTCTTATATAATCTAGAAAGGTTTAGAAATCTATATAGAAGAGACTAATTTAATAACACTACAGTATTAGCAAATTAGAACTAATACTATAAGATTTCTGTCTTTTATAAATAGAACTAGAAAAGCCTACAATTAAAAAAATTAAACTAGAAATATTATATTATTAATAAATTAAACTAATTTTCTCTATATTACCACTATATCACGAGACTACATTGTTAACATATTTAAAAGTTAATAAATACTAAGAATTAATAAAAATAACATATTCTTAATATATATAAAGATATTAAAAATATAGATTATTTATTAATAAAGTATCTATATAAGACGCACATTTATTATTTTAAAATATTAGTTAGAACTAGAGCTAATCTAAAAAATAATAAAAAAGACTTTATTATAAATTAATTACAAGATAGTATAATACTAAAAAAAAATCAACTATTAATCAAACTAAATAATAATATATAGACTTAGAATAACATAACAGCAGATAATACACTAATCCTATAAAATCAATAGATTACTATAGACGTGTCAAAAGAATGGATAACTCACAGCCAACCATTGACATTTATATCAGCAGCCGCTGAGTGATGCTACATAGACCGTTAATAGACAAAAGATATGTATAAAAGCTAATCTAATTAGGTTTAATAAAGCAGAACACTTAGTAAGTTAGGATAAGCTAGAAGTAAGTGCTTTTATATATCGTATTAGCTAATATAATATAATATAGCAGATATTATAATATATTATATTAGATAATATAATAGAGAAACTATATAAAAATATTTATTTATTATTATATATCTAGCTTATTATATTTTATTTTTTTAAAGAAATAATATATTACTATTTATTTTTTAATATATTTTATAGTTTATTATTATAATAGTACTCTACTTTTATTTTAGATTACTTTATAAATGTTCTCTATTCAACTTTAGTTAATAAAATATCTATTGCGATTTATATCTTAATAACAAGTTATTAAACTATTTGATAATAAAACATCCTTATAATACAAAATGTAGGAATAAGATAAGTAATTAATCTTAATTAATATAGTAAAAATCTCTATAATTTTTAATAGAAATATTATAAGTTCTAGTATAAATAATATAACTTTTATTATAAAATTTTATTAAGCTTTTAAATATATTAAGATATTAGAGAATACTAAAGTAGTAACTATGATTATTATATTTATTATATCTTAGACAGTTATACAGCTAAAGATTAGAAAAATTAAGTTATTTTTAAGAGTATTTAAAACTTTTAATATCTTTTTTATTTAGATAGTAATTTACTTTTAGAATAATAATGTTCTAAATAAAGAATTAAATAAGGTCTTAATAGCAGCAAACTTCTTTACTAAAGATATAATAAAATGGTTTTTACTATATATAGATAACTAGCTATCTAGAAATCTTAATATATAAAAAAAACCTAAAACTATCTTTCTATTTAATAGTTATAGATACTTTAAAAAAAAACTAAAGCAACTCTATAGAATTATTAATAAAAAATTTATTATAATATATAAAATATAAAATATTAAATAAGTTTAATCTATAAAAAAATATATCTTTAAATATCTATAAATATCTAATAACCTTAAATATAATAATTAAAGATACTAAGACTAGTTCTATTAAAAACTTAAGGAAAGTATCAAAAATATAATAGTAATAATAAATCCTTAATCTAAAATTTTCTAAAAAATAATAGAGATAATATTACAAATTAATCTCTAATAATTTAACAGATAAATAGAGAAAAAAAATAATAGCTACTATAAAGGAAATTACTAGACAAATATAAAAAAAACATAAAGATCTCAGTATAATAAAAATAGAGATATAAAAATACAACTAAACATAGTTAGTAAAAAAGAAATAAAATATTATAAAAAAAATAAAATATATTATAAGTATAAACAAAAGAGATATTTTTTAGAATAGTATTACTAAGAATAAAAGAACAGTAATATTAGCTTTTAGAAAATAGTAACTACCTATTAATAAATTACAATAGTATTTAGAATAGTTATTACTCTTAAAAAAAATAATAATAAGTAAGAAAAAAGTTAAATTAATAATCTTAAAGAATTATTAAAATAGGAATTTCAATAGATAATAAAGAATTTTAAAAAAATTAGATAAAAAGTTATTTTTATATAATTCAAAAGATATCTTAAATAGAGTTTAGAAAAAGAACTATTTTAGAAAGAAGATATTAAACTAAAAAAAATGTATCTCTATCTATAAATAGATTAAGAAAAAAGACTAATTAAAAAGTTCTATAAAAAAGATTAGTATAAATAAACCGCTAGATAATATATTAATAACCTTTTATTAAAAAGTGAAGATTAACACTTTCTAATATTTTAAAATAGTAAAAAAGATAACTATGTTAATTATAAGGACTTAAACTAAGAATTAGATATCTTATTAAAAAAGTAATGTGGTGGAAAAGATGAACCCCGTCGTAGTGGGCGAGTGTGAGTTGCAAGGCAGTGTGTGTAGAAATTACTATCCTGTCTGGTGCAGAGTCAAACTTAATCCTTATATAAAACCTTAATAAAGAAACTTTCAAAAAAATTATAAAGTATATTAATAATTTATTTTTTTAAAAACTACTGAATTGCTTTTTTATTTAAAACTATGAAGTAGCTATAACTTTAGTAAACGTATGGCTCTGGTAAACTAGATAAACCGGTTCACTAGCTAATGTAGCAGCTTCTACTACTATATTTATTACTTATTCTATAAGCGACGTCTTGATACTGCTAAATACTGTAATAAAACGCTACTAAATTATATAGGAAAAATGCCCTCAGCTATATACAAAGTAACTAATAGATTAACAATAATAGGTAGGTCTATAAATGCTTTTCTTTTATTACTATAGTACTATCACGTAAAGGAATATATAAAAATAAGGAAATAATTTGGTTTAGTAAATAATAAAAGAAATAAATAATTAATATAGTAGATAATAATTATATAAATATACTAAGTAAATCTTAATTAAGATATCCTCTTCTATCTTAATAATAGTTATATAGTTTAGTTTCCTCTAGATTTATTACTTCTAGTAACTTTTCTTTCTAGTCTTTACTTAGATTATTAGATTTAAAGTCAGAATTGTCATTATTATAAGCCTAAAAATAAAAAGCCTTACTATAGATAGTATGTTTTATAGCTTTTACTACTTTTTAATATTTTTTTATTATTACTGCTATCTTTTTTTTCTATATATTATAATATAACTTAATAACTTTGATGTCTTTATCCTAATAGATTTTAATTTTTAAAAAAATAGTAGGGTTACTCTATTTTCTTTTTTTAATAAAAGTATTACTAATTAGATTAAGGCCTATTAATGATATTACTGCTAGAAAACTATATAGGATAGTTTTATAGTAGTTAGTAAGCCTAGATAGAGAATTTAGATTAGATATAAGGTTGCGATAAGCTATAGTTAAATCTTTTTAAATATCTAACTTAGGTATATTTAATATAAAGTAATCTTCTTTAATTTCTATATACTAGGAAAGTATAGTCTGTCTGACTTTAGTGGCAAAGCTGGTAGAGCTGTGTGGTAAGTAAGGGTTAGTTATTTAAATAGAAAGGCTTTTAAGCGGAATCTTATACTAGTTAGTAAAGAAATTAGCTATATCTTGTTTTATTTATATTTTATTATCTATTTATATTACTAGATTATTTTTAGTTTTTCTATAAATAACTATTTTAGATTATTACTTAGATAGTTTGTAATATAAGCTAAGAATAATTTTAATATAATTATTAGTATCTTTATTATTAAAAGAAAGTAAGCTTTAGATAATATTAGTATTTTAATTATTTTAGATATAAGAAGGAATATTTAAGTTAATATAATAGAAAAATATTTTATCTTTTAGCTTAGTATATTTAGTATAGTAGAAGTATAAAATAAACTTTTATTCTTTATTAGATTATAGAGTAATATAAATTGATTAATAAAGAGAGTTCTAGTATATTAATTGCTAGTATAATATATAGTATATAGATTATAGTTAATTATAGTTGTTTTTTCTATTAATATGCTGGAGATGTTAGTTATATAGTTTAAACTTTTAGTTAAAAATTTCTATTAATTTTGCTTTCTTCTATTAAAATATAATTTTATTAAAATAAGTGGTGCTGTTGCTTTCTTAAATATTTTATTTATTCTTAGCCTGCTTCTTTGTCAAGGTAATCCTAGTTAATATAACTAGTTATTGTATCTTTTCTATATTATTATAGTGAGAGGGTAAAGTAGCCTTAATACTCTTAATAGGGTTAAACTTATAAATATTATAGATATTTTTAGAATAAATAGATTAGTTATTATATCTAAATTATTTATATTTCTTAAAATAGGTTATTAATCTATTTAAATTATATCTATTTTATAGTATTTCATTGAACTATTTATAAAATGTTTGAAAGTTTCTTTAGTTCTGTAGCTCTATATAGCTATAGGCAATCTTTATATAATAATAGTAAAATTTAGACAAAATCTTTATATAAGGCTGTTTAGTAAGAGAAGTAATCTTTTTAATATAAATATATAAAGTCTTTAAAAATATTATAATTTTGCTTTTTAGTATGTAGTAACTTGACTATAATTTCTCTAAGATTATTTTAGATACGCCTTAGTAACTATAGGCTGTAATAGTAAAGTCTATATTACTAGTTAAATAGCTAGGTTATAATAATTATATTCTTTTTTTTTTGTGCTATTTATTACTATATTTTTATTCTTTATCTTTATTATTTATAAGTGTTTTTGCTATCTTAATTGCTTTCTTAATAGTAATTATTATAATTTTTTAACTATATACTATAGAGAATGCTACAGGCGTTTTAGAAGTAGGATAGCTATGTAGAGTCTTAATTAGATAGTATTCTAATTGATTAGCTTTTTTGGCTTTGCGTGTGAGATAAAAGCTTAGTTAATTAGAGATTAAGATTTTAAGATACTTATAGAGGTTTTACTAAGGATTTTATATATTAATAAATCTAGTTATATTGCTAGAAGAAAGTGCTATATTTATCAATATAAACTATATTTTTGATATTATTAAGGTAGATTATAAATATACTAGTAAGCTTACTTTACTGTCCTTTAAAAAGGTATATTAAATAATAATATTCTATTATGTATTAAAAGAGATTTTAAATAAGTTAATAGGCTGTAATTTAGAAGGAGGATATTTTTATAGTAATAATACTGCTGACTAAGATCTTTATTTAAGAAAAGTAAGAGGCGGTTTAGATATAGATTCTTTTTATTTAATTATTTATAATTCTTTTTTAGTTGGTCTTTTAATAAAACTGTTATTTCTAACTATAAGTTTGGCTTTTTTTAATAAGGTAGGGCTGACAGGGCTATTATTAATGTCTACTAATATCCTATCTATGTCTATAGATTAGAAACAGTCGGTATTTTATACTCCTTATCTTAGATTCATAAGCCTCTTTATAATGGCTTTATTAACTTGATTTTATAGAATATTATATAAATCTATCCTATTTAGAATCTGTTTAAACTTTTGTATAGATTAATTTAATATAATAAGTTAACTAATATTTAACGTTATTTTTTTACTAAAAAGATCTTATATCTATTGAATGAGGTTTTTTAAAGATATATATTACTTTATTACTACTTTAGATATCTTTTATAGTTTTTTCTATATTTATTTAAATATTTATTTTTATATACTAGCTATCTATTAGATTGCTATATACTCTATAAAGAGCTATTATTTATATATAAAATTATATATATAATCTATACCACATATAATCTGATTGTTGACTTGTACTTAAGTAATATACTATTCTTCTTTAGGTAACGCTTTTATATAACACTTAATTTAATCTAGGCTTTTTAGATTATAGAACGTTTTTAGATTGACTATAATTTATAGAATTTCTTCTTTATTCTGTTGTTAAGGTACTGGCCTTCTTAGAAGTACTGGGCGAATATTTTTGTGTTTCTAAGATATCTTTAATAAATAGGGAGAGTGTTTTTTTGAATAATAGGATAGGATATTGAGGAAAGGTATACTAAAAGTCTTTAAAGTATATAAGAAAATAAAAAAAATTCTTAAAAAATATTAAAATTTTTAAAAAAATTAAAGAAAAATAAAAAAAGATTTCTTATTATTAAAAAAGTAGATTCTTTTAATATTACTAGTGTATTTATAATATATCACTGCTTTAGTAATTTCCTAATTTAGATTCTATAATAGTAATATCACTACTGTAAAATTTTACCCCACAGAAATGTTATTGCAATCTTTATTCGCAATTCTTTCCTCTCCCTTATTGGATCAAGGGTCAAGGATAGTCATGTCTTTTTTATAGATTAACATCTCACTATCTACTTATTTTAAAGCAGGTTTATTTTTAACTACTAGTTAAGTAAAGTATTTTTTTAATCTGTTATTATTATACACTCTTTAAAATTTAATACTGTTAAACTTTATTATATAATATAATTCTTATTTATTAATTTTTAGAATTTTATAGAGACTAAGCTATTATTAAAGTAACTTCACTTTTATTAATATATTTTATAACTAAGGTATATTATATAAAAATATAAAATTATTAATTTTAAAGTATTTATATTGTATTTTATAGCTGTCTTTAAACTATTTATAGTTATATTTATATTAATATTTGACGCTAGCTATAGCTTTATTAAGATCCAAATCTTATTTATTAAACTATTATACTTATAAAGCTATAAGGTTTTTAGTTATATACATGTTTTTTTAAGAAAGCGTTCTCTAAGTAGGAATATCAGTTTTAATAGAAAGAATTATATAATGTTTTATATTTATATAAAATAGTGTTAATCTAGTAGAACGACGTATAGTGATTTAATCTGTAAAAAGCACTGCTAGCAGGCACTTTACCTATCTTATTTTTATTATATTGTTATTAAGTTTAAAAAGAATATCTTTAATTACTTTATAGCTATTTTTAATAAAGCTATTTATTTATAGATAGTGAGATATAATAATATATGCTTATATACTATATTTTTTAAAGAGATAATCTTATAAATTATAATTTTTAGGGCTCTAGTTAATAATAATAATAATAAGAATTTTCTATTTATTATAAATATCTTTAAATAGGAAATCTCTTACCTGTTTTATTGTTACTTTTAAAAATATCTTTATCTTTAACTACCTAGATAGGTCTTCTTATATAATTATTATGTATTTCTTATCTTAGTTAGTGGGTATATATATAATATTAACTGCTACTTGATGCTATAATATAAATATTTAGCTAGAGTAGAGTTCTTTTTCTTATTAATAGCTTGCTCTTATTTAATACTTATAATAAGACTTTATCTATTTAGTAATATCTTCTTATATATCTTCTTATTAATAAATAGATTATATTTACTAGTAAATTCTTTCTTTATTTTAATGTTTTATATTATTATAAAATGCAAGGACTACTATTTTTTTTTTTTTTAATATACTAAATATCCTTTTTAATATAATATTAATTTCTTTACCACGTCAAAATAAATATTAATCTTATATTAGAAATTGTAGTGTCTTTTTTTTAAATATATAATATTTAGACTTATTTATTCTTTTAGATTATTTAAGAGTAATTAAGTACCTAGCTATTTCTTTATAGTGGTTTAAGTAAGAGTCTAGCAAGACTTAATTTATTAATTAATCTAATATTAAGGATAGAATTTTAATAGTAATAATTAATAGCTGTATCTATATATATTCGTTAATATTAATTTCTTTTTTCTATTTTTACTATTTTATATCAGTGGCTAGTTTTTTAAAGAATCTGTCTACTGCTATATATTTTTTTTTAAAAATATATTTTATAGTAAAATTAAATAGTTAAATCTAAGTAATCTAACTTATAACAAAAGCCCCTAGTAAATCAGTAGCTAATTTATTTAATTATGCTACTAATATATTAATATTAATTTCTAAAGTAAAATATATATTATATAGCTAATAATAAAACTTCTTTAATATCTTAAGAATAGCTCTACACTCTTATTTATCTATATAATATTTACATTTAGTATTATTCTAAATCTCTAACTTATAACAAGTAAGATACCTTTTCTTATTATAAACTTATATAATAATGCTTCTAAATCCTTCTAAACTTATATCTATTATCACGATAAGTATAAATAGTTTATACTTATAGTTGACGGATTATATATATAAGAATTTAGAAAACCTTATTTTTAAAGTTATAAAAACACTTTCTTACTTAAATTTTTAATAAAATATAGTTTTTTTCTTTATTAAAATATATAGTGGCGCAGTTATAATAGTAAATATCTTAATAATAATATAGAAGAAAACTATAGTTCCTAAAAAGCTTTATACTTTTTTTATATATGTAAAAGTTAGCCAATTTATAATCTTTTTAATTTTTAAAGTTTTAAAGTATTTGCTATTAAAATTATATATTTATTCTATAATTTTTAGTCTTGATACTATAAATTAAGATTTCTTTTTAGATAAGATTATTCCTATTAGTTTTATAAGATAGTAGATATAGTCTAAATTCTGAATGTGTTTGTATATATAGAGTTGTATATCAAGATATTATTTTTTATTATTGTATTTTGTCTAAGGACCTTTAATTTTAAAATTATCTAAGAATACTCACGTTTTTATAAGAATTATCTCTTTTAATACTTTTATAGTAACTTTTTGAAACTAAAAAATAGAATTTAAATCTCTCTGTATAATAGTTATATATTTTAATAGCCTAATAGGTGTTATTATTATGGTTAGATCTTGATTTTTTTTTGCAAATATTAATTAGTTATAGTCTAAGAATAGATCTGCTAATAAGGCTAGAGATATTCCTATAAAATTCTTAGTGAATTTGTTACAGTTAGGTGGTATATTTGTATCTTTGATTATAATTTTGTTTTAAAACTGGGTAGTAGATATAATTCTATACTAGCTGCTTTTCTTTTTTATTATTAAGAACTATGGATTTCTGTATGGTTTATATACTCTTTTTATTATACTTACTTAAAGTTTTTTATAAAATATCTCTGCTACTATTTCTTTTAATGTTATTAGTATTTTGAAATCTGCTACCTGCTATATGTCGTGCTTAACTATATATATACATTATAGAGATATAATCTCTTCTCTATAGTAATTAATTTCTGATTAGTTCTAAGTAAAGATATTTTCTTTATAGTATAATATTTCTTATAATATTTTAAATTTATAAAATAGAAGGCTTTTTCTTATTTATATCTTTAACAAATATTTTTTTATAAGTCTAATTTTTTAAGGAAAAGTCGCAATTTAAAACTATAAAGCTATTCTAAATTTTATATTAGAATTAGAGACTATTTTATATATATAGTAATACTTAAAATAGCACTACTATTAGTTATTATAGCCACCTGGCTTATTACTATTTAATGGCCCGCCTAGGTCTATAGGGTTAATCTTATCTGTTTTTTTTTTATAAAATGTATTAATCTGTATATATATTTATTTTCTAGATAATTTACTATATTATTTTAAGTCTACTAAGATACTTTATTATAAAAAATGTATTATAAATTCTTTAGAATTTAAGACTATATTAGGTCTGTATATATAAAATTAAGATAGAAGTTTTTTAATCTTTAATTAGTTAGATTTTTTGATCTTATATAAATAGTAAAAAACTAGTTAATTAAAGTGTTTTAATTATTTTTAAAATAGGGTCTTACTTTTATTTTTTATTGCCTTATCTGTATCTTTAAATTTTATTAATTTTAATCTAATTTCTATTTTTCTATTTATTGAGATAGATTTACTATTAATAAATATATACTTAGCTACACATTTATTTATTTTTTTATTAAATCTATCTCTGAATTAACTAGTTATATTTTATTAATAATTTATTAATTTTCTTTAAGAATATAAACTTTAAAATTGATTTTTTAAAAGTAATTACTATTATAGGCTATTGCTATTACTATCTTATTCTAATTTATAGTTATTATAAATATAATAATATCTATCTATAGATACCTTAAGATAAGTTAAGACTAATTATTTTTAATAATAAAAATAAGAATATATATAATAATATCTACTTTTTAAATAAAATAATCTTTATAATATTTAATTATTTATTATAATTAACTATTCTATCCTGTAATAGCTAAATTTAGTTTTAAATATATAGGAATACTAGTAGTTTTAATTATTATAGTAGACACTATATTTATCTATATACTAGAATTAATAATTATAGAATAAATATATCTTTTAATTAGAATATCTGCTTTAGATATATTTATAGTATATATTAGATCTATTTTTAGAGTTAGGATAGATATTAATTCTATAAAATTTATTAACGCTTTAATAATTATTATATCTTGTAATAGTAAAGACTTCTTTCTTTTTTGTTCTAGTGCTCTATATATATTTATTAATTTAAAAAAAAGATTATCTACTGTGATCTTTTTAATGATTTATATAAGTATTTTTGCTTAGAGAGAATTATTTATATTACTTTGCTTAATAGTCTATAAGAGAAAATCTTTTGTTTATTTTAGCCTCTATAAAATCTAAATTTGCTACAGTTCTTTACTATTAATTATATTAATGTCTTTGTTTAAAATCTCTTCTATCTAAACGTAGAAACTAAATTTTATATAATGCTTTGGCTATATATAAGACTTTTGTTATAATATTTTAATATTTAGATATAATTTCTTTACTTTGTCTTTTTTAATAATAAATATATCTATAGTTTGTTTTTGGCTTTCTATATTAAATAGCTCTAAGTCCTCTTAATTGTTTATATCTGTATTTAAGTGTGAGTTATTTAAGTAAGAACTTAATTCTAATATAATTACTTTTATTATATTAATATTTATATTAATCCTAGCTGCTATAGTGCTTTAGTAGGTATCTAACTATATATTATATTTATATTATATTATTTTGAATTTATACTTGTTAGATTTAAACTTTATTATTAAATTAGGTTTATCTACTATTCTAATTTTTAATTTTTTATTTAGATTATAGTGGTAATATCTTTGATTTAAATTATCTTTAAAGATTTTATAGTTATTTTAGCGATATCTTAACTCTCTATAATATTAGTATAGAAACTGTAAACTCTTTGCTATGTTGGCTAGTCTAGGGTTCTGCTGTTTTATATACCCTGGTCCTATCTATCTATTTTTTGTACTATTAAAACCTAGTGTTTGCTGTAGTGTAGGGCGTTATATATATGCATCTAACGTTAGTATTAAGATCCTTAGCTGGTCTAATAGATTATTAACTTTTTTATTAGTGGCTATTTGCTGTTTATAGATGGTCTGGTTTGTTCTTTTTAGTAGTATCTTTTTTTTAGATTTGTCTTAAAGAACTAGCTTAAATATATAATAAAAAGGCTGCTATATATATTACTTTTATACTAATTCTTTTAATTAGTAAAATCTAGATAGTACTTAGTTAGTTTAAGGATTATTATAATTATTTTAACGGTTTTTTTTTTTTTTAATTTTCTAAGTAGTCTCCTATAAAGTTATAAAGTGGATCTTTTAAAGGTTATTATAGTTAATATTTGTTTTGTTAATTATCTTTTTTTAGAGTTTAGTTGGTATATCTCTTAAAAACTAGTTATAATGAGTAAACTTATTAATAAATTCTATTTTCTTGACTATCTCTGAAATCTAACTAAATTCTTAAAGGTATAATATAGTATCTGAATTCTAAATATGATATTTATTTGAATAATTGTTTAGAAAAATCTATAAATAGATTATTTACTCTGTATTTTTATATATATATTCTTTCTTAAGGTGCTTATACACTCTTTTAAAGCTTTTTAAATAGTATTTAAGAAGTATATAGATCTATAAATTAATACTAAAGCTGTAATAGTTGGATAATACTTCTAGTATCTATATTTTATATAATAATCTATAACTTCTATAAGTTAATATAAACTAATTTAAGAATTAAGAGATTTTTTTTTTACTAAAATAGGGTATATTGAGTGTTTATAGTACTGGAATTAGTATATATATTATATTGACTGGTATATTGATTAATATGGGGGCTGTATATTATATTGGATTATACTGATACTTTTCACTTGATAATAATAGTATTAGCTATGTAGGCGGCTGCTGATTACTTGGTAGAGCCTTTGTACCTATATCTATGTCTGAATCTAATATATAGACGTTGTGATAATGTCTGCTTTAAGGATAGTTAGTAGTATAAGAACTTTTTATATTGTCTAAGCTGTATTTTCCTATTTATTTACTATTTAGAGACGTTAAATAGAGATGATTTTGTTATTGTATTGGTAGTAAAGATAACTTTTTTAAATATTTTGATTTAAATATGTTTACTGGGAAGTACTGGACTGTCTTTGGTAAATAAAGTAATAATTTTTTATAAAAAGGAATATAAGGTAATATTAACTATTTATATAAGATTTTAGATACTAATGTGCTTTTAGTATTACTATTGTTTTTTTTTGTATAAAGGTCTATAGGTAGTAATGATTTTTAATAAATATATTTGTATTAATAAAGATTTCTTATTATAAGTTTTAATTTTTCTAATATAATAAGTGATTTTAATAAAGATGATTGTATTATAAGAAGGATAAGAGATAATAATAGCTATTAATATTTATTTTTAATTTGTTTGATTAAGTAAAGATATTGTTTTAATTTTTACTTTTTTTTGATATATTCTAAATTTTCTAATATTGTAGTATTAAGTGACTTATTTATAGTTTTTAGTATTTTTTAGATTTTAACTAAACTACTTTTTTTTTTTTTTTTAGTATAGGTTATTCTATAAGATTTTAATAGCTTTATTTTGTCTCTTTTATAAATTTAATTAGTACTTTTAGTATTTAATATTATTAAGTTTATAAATATACACTTGTTTTAATAAGTTTTTATTTCTTCTTTTTAGTAATTAATTCTAATTTATTAGAGTTAAATTGATGCCTCTATTTTTTGATCTTTGGAATAACATGTATCTACTACTTTTAATATTTAGATTGTATACAGTTCCCTGTATGGACCTCTAAAAAGTATAGTGAAAAAGATGAATCCTGTTATAATAAGTGAGTATAAGTTATAAGATAGTGTATATAGAAATTGCCATTCTGTTTAGTGTAAAGTTAAGTTTAATCTTTATATAAAACCTTAATAAAAAAGCTTTTAAAGAAATTATAAAGCATATTAATAATTTATTTTTTTAAAAACTACTGAATTGCTTCTCTGTCTAAAACTATAAAGCAGCTGTGGCTCTAGTAAATGTATGGCTCCGGCAAACCGGATAAACCGGTTCGCCGGCCAATGTGGCGGCTTCCACCACCACAGTAATTAAATATATTTAATTAACTACTATAAAGAATTTTAAAAATACTAAAAAATGTCTTAGAAATAAATATAAATAAAATAAAAATAAATAAAAAGTTCTTTAAAATTAAATATAAAAAAATAAAATATATTATAATAATTTTAGAATATAGTTATATAATCTTAAAACTAATTTATTAAAAAGATATAAAATAAACTTAGAAATATTATATTACTTCGTACTATAAATTATATAAAAACTAGATATATTATAAATACAAAATCTATAAATAAAGAAATTTAAAACTTATTAAAGAATTCAAATATATTTTATAAATTAAAAAATTCTAATTATATAATGAAAAACTTAGATATATTAAATAATATTTTTATATATATTACTCTTAGTATAAAGAATAGCTATACAAGAAAGTATATTAAATATAATATTATAAACTAAAATACCTAATATATTATATATTAAAGTAATTATATAATTAGTTTCTAATACTACTTTTAATAGCCTATTAATCAATATATAATTATCTAAAAAACTTTAATAATTATTAGTATTATACTGAAGAAATCTGTTACCTATATTATAAAGATATTGATAAAGACATTTGCTATATAGCTATATACTCTTACTGTTGGATAATCGGTGCAGTCGAGTGCAAGATCCGGCAAGCTTAGGTAAGACCCGGCAAGCTTGGGTAAGGTCCAGCAAGTTCAGGGACCAATAAGGATTGAGATGTTATGTGACTAGGGTTCAGGAGTAAAACCTTTATTCTATCTTGGTGTCAATTTCTTGTAAAAATACAACCTTTTATTATTATAATTATATAATTATCTATTTTAGATATGTAATTATATTAGTAAATCTATATTAATTAGTCTAGGTTAAAGATCTAGATAGATTAGTAAGGTATTGGAAACTATATTAGTGATTACTACTCTAATTGTAACTGTTAGAACCTATATTAGGATTCTTTTATAATTTTTTAAGATTTAGGAATCTATGTAGAAGAAACTAATCTAAAAGCGCTATATTCTTAGGATTTAAGATGCTAGGATTGGTATTATAAGATTTTTACCTTCTTAGTTGGGAAGGACTATATAATATATTTTAATTGTTATCTTATACAGGACTAGAGAGGTTTATAATTGAAAAGGGTTATATAAAATAACTTGCTTGTTATTCTATATTGCCGTTATATTATGAGATTATATTATTAACGCGCTCTAAAGTCAATAAATATTAAAAACCGACAAGGATAATATATTATTGATGTATACAAAGATGTCACAAACACCGGTTATTTATAATTATAAGAAAAGGACTTCTAGAGACCTCTATTAATATATTTATATTATTAATTAGAGTTTTATACAACTATAAACTTATAATATATCAACCTATAATTTAGATATTGAATTAGACCTAACAAATTAATTAGAGAGAAGTGTACCATCTCTAGACTATATAGGAATTCTACAGGAATAATAGATATAAAAGGACAATATAATAGAAGTAATAAGACTTAAGTTTAACACATTAAAGTTAAAAACTAATATCATATATTAGGATATTAAGGAAGTAATAAGTTATAAAAAAGTAATATTAAATATCTATATAATCTAGATAATATATAGTATATAAATAAAAAACCTAAAAAAGTAATTGCTATAGTACTAGTTTATAACTAAATTTAAAAATTAGAAATTGGATAATTTCTAAAGAATAAATAGAACTATAAGGACTAGCCTTAAGAATTTTCTTATTAATTATAATGTTTATATATATAATAATAAAAAGAATCTGAAGAAGATAATATCTAAAGCTTTTTATAAGATAGTTTAAATAGAATTAATGCTAGTATAGTCTACTGATATTAAAATAAATATTTTTTATTTAATCTAGATATATTAGTTAATTTATAAAAAGGCTGAATAAGAAGCATTTTTATATAGTAAAGTGATATCTAGATTATTATAATAAAAGAATATACTATTATTAGATATAATATCTTAAGATATGCCTAGATATAGATAATTAGTAAAAGATTTATTTAATAGGGTTAATTTTATAATATTAAAAGAAATTGACTTAGAGCTAATTTAGAACCAAGTTTTAATTATTAATTAAAGAGATACTGGAAGACTCTGTTTTAGATAGAAAAGGCCTAGTAGATCTAATAATAACTAGAAAAGTCTTAGAAGACTATAAGAATATATATTCAAACTAATAAAATATATACTAATTATTATTATAAATAATAAAGATCTATATATAGAATTTCTACTAAGAGAATATAGATACTAATTAATTAACTTTAATTTATTTTTAAAATTTATAAAAGTATAAAATAAAGTAAATAACTTTACTAGTAAGAAGTATAATATTTTTAATAATAAAGTTATTATCTTTCTAAGAATCTATAGATATGTAGATATTTAACTAAACTAGGTATAGACTATATTTTTTAATATATTAATTAATAGAATATTATTTTATTATAATAGAAAAGTGCTACTAAAAGCTTCTTTTTACTAGGTTTATTAGGTAATTAAAAACTATTTTAATATAAAGACGAACTATAATCTTTACTTCTAAGATTTTATAACTATAGATCTGTACTAAATATATTAGAAAAAAAGTGTTAATTTATAGGTAGAAGTTGTAGAATCTTTTATAAAGAAACTCTATATATACTAATATACTTTAGATAAGGAATATAAAAAAGAAGTAATTCTAAGTAATATTATTATTAAAATATATAATTCTATATAAGAATTTAATAATATTATTAATATACTAGAAGGTTACTAAGTATTTATTTCTAAATTTTAATTTAGAGTAAGGAAGTTAGATAGATAGAGAAAAGATAAATAATTTCTTAATAATCTTAATAATGAATCTAAGAAGCTATTAGCCCACTATATAGATAGAAAATTCTAAAGAAAAACGAACTAGAACCTTAATTAACTATATAAATCTGGTAATATACCATTCTAAAGTCTATAAAAATATTAAAATTAATAAGATATTTACCCTTAATGCTGTAGCTTTAAAAATAATAGATATTAGGTTTGCAAGTATACTGGCTATAGATTTTATAACTATTTAGAAGAAGATTAATAATATATATAAAAAGAGTATAATAAATATAATTATAATAATAATAGTAGTGGCTACATATTAAATAAAATTTATCTTATCTTTTTTATAAATTATAAAGTAGAGCTTACAATAGAGATAAAAAATATAGATAAAGATAATAATCTATTAAAGAAGAATAAGAAAGAATTTAAAATATACCTTATAATAAGTATATTATAGAACTAAGTCTTTATATACTGAATTAGAATTTTTAATAATATATTAGAAGATAGCTCTAACTTAGAGTCTATTAAGAATTAATAAAATTTTAACTTAAAGTTAAGTTATATATATCTTATATAGCTATATTATAATATTACTCTATTTATAAAAGAATATTAATAGAAATTTAATTTTATAATTAATTAAAGCTTTTTATTATATATAAGTAATAAAATATTAATTAATTAGAATATATATTTCTAAACCTTAGGTAGCTAGTATAATAAGATTTTTACCTATTACTATACTAAAGTAATTATGGATTTTATATCTTTAGGAGATTAATAGGGAGATCTAGGGAGCTTATATAAGGTTTTCTCTACTCTTCTTTCTTTTTCTTTCTCTCTTATCCCCCTACTAGCCGCTGCTGGGGCAGTTTGAGAGATGCCAGCGTGTAAGGGATAAAAGTTCTTAATTTAAAGTGTTTCTAACGCGGTATATTAATATGTATCTTTTTAATAAAAATCCCTAGTTTAAAGTATTTCTAACATGGTGTACTAAAATATATTTTTTTAATAAGAATTTTTAATTTAAAGTTTCTCTAATTCTCTATAATTAAAGTACTAAAAGCAATTAAATATTAAGCTAATTAAGATCTATACAAGTTACACAATAGACTATTAAAAGAATGAAGTTTTTTAAGGAATCTTGCCTAATATAGATACTGTAAGAGTCTTGACTATAGGTAAAGAATAACTCACTGCTTTGCAACAGTTATATTTTAAGATAAAAATTAATAAATCTTGGGCTAGTGAATACATAGTTAAATTCAGTAATAACCCTAGAATTAAATCTATAGGAATGGCGACAGTAAAAATACTAATTAATATAGTAGACTTCTATATTATAGATATAAGAATCCTATTTCTATTAAGTATAAAAAATATGGATTGATTGAAGGTCTATCTTAATAATATTAAGAATTAATTAGTAAAGAGAAAGATCTGTATCCTAATCTACTATAAATAGAGATATTTATAGTTCTTTTTTGACGATAAATACGTGCCTATTATATTCTTAATAGAGATTAAAATGTAGTAGATTTATTAGCGATTTAGCTATTTTAGTATTAATAGACTATATAAGCTTTTTAAATATGTAAGCTATAAGAATGTAAAGTATAAAATACTAATAGAGATTAAAAAGATATACTACTATTACTAAATAAATAATTAAGTACTATGTTAATTTAAATTTATATTAGTAGAAGATCAAGAGTTTAATTATAAAATTATTATTAATATTATATATCTAGATAGCACTCTAGTACTATATCTAGTTAATTAAATAATATTATTCTAAGCAGTACAATTTTTAATTTTTCTATTAATAAAAAATATATAAAAAGTGCTATATATTTACTAGATTAATATATATCTTAAACCTCTAGATATTATATTCTATAATATAAGAATAAACTTTATTATTATAGAATTCAAAACTGAAATAAAGATAATAAAAATTTATTATTATTAAATATTAGTTAAAGCTTATTCTAAAATTAATAAAGTTAAATAATATTATATATTACTAAAGCGTGTATATATAATTCTATTAGTAAAGATAGGTAATATAGTAAATAAAGATATCTTACTATAAATAGCTATAAAGATAGTAAATAATACTATAGACCTAAATAGGATTATATTAATTATATTAGTATTTAGAGCTTATCTATATATAATAATAGAATTACTATTATTAATACTAATATTATAACATGTTTAAGCTATAAAAAAAGTAATAAATAATCTAAAAAATGTAATAGTAGAGTAAAGAGTTAATAATATACTTAATATTAAAAATAAACTAGTAATTATTAAAGTGTTTATTTTAATATCTAAAGATAATATTAAAATTTAATAAAAAAAAAAAGATAGACTAAACTATATAAAGTTATTTTAGTAAATAATTATAATATTATTATTAATTTTTTTATAGATTATATAAGTTTCTAAATTATATTAATATAATAGTATTATAATAACTTTAAATTAATTTTAACTTAGAACCTATTAGGACTTAAGACTGATAGATATAAAATAAACTTATTATCTATTAATATTAAAGAAGAAATTTATATCTCTGAACTATATACTTTAATGTTACTATCTTATTATAAAGGATAATTAAAAGATATAAAGAATAGATCTAAAGCTAATATTAATATGTATCTATCTAAAAAAGAAATAGATAATTAGAAATTTATTATCTAATTAAAATATAAAGAAAAAATAACTATAAAAGAGTAATTATTTAAATAGTTATTAATTATTAAGATAAAAGACTTTATTATTAATAGTATATTTAGAATTATATATTAAAATAATATTAATTTATAAAGATAATATCTCTTTAGATTCTAATTTATTTATAAGATTAAAAGTAAGAATAAAAAATTTTATAAAAAGATCTAGCTTGTTATCTAAGGATATAATAATATTAGTAAAAATAGGATATTAATATAATCTTTTATAATCTAATATGCTAGTTAAAAATTGCTTATTTATTTACTAGTAACGCTTATAAAAATAGATATAATTAGTAAATTTTATAATATTATTTAAATGTATATATAAATAAAGATAAAACTATAGCATCTTATTATTACTATATTATCTGCTAAGATTTGGTATAAATTTCTACTAGATTTACTTCTTTTAATTGAAGAAGTGTTATATAGAATTTCTAAAGCTAGTATATACTGGTTTAGTATATATTATAAATATTATATTAAAAAATTAAACATAGAAACATTAATATATAATCTATACTTATTAGTTATAATACTAAATATTAAAAACTTTAGATTTATTAGCATGCAAACCAATAATATATTTATTATATTAATAAAGAAGTTTTTTAAGAAGGAATAATATACTTTAAAAGAAGCTAATTTTAAAGTAAAACTAAAGATATAATTAAAAGTTAATAGCTTATTAGAGTTTAATAATATAAAAATAGTTTTAGATAGTAATAAGGTCTTATTTCGCTAAAAAGGATAAGTTAGAAAGATTAAATTAATAGAAATAAAAGACTATATCTAGAAGTATATAGAATAGTATATTTAAAATATATATCTAGCTTTAATTTGTTAATTAGAGATATTATATAACCTTATAATAGTAGCTTAAATATAGAAGAAAGATTATATAAAGTCTGATTATAAAGTACTGAATTAATATCTTAAGTAATAGATTAAAAACTAGAATTAAAGACTTATTTTTATACTATTTAACCTTATTAAAGCTAAAATTATAATCTTTATAGATAATTTATTTGCTAATAATAAGAATATATTATTATAAATCAGATTTTTTATTATAATTATTAATAAGAAGTGTATATAGAAGAAATTATTCAAAACTATTAATAATATTATCTACTAGTAATCTTTAAAATATAAGCAGGTAACTTAGAATATACTTATCTCTAAAATCTATAGTATAATAACTAGATTTAATTATAAAATCATTATTATAAGTATAATTAAAATAATTATTAATTAACTTAGATTATTTAATATTTCTATTATTATCTATACTAATAGTTATTTATTATACAAGTACCTTGTCAAGCTTAAAATAATAAAAGAGAAATATCTTATAATCGATTTTATAGTACTTTATTAATTATATAAATAGTATAAGATTAATAAGATCTACTAAATTTATAGAAATAATAATCCTGTAGATATATTTATAAAAGTAAACTCTAATAAGATATTAGAAATATTTGTTAGTACTAATAGAATAAGAATTTAGATAGAAGGCTTTATAGAGTATATAAAGTAAAAGTAAAAAAGCATCTAAAAATTAATTAGAAGCCTTAATAGAGTAGAAGAGATAAAAATTATTATATAGATAGTTATATAATGTGTAAAAGACATTTATAAATATAATTTAATGTTAATTATCTAACTTAAATTAACTATAGCATAGTGAGATAGAAGTTATAATTATAAAGCTATTCTTACTTATTTAACTTTCTTATATAATTTATTTAAAAGCCTATGATTATAGCTTTATAGTTATAGTCTTATTTACATATATTTATAATTCTTTTTAGTGTTATTAACTAGCTGATTGCAACCTATTTAGAGAAAAAGTTTAGTATTAAATAATCGGTATAGTTAAATACAAGATTTAGTAAGCTTAGGTAAGACTTGGTAAGCTTAGATAAGGTCTAGTAAGTTTAAGGATTAATAAGGATTGAGATGTTATATGACTAGGGTTCAGAAGTAAAACCCCTGTTCCGCCTTGGTGTCGGTTTCTTGTAAGAACACAACCTTTTACTATTGCAATTATATGATTATCTGTTTCAGACGTGTAATTACACCAGTAAACCCACACTTACTACAAATAAAAAATAAAAAATAAGTATAAAGAATAGAAATTACTTAAAAAATATTAATAATAATATATTAATTAGCACTAAAAAAGCTATTATATAATTACAACTACTATAAGAAATAAAAAAATAATAATAATTATATATAGAACAATTAATAAAAAATAAATAAAATTACTTTTAGACTCAGGAGCCTTAACAAACTTTATCAATAAAATATATATTAAAAGATATAGAATAATAAGCAAGACAACTAATCAATAATAAATAATATAGAATTTTAAAGAAGAAATTATTATTAAAAGATATATATAATAAGTAATAATAATATTAAAATTAGAAAAATATAAAGAAAATATAATAATAGATATAAATCCTTTTAAATAAAGAGATTTTAATATTATACTTAGAATGACTTAGTTATAAAAATATAATCTTATTATTGACTAAAAAAACAATACTATATTAATAGATATAAAGAAATTATAAATAATAATATTAAAGATATAATTAAATTAGTAGTTAAAGATAAAACTAATTAAAATAATTAACAAAATAAATTAAAAATTTAAAATATAAAAGAAATTAAAAATAATTTATAAAAAAGAGCTAAAAGAAATACTTAATAAGCTATTAAAAAAATACTATAAATATATTAAATTATTTATAAAAGAAGAATACTAACTACTAATATACATACTAGAATATAAAGTAACTATTAATTTAAAATCAGGAATAGTGCTTAAATAAATTAAATAATAATAAAAATTACTATTAGAATTAAAAGAAGAAAAATAATTTATTATAAAATTTTACATAGTAAGATATATTTAAAAATTAAATGCGCTATATTTAATATAAAATCTATTTATATTAAAAAAAGATAAAATACTATAAATAGTACTTAACTACTAACTAATAAATAATTAAATAATTAATAATATAAATAAAGCGTTATATTAAAAATAAAAGTAAGATTTATTATAAAAAATAAAACTTATAATAATATTTAATATTTAATAAAGATATTATAATTTATAAATAAAGAAAAAAAACATCTTAAAAATAATATTTCTAACTAACTAAAGATTATATAAATAGGTAGTAGCCTTAATAAATCTTAAAAACTTATTTATTTAGTTCGTAAGATATATAATATATATTTTAAAAGATTATCTAAATAATTTTATTACTATTTATTTTAATAATATTATTATTTTTTTAAAAGATCTTAGCTAATATAATAAATATATATAAAAAGTTATAATAAAGCTTATAGATATAAAACTAACTCTTAAAATTAAAAAATATAAATTTAACACTACTTAAGTTAATTATCTAAAAATAGTTTATATAATAAATAGATTAAAAATACTAAAAAAAAAAATAAATAATATTTTTAAATAATTAACTTTAATAAATATCTATAATATATAATCTTTCCTTAGAGTTATTAACTATATTTAACAATATCTAGAAAATTATATTAAGATAATAATATTACTAATAAAGTTAATTTAAAAAGATAAATCTTTTGATTAGACAATAAGCAAGCAATAGGCCTTTAAATAAATTAAAAAACTTATTAGATATATATCAATTTTATAGTTTTATAATTAAAAATTATAAAGTGTTATATAAATAGATATATTAAAATATATTTTAGAAGCTATTCTTAAATAAATTAATAATAAAGAAGAAATATAGATTATTATTTTCTATTTAAGAAAATTTATAGTAATAGAGATAAATTATAATATATATAACTAAGAATTATTTATAATAGTATAAGCATTTTAATAATAATAATACTATCTCTAAGATATAAAATACAAAGTTATTATAAAAAGTGATTATTATAATCTAAAATACTTTTGTCAAACGGTTCAACAACTCGTCACCAAGATGTGAATCGCGGTGGATATTCTATTAACCGAAGTTGAATAGAGAATGTTAATAAAGCAATTCAAGATAAAAATAGAGTACTATTATAATAATAAGCTGTAAAATATATTAAAAAGTAAATAATAATATACTATTTTCTTAAAAAAATAAAATATAATAAGCTAAATATATAATAGTAAATAAGTGTTTTTATATAGTTCTTATATTATATTATTTAATATAATATATTATAGCACTTACTCTGTTATATTATATTACCTAATATAATATATTATAGCACCTGCTATAAGCTTATCTTAGTTTACTAAGTACTCTACTTTACTAATCCTAGATAAGTTAGCTTCTATATATATCCTTTCTATATAACCTATATATATAGTATAGTCTTAGTAATTACTAATATAAAAAATATAATTAGCTATAAATTATTTATTTTTTTAATAATCCTCTTTTTTAAAGTTAGCATCTTAATAGTATAATAAATAGTCACATGCTGCTTACATTTATAAATAAATAACTATCCTTTATTCTTTTCTATACTTATAGTAATAGTCTAACTATATCAACTAAAGATTTAAAAATTTATAAAAATAGACTAGTTCATCACATTAAATAAAAAAGTTTTAAAATAGTCTTTTTTTACATCTATTATACTCATTTAAATAAAACTTATATTAAAGTAGAATATTTTAATTATTATACTAAATACATTAAAATATTAGATAATATAAAATATATTAAGTCTAAGTCTTTATTTTTAAATAAAAAGTAGTATTAGCTAGTTATAGTTTAAAATTAATTATAATTATAAAAAATTGCTATTTAGAATTAGATTACTAAACTTCTTATAAAGTCTTATTATATTTAGAAATAAAAAGATCTTCTTTAAAAATATACTAGTAATTTCATAATAAGAGATATAAAAGAAATAAAAAAGTTAGAATAATTAAAAAAAAAAAGAAAAAAAAATAAAAAAAAAAAATAAAATAGTAAAAATTAAATAAAATAATTATTACTACTATTTATAACTTTTCTAATCTTTTTAATAATAAGTTTAATTATATTTTTTTAGAGTTCCTTTTTAATAAAATATTTAAATCTTTTTAGAGTAATTTAAATGCTTAATTAGTTTTTATAAGTTATATTTAAATCTATAATCTTTCTAACTAACTAAATAAAAAATTCTTCTATCTACTAACTTTTTTTTTAGAATTTTTTTAACTTTATATTTATCTTTACTTGCTTTATCATCGCTATTTTTAAAGTTTTTAGTTAGTTCTAATAATAAGATATAAAATATTAAATATACTTTTATTTTTATAAATAATTAGAATTTATAATTATTATTAATAAATTTTTTTTAAATTTTAAAAAGTTTATATTTAATTATATTAAATTTATTATTTAGTTTTTTTATAAAAATATTAAATTTTTTTTATCTAATAATTTATTATAGTAAATAGACTTTTTTTTCTTTTTTAAAGATTAGCGCGTCCTTATACTTTCTATTATAGTAGATTTTTATTTAATTTTCTATCTACTTAATATTTTTTAAAATTATTTAATAGAATACTTATAGTTTTTTAGCTTATATTATTATAGTTTTTAATAGTTTTTTTTATAGTACTTTAAATTATGTTATTCTTAGATATTATTTAAAATTCATGAAATATAGAATTTATTTTATAATAATATTTTTAATATTATTTATTATATATTATATTATTAATAGTAATTTTATTTAATTATTTTATTTTTAATCTAGATAGTACTGAAAGTATTATTTAACTATTTAAATTATTCTTTTAGACTATTTATTAGTCTGCTAATAGTTTATAGTTAATAGTTTATAATTAATTCTATATGCTTTTATAATTATTTACTAATATTTAGATATAAATAGCTTATCTTAGTCTAAAATTATTTTGTTTAGTAATTTAGTCTAAATAAAAACTTTTTATAATATAAATTTTACGTATTATTCTACTATTATATTTTTTAGTATTAGTTTAAATATAATATATTTTATAAATTGATTAATTATTATTATAGTATTGATATAATAAATTCTTATTACTAGATTTTTAGACTATAATAGTCCTTAGATAAAATTAATAATAATATTTTTCTATAATTCTTTTAATATATCTAATATTTATATTTTTTTAAAAAATTTATAATATAATGCTTTATTTTAATTATATTTATTATAGTTTTAGATATAATTTTTAACCCTTTTTCGAATATAAAAGAAGAAGAATGTTTTATTAATAAATTCGATTATTCTTTCAATTCCTTAATATCTATTTATTGGTAGATCATAGCACTGTTAGATAACTTTTGTAGTTATATTTTGTAATATTCTAATTTTTTTATTCTATATTATTAACTTATTTTTATTTTCTATTTAATTAAGCTCTTTTTTTTATATATTTACTTATCTCGTATAGTCTCTTATTATAGTTTCTAATAAAACGAGTTATTATTAATAATTTTAATTATAGTTATAATTACTATAATATAATTATATCGTATAATTCTTAATTCTTTTTAAAAAATATTTATCTTTAAAGATTTAATTCTAATTATATAGTTAGATTTTCTACTTAATATATCTATAGTAGTATTTTATTTTTCTAAAATATATTTAATTTTATAACTAAATTTTAATAGTTCTTCGTGCTATTGTATTTATCATTTTAATAATTTTTTTATTATAATAAAGTACTTTAGATTATAATAATTGCTTTTTATAATTATTTTATATTTTACTTCTTAGAGATAGTATTACTATTATTAAAATACTTAAACTATTATAAGTAATTCTCTATTATATATATTATAATTAACTTTTATTAATATAAATTTCCTTAAATAGAATATAACTGTTTGTGTTTTTTTTTTATTATTTATTTATTTAAGAATAGCTTTTAAAGTATATCCTAATATATCTATTTATAATATACTTTACTAGTCTAGGTTGTATAATTATAAAATTAGTATATTTCTAATAAGTTTTTTAATTTACTTAAAAGTCTATTACCTAATTATTATTTAATTAAAAGGTTTATCTTTTTATATTAGTTTTATTAGTAGTATTATTATTTTAGTATAATTTTTAATATATTATTAGATATAGCTAATAGCTCTAAGAAATAATTAAACGTTATAGACACTTATTAAAGTTAGTTATTCTAAAATTAAATCTATTTTTTCTTTTAATATTTTAAGTCTATTTATTGATTGATTGATTGATTGATTGATTCATATTTTACGTCCATATCCAACCTATAGGCTATGACGGACAACGGTTCTAACTGGGCTTATAAGGGCTTATAGGGGGGGCCCCTATAAGGGTCCCTATAAGCTCACTAATCTATCCAAAAACATAATAAATATCTAGCATCTTCCTCGCCCCAATCTACTTATATGCGCAGGGCAATTCGGGGGCTTATAGTAGATGATAAACCCACAATCCCCTCTTTGTAACCAATAACAATAGAGCTTTGCCACTAATAGCGGACAGTTCAACCTCGCTATCTATTTCTCTCACAATCGTCCTCCTCTAAGGCCTCTATGCCCCAATTATCTGCTCTATAAGTCTGTTCCTTAGCTTATCTAGTGTCCTCTTACTCCCTAATAGCCGCTATAAACGCTAGGAGCGCTTTAGTGGCCTTAGAGTCTCCTAATAGGCATATCTTAGAACATACCTTACTAACTTATGATTTCTTTACTCTAGTCTTAGTGAGAGCCTCCAGTAGCTTCTCCTGCTAACAGCACTATTAGCGGTATTTAATAAGCAAGTGTTTTACTATCTTATTATCTTTAGAACATCTTAAACACACTGGTAAGTCCCAGACCTTAATTCAGTACAAAAAGATGCCAATAAGAATATAGCCAGTTTTGAATTAATAATACCGCTATATTAAGTACTTAGAGGTGCCCGCAGCTACTAGATTAAGCTTCCAGCCCTTTGGGGGGTTATAGGCTTAGTGACCTGGCTGCTAGGTACACTTTACAAGCTGTTTAATAAGCTAGTTAGCCTTAAAGACCTTAGAAGCTTTAGTGTAAATATATTAAATATATATAAGTAAGACGCCCGTGTATTTACCAGTTAGTGGCCTTTTAGTAGCTTTTTTCACAACTTTATTAGCTTCCTTGTTGTTAGGGACGCTCTTATAGCCTAGAACCCAGCTTATAGAGACCTTATAGCTGGTGATCTGTAGTTACCTGGTTAGGATATATATTCTAAACACCAAGACTTACCGTAGGCCTAGCTAAGTGTATTATAGGTGGTTTATAACAGCCTAAACATCTAAAAATATCCTAATTAGCCCTAGAAGGTTATCTATAAGCGCCCACTCTAAGGCTTTAATAATATTTACTAATTCAGTATTAAACACCTTGAAGCTAGTACTTAGCGATACTAGGCGCAATTTCTAGGGTCTAATTAGTGATTTATATACTACTGCAGCGTTAATTCGCTTATTGTCAAGCCTGGAACCATCTAAATATAGATTAGTACTTTTTAATGCTTCTAGTAAGTTGATAGCCTGTTACATAGCTGTTTCCAGGTCTACTATCCTAAAATCAAATAGGATAGGCTCTTTAGTGTATCCTATTATCTATTTAAAGTCCCCGGACGGGTCAGTAGCTATAGATTCTCGCACCCGACATGCCAGGCCTATGCCTAACATCCAGGGACCTCTGCAGGTTAATATCGCCCAAGCCCAGTCTCTGAGCGGCTGTTCTCCAGGCTGCGCATGGGCATCGCCCTCCCATAGGCTTATAGAGAGTACCTCCGCTGTAGGGTGGCCTGGGGGAAGCTTAAGCAGCCTAACGGCGTACCGGCGTTGTTTAGTGTCCAATAGGGCTTCGCTTGGTTCCAGGGCAGCCTCCCTAAGCAGTGGCCCTAATGGGGTGGTACGTAGCATGCCGGTTACCGCCCGAGCCTGGTTATTGATTAGGGCTTGCACACCCTCTAAACGGTCTTTTTGGCTATGCCACCAAAGCTCCGCTCCATATAAGGCCACCGCCTGGGCTAAGTCTATTTATTATATATATTATTCTTAAATAATTAATTTATATTATATTGAATTTATATTTCTTAATCTTTAGAGTTAATCCTGCTTTTATAAGTTCTATTATAACTAGTTATATATAGTTATTATATTCTTTAAGATTTTTTAAATATACTATAATATCGTTGAAATAAATAGTAATAAAGATATTAAGATATTTTTATAGAATATACATTATAAATCTTATAAATTCTGCTAATAGCTTTTTAAGTTCTATAGACGCAACTAACTATTTATATAGTTCTAAATCTGTAAAGAATATTGTTTTTTAAATATTACTTTTTTTTATTTATAGATTATAATATCTCTATTTAATATTAAATATTATTATAATCTTTATTCTTTATAAAAGGTCTCTTTTTTATTCCTAATATAGTATCTTATTCGTATTATCTTTAGTAATATTATTTAGTTTTTAGTAATTAATAATTATTTAATTTATTTTATCCTTTTTTAGCATAAATATAGATTAAGTAGAGATTTTTATTTTAAATTTTCTAATATATCTGGCTATTAAAAATTTCTCTATAAATTCTTTAATAATCTGTAATTTATTTTATAAAATCTATTATTATTTTATTTAAGGAATCTAAACTTTTTTTTTAAATAATATTTCTATTTTATATTTTTTTTTATACTTTAATAAATAATATTCCTTTTTTATAAATAATTTAATAAAGTTATAATACTTTCTTAGTAACTTTTTAATAATTTCTTTTAGTTCTTTCTTATAAACCTTCTTTAGTTTCTTTTATATTTTAAACTATTAATCTATTTCATTAATCTTCTTAGCTAGTTCTATTTTTAGTAATTTTCCTTTTTATATTTTTATTTTCTTCATTTATAATATTTTATCGTTAATTATTATTGTTTTATTTTTCTAGTTAATAATTAGGTTATAGTTCTATAATCAAATCATTCTAAAAATTATATTAAAATCACTTTATTTAAATAGATTTAAATCCATTTTAATTTTTTTTTTAAAATCTCTTGACTCGATTATAATGTTCTATATTTATTATAGAAATCTTTTAACTATTATTTATTCTTTAAAGTTCTAGATAATCTATTATTAGTTTATCTAAATTATTAGTAGATTATGTTTCTTAATATAGCTTTTATTAATAAAATTTAATAATATTTTTAAATTAAGTAATAACTTTACTTTTTGTCTATTAATTATTTTATAAATAATAATTACTATATTTTCTATTTATGTATTTATAATAAAATGATATTCTTTTTAATATATATTAAAGTATTACTTTTATACTTTATTAAAGATTCTCTAGTCTATATTATTATACATAATACATTCTTTATAAAATAGACATTTACTTATAGTATACTAATCTAGGTTAAGATTATTATGAAATAGGTACCAAATCTTATTAGTAAAATATTAATAGTTTTCTTATTCTTTAGAACAGTTATAAACTAGTAATCCTAATACTATAGGTATTATTAAGGTCTAATTATTTATTTCTTTTTCTGCAAAGTGTATAGGATATTTTAATTTATAATATTGTATCCAATATATATTCCTATAATATTATTTTCTATATTAAGAGTAGTATATATAAAAACAGTCTATTATATATCTAAGTTTTAAATAATATATCTTTATTCCTTTTATTAATAAGATATATTTAAACTTATTTATTATTATAGTATTATATTTCTTATATAGCTTATATTTATAATATATTTATTATTAATACTATTTACATTCAATTATATAATATTTTTAGATCTAAATAAAGTCTTTCTAATATAATATTTATAATATTATACAACTATATTACTTAGTTATAAAATTATTATATTTAATTTCTAGAAATTCTTTATAAATTTTAAGATTTACTAAGTTTACTTCTACTTCCTCTAGTGCTAGTTCTAGAAATTTTATAATAATTTCTTATTATAATTTCTATAATTAGTTAATATTATTATAAATTTCTTTTTATAACTTAAAGATACTTATATATTTTTAAGATTCTTTTTCTTATTTAAATTTTATTTTTATTATTACTAATCAATTTTCTAGTTATATTTCCTTAGAATTCTCTAATTCTCAATCTAGGTCTTTATAGTTAATATAGTTATTTTTTCTATTATCCTAAAATATCAGGATATATTAATCTTTACTTCTTAATAAAAGGTTATTAATACGCTATCTAGTAATTTATCTGTATTAGTCTTCTTTATAAAGCTTTTTAATTAGTTTTTTTCTCTTTTAACTATATTATAAATAAGAATATATTTCTTCTAATTTAATATTTTTTTTTTAGGATAGTTCTCTTTCTAAACTTTACTTAAGGCATCCCTTAAATTGTTTAGAACTATTATTTCTATATCCTTAGAATACTTTATAAAATTTTTTTTCTAATTATAGTCTCTAGAAGTCTTTGATTTTATTGATCTATTCTTTTTATTTATTATTGCTTTTATTTAAAGTAGTAATAATTTGATATATAACTGTAATTTATTAATATATAGTATTTACTTTTTAAAGACTAATGTTATTACTTTAGTTCTTTTATCTTTAGTAATACTATTATAAATAGTGTCTCTTTCGCCTATATTTATAGTATGTCTTGTTCTTCTTATATTATATTATTTTTTCTTTATTAATTATAGTATTTAGTTATATTCTAATATCTTTATCTTTATTATACTAAGGTCCTTATTATTATATTATATTTACTTGATGGTATTTATTAGAATATTATCTACTTTTCTTCTTTATTTATCAATTAAATTACTAGAGATTAATATATAATACTACTTCTATTATTTCTTAAAAAGTTTTAAGTCTAGGATTTATTATAGAGATTATATTCTTAATACTCTTTTTAAATTCTTAATAAAACTGGTTTTAATATCTTTAATTATTATATTTAAGACTATTAAATACTTATAAATATTTAGAGATATATTCTTTTATAGATCAAACTTGCTTAATATTCTATATTTTATGAATTACAATAAGTTCTTTATTAATAGTTCTATAAAGTTGCTTTAGTTTATTTTTAAAATAATTATAACTATTGAATAGAGAGATAGTCTTAGATTCTTTTAGATTAATGATATTATTAATCTAGTTATTTATATAGGGTGCAAACTATTTTATTATATCTTCTATAAAAAAGCTTGATATAGCTAGAATTTTTCTAGCTTTTCTATTATACTTCCTAATATTGTTTATAAAATAAATTATTATTTAAATAAAGAAGATATTAAGAGTTCTTAATACTTCTAAAAAAAATTTAATTTTTCTAATTTTTAATTAATTATCTTATATTGTTTTTAAAATTTTAATATATATAAAGATATTCTAAAGCTTAATAATAATAGTTAAGATATTTATAATAGTTTTAGAAATGTTATTAGTAGTTAAAGTTGGTATTAGAACATTTTTTATTATATTAATTAAGATTAATTACTTATCTAGTTTTTATATTTTATATTATAAGAATATTTTATTGTTAAACAATTCAATAACTTATTACTAAAATGTAAATTATAGTAGATATTTTATTAATTAAAATTGAATAAAGAATATTAGTAAAACAATTTAAAATAAAAATAGAGTATTATTATAATAATAGGCTGCAAAATATATTAAAAAGTAAATAATAATATATTATTTTTTTAAGAGAATAAAATATAATAAACTAAATATATAATAGTAAATAAATGTTCTTATATAGTTCCTATATTATATTATCTAATATAATATATTATAGTACCTACTCTATTATATTATATTATCTGATATAATATATCATAGTGCCTGCTACAAGCTTATTTTAGCTCACTAAATGCTCTACTTTACTAATCCTAGATAGGTTAGCTTCTGCATATATCCTTTCTATATAGCTCATATATGTAGCGTAGTCTCAGCGGTTGCTGACATAAGGGGTATAATTGGCTGTGAGTTATCCATTCTTCTGACAACTTTATAATAATAAAAAAATTATTAAGATAACAAATATAATAGTATAAAAAACTATTAAAATTTAATTATTAAATTAAATATATCTTAAGAAAGCAAAATATTACTATAAATGTATTAAACAAAAGATCTTACTATATAATTAAAATAGAATTTCTAAAAATAAATATTCTATAAGAAGAATTAGGAATTTTATAACACAACTATACTATAGTTATTACTATTATTATAAAAGTTATTGATAATAACCTATTTTATTAATAGCTGTGTAAGGAGACTACAAGAGATAAATAAATCTAAAAAAAATAAGAATATAATTAAACATAAAACCATAATAGATTAATTATTTAGAATAGATTGATCAGAGTACTATAGAAAATAACTATAAAAGTTATTTAATAATATTATAATCTACTAACAAAAGAATATTAAGGAATTAAAAGAATAATTAAAATAATCTTAAGAATATTCTACTTTCTATATATAAAAAAAAAGGTTAAAAGTTATATTAAAAACTATAATAAATATAATTAAAATAAAATATTATACTATAAATTTTTTAAAAAAATATAAATATTAAAAATACTAGAAAAAATATAAAAAAGTATTACTATTAATTTTATTTAAAGGTTACTGTAGTCTAAAGATTTAGTTATAAGAATTTTATATACTAATACTATAATAATAATTAAATAATTAATAAAATATATTATTTTAAAACTAATATTAAAAAATATAATAATAAAATAATATATAAAACTTATATTAT